>CM057807.1:8028942-8628942 GCA_030145905.1 Populus davidiana
GACGGTTATTCCATATATTTTGATATTGAAAATCAAGTTTTTGGGATTGACAATAATCATTCTTTTTTGAGTGAATTAGAAAAAGAATTTTCTAGTTATTGGAATTCTAGTTATTTAAATAAGGGGTCTAGGAGTGACGATTCCCACTATGATTATTCTATGTATGATAATAAATATAGTTGGAATAATTACATCAATAGTTGCATTGACAGTTATCTTCTTTCTCAAATCAGGATTGCTAGTTCTATTTTAAGTGGTAGTGAAAATTACAGCGAAAGTTACATTTCTACTTACATTTTGGGTGAAAGTAGAAATAGTAGTGAAACCGGGAATTCCAGGCTAAGAACTAGCACGAACGGCAACGATTTCGCTCTAAGAGAAAATTCTAATGATATCGGCGTAACTCAAAAATACAAGCATTTGTGGGTTCAATGTGAAATTTGTTATGGATTAAATTATAAGAAATTTTTTAAATCCAAAATGAATATTTGTGAACAATGTGGATATCATTTGAAAATGAGTAGTTAAGATAGAATTGAACTTTCGATTGATCCAGGCACTAGGGATCCTATGGATGAGGAGATGTTCTCTCTGGATCCCATTGACTTTCATTCAGAGAAGGAACCTTATAAAGATCGTATTGATTCTTATAAAAAAAAGACAGGATTAACCGAGGCCATTCAAACCGGCATAGGTCAACCTCCTTGTCATATGTAGGTTAAAATTACTCGTTTAATCGAGTATGCTACCAATCAATTTTTACCTCTTATTCTAGTGTGTGCTTCCGGAGGAGCACGCATGCAAGAAGGAAGTTTGAGCTTGATGCAAATGGCTAAAATTTCTTCCGCTTTATATGATTATCAATCGAATAAAAAGTAAGTTTATGTATCAATCCTTACATCTCCTACGATTGGTGGGGTGACAGCTAGTTTTGGTATGTTGGGGGATATCATTATTGTTGAACCCAACGCCTACATTGCATTTGCAGGTAAAAGAGTAATTGAACAAACATTTTGGATATTTTGTTACTTAAATTAATTTGTAAGGGATTTTATATCATTAATATCTTATGTTTTGTAGGTTAACTTGTTGAAGTGCTGCATTCATTAGAGAAAAGAGGGAGGGGTTTGGCTATTATGTGCTTGAAAAGCGTATTTTGCGGGACTGGTAAGAGAGTGTGATTGGTCTGTAAGGATTTTCTTATCCAAAACTTGGATAGCGCAACCCCATACACCCACCCCATTTCAGTACGAAAGTAAATTGTGTTGGTAAGTTTGTTTTTCGTTGTGATATTTTTTTTTTATATATATAATCTTATTCATTTGTTGTTTATCTACTTTAGAATATATTAAGTGATGAGTATTTTAAAATTCTGAATTGAAGGATTACTTCCTATTTTATGAGTGCCAATAGTCAAATTTATCTCTTTTATTGCTATCCAAGTAAACAATGCATTTAATGAGGTTTTGTTCTAGGGTCCCTTAACTTTACCTCTAAAAAACTACCAAGATTAGGGCGTTTCTGTTCAGCGTCTCTGGCATAGATTTTCAAATGAGTCTTTACTGTTATATTGCAACTACTAGAAAAACATAACTGGATCAGAAACTGCTTCCCATAAAATATAGAATTCGCGTTTCTTCTGAAAGATATTGTCCATCTTGTAATCTAGTGCACTGAGATTCATGTCTAGAAATTATGGTAGTTCCATAAGTGTGTCGTTTATTAGAAGTATGACCATTTAATATGTATATCATCACTTTGTCATCATATAGGTGCGAGGGGGGGATCATTTTACTTGACTCTCAATCTTTAGAAAAATAAAGAATTTTACAATATCATACAAATTAGAGTACCAACTTGATGTGAGAGTATTTTTTTATACTAAGATAACTAAATAAAAGTGCTTTTAAAATGGTGATTGCTCATCTTTAGAGGTATCTATTCGATGATTTGGTTTTAAATTGTTTGTGTTTGTAAAATTCCTGTAATTTGTTAGATTTATTGTTGCTTTTGTTTTTGTCGTTGCAATTTGTGGAATGATTTCCTCGAAGCACATATTTTGACAATACATTTATATTGCTTCTTCTTAACCCGATTTAGGAGTTCACATCTTGACATGCAAAAGTCACTGCACTAGAGCATGATCTTGATAAATCTTGTCAAGAGGCCTCTAATAATCACGTTCTCTGCTGCTAGTTAGAAGAGGTATAGTTATGCCATTACTTGGATTTTGGTTATCCACTATGGCAAAAATCTTTTATTTTAAATGCAGTTTAAGAGCATTTCTGGATTTGTTTTTTGTTGGTCAACTTCATGTTTTGGTTTAATCTATAGTTTTTTTTTTTTTTGGTGGTGTTCTAGTTTCAGGAATATAATGTATCATGTATCCCATTGGTAATATTGTTTTTATTTGCTTACCATGTTCCAAGTTTGAGGGTTCACTTGGATTGGGGTAATGGCAGTTGGGTTTCTTCGAAGAAGAGGGTTTCATGATTATGTTATGTGTTCTTTTTTGGACAAGGAAACATTATCATTATTAACTTATGTTTTGTAGGTTAACATGTTGAAGTGCTGCATTCATTAGGGAGGGAGGGGTTCAGCAATTATGTGCTTGAAAAATGTATTTTGTGGGATTGGTAAGATAGTGTGTTTGGTCTGGAAGGATTTTCTTATTCAAAACTTGGATAGCGCAACCGCTTAGACTCATCCCATTTCAGTTCGAAAGTTAAATGTGTTTGTTAGTTTGTTTTTCATTGTGATTTATTAATTTTTTTTATGTATGATCATTTTCATTTGTTGTTTGTCTACTATATAATATAAGGAGTGATGAGTATTTTAAAATTCTGGACTGAAAGTCAATAGTTAAATTTATCTCTTGTATTGCTATACAAGCAAACAATGCACTTTTAAGCTTTTATTCTAGGGTCCCTCAACTTTCCATCTAAAAAACTACCTAGATTAGGGCATTTCTATGTAGCGTTTCTGGCATAGATTTTCAAATGAGTCTTTACTGTTATATTGCAACTACTAGAAAAATAGAACTGGATCAGAAACTTCTTCCCATAAAATATAGAATTCCCGTGTCTTCTGAAATATATTGTCCATCTTGTAA
This sequence comes from Populus davidiana, assembly GCA_030145905.1. NCBI lineage: Eukaryota > Viridiplantae > Streptophyta > Magnoliopsida > Malpighiales > Salicaceae > Populus > Populus davidiana. The sequence goes on from CM057807.1 coordinate 8,032,055, forward strand.
TCTAGTGCTCTGAGATTCATGTCTAGAAATTATGGTAGTTCCATAAGTCTGTCATTTATTAGAAGTATGACCATTTAATATGTATATCATCACTTTGCCATCATATAGGTGTGTGGATAGGGGGGATCTTTGACTTGACTCTCAATCTTTAGAAATATAAGGAATTTAACAATATCTTACAAAATAGAGTACCAACTTGATGTTAGAGTATTTTTTTTATACAAAGATAACTAAATAAAAGTGCTTTGAAAATGGTGATTGCTCATTTTTAGAGGTATTAGTTCAGTGATTTGGTTTTAAATTGTTCAGGTTTGTAAAATTCCTACAATTTGTTAGATTTATTAGTTGCTTTTGTTTTTTTTCGTTGCAATTTGTGGAATGATTTTCTCGAAGCACATGTTTTGACAATACATATCCAATCCTTATTCATTTCAACTTGATTTAGGAGTTCACATCTTCACGTGCAAAAGTTAGTGCACTAGAGCATGATCTTCATAAATCTTGTCAAGAGGCCTATAATAATCAGGATCTCTGCTGCTAGTTAGAAAAGGTATAGTTATGCCATTACTTTATGGATTTTTGTTATTCACTATGGCTAATAATCTCTTTTTTTATCTGCAGTTTAAGAGCATTTCTGGATATTTTTTTTGTTGCTCAACTTTATGGTTTGGTTTAATCTATTGTTTTGTTTTGTTTTGTTTTGTTTTTCTGGTGGTGTTCTACTTACAGGAATATCATGTATCAGGTATCCCATTGGTAATATTGTTTTTGTTTGCTTACCATGTTTCAAGTTTGAGGGTTCACTTGGATTGAGGTAACGACAGTTGGGTTTCTTCGAAGAAAAGGGTTTCATGATTATTTTATGTGGTCTTTTATCCACAGGGAAACATTATCATTAATATCTTATGTTTTGTAGGTTAACATGATGAAGTATTGAATTCATTAGGGAAAAGAGGGAGGGGCTTGGCTATTATGTGCTTGAAAAGCATATTTTGCGGGACTGGTAAGAGAGTGTGATTGGTCTGTCAGGAAATCCAAAACTTGGATAGCGCAACCCCATACACCCACCCCATTTCAGTTCGAAAGTAAATTGTGTTGGTAAGTTTGCTTTTTGTTGTGATTTATTAATATTTTTTTTTATATATCATCTTATTCATTTGTTGATTGTTTACTTTATAATATATTAAGTGATGAGTATTTTAAAATTCTGGAATGAAGGATTACTTCCTATTTTATGAGTGTCAATAGTCAAATTTATCTCTTTTATTGCTATCCAAGCAAACAATGCACTTAACGAGCTTTTGTTCTAGTTAACTTTACCTTTAAAAAACTACCAAGATTAAGGCATTTCTATTCAGCGTCTCTGGCTTAGATTTTCAAATGAGTCTTTACTGCTATATTGCAACTACTAGAAAAATGTAACTGGATTAGAAACTTCTTCCCATAAAATATAGAATTACTGTGTCTTCTTAAAGAAATTGTCCATCTTGTAATCTAGTGCTCTGAGATTCATGTCTAGAAATTATGTTAGTTCCATAAGTCTATCATTTATTAGAAGTATGACCATTTAATATGTATATCATTACTTTGTCATCATATAGGTGTGTGGTTGGGGGGATCCTTTTACTTGACCCTCAATCTTTAGAAATATTAAGAATTTAACAATATCTTACAAAATCGAGTAGCAACTTGATGTGGCAAACCATTTTCCAAACTTTGTTGTGTTTAACAATCTTTAGAAATATTAAGAATTTAACAAGAAAGCAGTTTCCGGGAAACCATTTTCCAAACTTTCTTGTGTTTGTTTGTCATTAGGAAAGTTGGTCAACGGAAAACACTTTCCGGTCAACGGAAAACACTTTCTAGTCAACAAAAAATACATTCCGGTCAACGGAAAACACTTTCCAGTAAAAAAAAAATTTGATTTGATTTTCAGGAAAGTGTTTTCCCTTTAGCTGTGTTTGTTTTCCGGAAAGTGGTTTCCGGGAAATCACTTTCCAAACTTTCTTGTGTTTGTTTGCCAGTAGGAAAGTTGGTCAATGAAAAACACTTTCCAGTAAAAGGAAAGTTTGGCTTGGTTTTCAGGAAAGTGTTTTCCTGAAAAATTTGAGGGGAAAACACTTTCCGAAAGTTGTGAAAAATTTTAAAATATCATTATTTGCTGATTATATCAAATTTGATCCTCAAACTTTTGATTGCTATATATATATATATTTTGTTTTGAATATTTTTTTTTAATTTCATCTCATAAAATTTTATTTTTATATTAACTTTGGTCCTTATTTTTATAATTGTTATTTGTTTTTTCCTTATCATTTTTTTATTGAAATTTTGTATCTATCAAATTTGGTCTTCAATTTTTTTATTGTTACTTATTTTATTTGAAATAATCTATGAAATGTTAATTATTATTATTTTAATTTCTTCATCTTTTATTTTTTTATTATTTTTTAGATTTGATCTCTATTATTTTGATTATTTTTTATTTTATTTGAGATAATTTATGAAATTATATATTTTTTTCAATTTCATTCTCATTCAACTTTTTAATTTGTAAGATTTGTTCCTTATTATTTTAATAAACTTGAGAAAAATAAAATATTAATAAGTTATTTTCCAGCTCATTTTCCATGACATAACCAAACACTAGAAAGTGTTTTCCAACTCATTTTCCATTACACTCCCAAACATCGGAAAATACTTTCTCGGAATTCACTTTCCCCGGAATTCATTTTCAAAAGGAAACTACTTTCCAGCAAACAAACGGAGCCTTAGATTCATGTCTAGAAATTATGGTAGTTCTATAAGTCTGTCTTTTATTTAAAGCATGACCATTTAATATGTATATCATCTCTTAGTCATCATATAGGTGTGTGGATGGGGGGATCCTTTTACTTGACTCTCCATCTTTAGAAATATTAAGAATTTAACAATATCTTACAAAATCGAGTACCAACTTGATGTTGTAGTAGTTTGTTATATAAAGATAGCTAAATAAAAGGGCTTTCAAATTGGTTATTGGTCATCTTTAGAGGTATCAGTTCGGTGATTTGGTTTTAAATTGTTCATGTTTGTAAAATTCCTGCAATTTGTTAGATTTTGTCTTTGCTTTTGTTGTTGTCCTTGCAATTTATGGAATGATTTCCTCGAAGCACAACATGTTTTGACAGTACATTTGTAAACCTTCTTCATTTCAACTCGATTTAGGAGTTCACATTTTCACTTGCAAAAGGCACTGTACTAGAGCATGATCTTTATAAATCTTGCCAAGAGGCCTCTAATAATCAGGATCTCTGCTGCTAGTTAGAAAAGGTATAGTTATGCCATTACTTTATGGATTTTGGTTATCCACTATGGCTAATAATATTTTATTTTATCTGCAGTTTTAGAGCATTTCTGTATTTTTTTTGTTGCTCAATTTGTGGTTTGGTTTAATCTATTGTTTTTTTCTTCTTCTTTTTTCTGGTGGTGTTCTACTTTAAGGAATATCATGTAACGGGTATCCATTGGTAATATTGTTTTTGTTTGTTTACCATGTTCCAAGTTTCAGGGTTCATTAGGATTGGGGTAATGGCAGTTGGTTTTCTTCGAATAAGAGGGTTTCATGATTATCTTATGTGTTCTTTTCTCGACAAGGAAACATTATCATTAATATCTTATGTATTATAGGCTAACTTGTTGAATTACTGCATTCATTAGGGAATAGAGGGAGGGGCTTGGCTATTATGTCCTTGAAAGCATATTTTGCGGGATTGCTAGGAGAGTATTTTTGGTCTGTAAGGATTTCCTTATCCAAAACTTGGATAGCGCAACCCCTTACAGCCAGCCCATTTCAGTTCGAAAGTTAATTGTGTTGGTAAGTTTGTTTTTCATTGTGATTTATTAATTTTTTTTATATATGATCTTATTCTTTTGTTGTTTGTCTACTATATAATATATTGAGTGTTGAGTATTTTAAAATTCTGGACTAAAGGATTGTTTCCTTTTTAATGAGTGTCAATAGTCAAATATATCTCTTGTATTGCTATCCAAGCAAACAATGCTCTTAACGAGCTTTTGTTCTATGGTCCCTTAACTTTCCCTCTAAAAAATACCTAGATTAAGGCATTTCTATGGAGCGTCTATGGCATAGATTTTCAAATGAGTCTTTTCTGTTATATTACAACTACTAGAAAAATGTAAAATGATCAGAAACTTATTCCCATAAAATATACATTTCCCGTGTCTTCTAAAAGAAATTGTCCATCTTGTAATCCAATGCACTCAGATTTATGTGTAGAAATTATGGTAGTTCTATAAGTCTGTCTTTTATTTAAAGCATGACCATTTAATATGTATATCATCACTTTGTCATCATATAGGTGTGGGTGGGGGGATCCTTTTACTTGACTGTCAATCTTTAGAAATATTAAGAATTTAACAATATCTTATAAAATTGAGTACCAACTTGATGTTATAGTAGTTTGTTATACAAAGATAGCTAAATAAAAGGGCTTTTAAATTTGTTATTGGTCATCTTTAGAGGTATCAGTTCGGTGATTTGGTTTTAAATTGTTCATGTTCGTAAAATTCCTGCAATTTGTTAGATTTTGTTTTTGTCGTTGCAATTTGTAGAATGATTTCCTCGAAGCACAACATGTTTTGACAGTACATTTGTAAACCTTCTACATTTCAACTCGATTTAGGAGTTCATATGTGCACATGCAAAAGTCATTGTACTAGAGCATGATCTTCATAAATCTTGTCGAGAGGAAAAGGTATAGTTATTCCATTACTTTATGGATTTTGGTTATCCACTATGGCTAACAATCTTTTATTTTATCTGCAGTTTAAGAGCATTTTGAGATTTTTTTTTTGTTGCTCAACTTTGTGGTTTGATTTAATCTATTGTTTTTTTTGTTCGTGGTGGTGTTCTCCTTTCAGGAATATCATGTATCGGGTATCCAATTGGTAATATTGTTTTTGTTTGCTTACCATGTTCCAAGTTTCAGGGTTCACTTGGATTGGGGTAATGGCAGTTGGGTTTCTTCGAAGAAGATGGTTTCATGATTATCTTATATTTTCTTTTCTCGACAAGGAAATATTATCATTAATATCTTATGTTTTGAAGGTTAACTTGTTGAATTGTTGCATTCATTAGGGAAAAGAGGGAGGGGCTTGGCTATTATGTGCATGAAAAGCGTATGTTGCGTGACTGGTAAGAGAGTGTGTTTGGTCTGTAAGGATTTCCTTATCCAAAACTTGGATAGCGCAACCGCTTACAGCCAGTCCATTTCAGTTCGAAAGTTAATTGTGTTGGTAAGTTTGTTTTTCATTGTGATTTGTTATTTTTTATATATATAATCTTATTCATTTGTTGTTTGTCTACTATATAATATATTGAGTGATGAGTATTTTAAAATTCTGGACTGACGGATTTTTTTTTTTTTTTTTATAAGTGTCAATACTCAAATTTATGTCTTGTATTGCTATCCAAGGAAACAATGCACTTAACAAGCTTTTGTTCTAGGGTTCCTTAACTTTCGTTCTAAAAAACTACCTAGATTAGGGAATTTCTATGTAGCGTCTCAAGCATAGATTTTCAAATGAGCCTTTACAACATATATTGCAACTTATAGAAAAATGCCATTGGATCAAAAACTTCTTCCCATGTCTTCTGAAAGAAATTGTCCATCTTGTAATCTAGTGCTCTGAGATTAATGTCTAGAAATTATGGTAGTTCCATAAGCCTGTCATTTATTATAAGTATGACCATTTAACATGTATATCATCACTTTGTCATCATATACGCGTTTGGAGGTGGGGGGGGGGGAGATCCTTTTACTTGACTCTCAATCTATAGAAAAACAAAGGATTTAACAATATCTTACAAAATCGAGTACCAACTTCATGTTAGAGTATTTTTTATATTAAGATAACTAAATAAAAGTGCTTTTGAAATGGTGATTGCTCATTTCTAGAAGTATTAGTTGCGTGATTTGGTTTTAAATTGTTCATGTTTGTAAAATTCCTGCAATTTTTTAGATTTTATAGTTGCTTTTGTTTTTGTCGTTGCAATTTGTGGAATGATTTTCTTGAAGCACATGTTTTGACAATACATTTCCAATCCTTCTTCATTTCAACTCTATTTAGGAGTTCACATCTTCACGTGCAAAGTCACTGCACTAGTGCATGATCTTCATAAATCTTGTCAAGAGGCCTGTAATAATAACGATATCCGCTGCTAGTTAGAAACGGTTTAGTTATGCCATTACTTTATGGATTTTGGGTATCCACTATGGCTAATAATAATTTATTTTATCTGCAGTTTTAGAGAATTTCTGTATTTGTTTGGCTCAAATTTGTGGTTTGGTTTAATCTATTTGTTTTTTTGTTCGTGGTGGTGTTCTCCTTTCAGGAATATCATGTATCGGGTATCCCATTGGTAATATTGTTTTGTTTGCTTACCATGTTCCAAGTTTCAGGGTTCACTTGGATTGGGGTAATGGCAGTTGGGTTTCTTCGAAGAAGATGTTTCATGATTATCTTATATTTTCTTTTCTCGACAAGGAAATATTATCATTAATATCATATGTTTTGTAGGTTAACTTGTTGAATTGTTGCATTCATTAGGGAAAAGAGGGAGGGCCTTGGCGATTATGTGCATGAAAAGCGTATGTTGCGGGACTGGTAAGAGAGTGTGTTTGGTCTGTATGGATTTTCTTATACAGCCAGCCCATTTCAGTTGGAAAGTTAATTGTGTTGGTAAGTTTGTTTTTCATTGTGATTTGTTATTTTTTTTATATATGATCTTATTCTTTTGTCGTTTGTCTACTATATAATATATTGAGTGTTGAGTATTTTAAAATTCTGGACTAAAGGATTGTTTCCTTTTTAATGAGTGTCAATAGTCAAATTTATCTCTTGTATTGCTATCCAAGCAAACAATGCTCTTAACGAGCTTTTGTTCTATGGTCCCTTAACTTGTTGAATTGTTGTATTCATTAGGGAAAAGAGGGAGGGGCTTGGCTATTATGGTGCATGAAAAGCGTATGTTGCGGGACTGGTAAGAGAGTGTGTTTGGTTTTTAAGGATTTCCTTATCCAAAACTTGGATAGCGCAACCCCTTACAGCCATCCCATTTCAGTTGGAAAGTTAATTGTGTTGGTAAGTTTGTTTTTCATTGTGATTTGTTATTCTTTTTATATATAATCTTATTCATTTTTTGTTTGTCTACTATATAATATATTGAGTGATGAGTATTTTAAAATTCTGGACTAACGGAATTTTTTTTTTTTTTTATGAGTGTTAATAGTCAAATTTATCTCTTGTATTGCTATCCAAGGAAACAATGCAGTTAACAAGCTTTTGTTCTAGGGTTCCTTAACTTTCATTCGAAAAAACTACCTAGATTAGGGAATTTCTATGTAGCGTCTCAAGCATAGATTTTCAAATGAGCCTTTATTGTTATATTGCAACTTATAGAAAAATGCAACTGGATCATAAACTTCTTCCCATGTCTTCTGAAAGAAATTGTCCATCTTGTAATCTAGTGCTCTGAGATTAATGTCTAGAAATTATGGTAGTTCCATAAGCCTGTCATTTATTATAAGTATGACCATTTAACATGTATATCATCACTTTGTCATCATATACGCGTTTGGAGGTGGGGGGGGGGAGATCCTTTTACTTGACTCTCAATCTATAGAAAAACAAAGGATTTAACAATATCTTACAAAATCGAGTACCAACTTCATGTTAGAGTATTTTTTATATTAAGATAACTAAATAAAAGTGCTTTTGAAATGGTGATTGCTCATCTCTAGAAGTATTAGTTGGGTGATTTGGTTTTAAATTGTTCAAGTTTGTAAAATTCCTGCAATTTTTTAGATTTTATAGTTGCTTTTGTTTTTGTCGTTGCAATTTGTGGAATGATTTTCTTGAAGCACATGTTTTGACAATACATTTCCAATCCTTCTTCATTTCAACTCTATTTAGGAGTTCACATCTTCACGTGCAAAGTCACTGCACTAGTTCATTATCTTCATAAATCTTGTCAAGAGGCCTGTAATAATCACGATCTCCGCTGCTAGTTAGAAAAGGTATAGTTATGCGATTACTTTATGGATTTTGGGTATCCACTATGGCTAATAATAATTTATTTTATCTGTAGTTTTAGAGTATTTCTGTATTTGTTTGGCTCAAATTTGTGGTTTGGTTTATTCTATTGTTTTTTTTGGTCGTGGTGGTGTTCTCCTTTCAGGAATATCATGTATCGGGTATCCCATTGGTAATATTATTTTTGTTTGCTTACCATGTTCCAAGTTTCAGGGTTCACTTGGATTGGGGTAATGGAAATTTGGTTTCTTCATAGAAGATGGTTTCATGATTATCTTATATTTTGTTTCCTCGACAAGGAAATATTATCATTAATATCTTATGTTTTGTAGGTTAACTTGTTGAATTGTTGCATTCATTAGGGAAAAGAGGGAGGGGCTTGGCTATTATGTGCATGAAAAGCGTATTTTGCGGGACTGGTAAGAGAGTGTGTTTGGTCTGTAAGGATTTCCTTATCCAAAACTTGGATAGCGCAACCCCTTACAGCCATCCCATTTCAGTTCGAAAGTTAATTGTGTTGGTAAGTTTGTTTTTCATTGTGATTTGTTATTTTTTATATATATAATCTTATTCATTTGTTGTTTGTCTACTATATAATATATTGAGTGATGAGTATTTTAAAATTCTGGACTGATGGAATTTTTTTTTTTTTATGAGTGTCAATAGTCAAATTTATCTCTTGTATTGCTATCCAAGGAAACAATGCACTTAACAAGCTTTTGTTCTAGGGTTCCTTAACTTTCGTTCTAAAAAACTACCTAGATTAGGGAATTTCTATGTAGCGTCTCAAGCATAGATTTTCAAATGAGCCTTTACTGTTATATTGCAACTTATAGAAAAATGCAACTGGATCATAAACTTCTTCCCATGTCTTCTGAAAGAAATTGTCCATCTTGTAATCTAGTACTCTGAGATTAATGTCTAGAAATTATGGTAGTTCCATAAGCCTGTCATTTATTATAAGTATGAGCATTTAACATGTATATCATCACTTTGTCATCATATACGCGTTTGGAGGTGGGGGGGGGAGATCCTTTTACTTGACTCTCAATCTATAGAAAAACAAAGGATTTAACAATATCTTACAAAATCGAGTACCAACTTCATGTTAGAGTATTTTTTATATTAAGATAACTAAATAAAAGTGCTTTTGAAATGGTGATTGCTCATCTCTAGAAGTATTAGTTGGGTGATTTGGTTTTAAATTGTTCAAGTTTGTAAAATTCCTGCAATTTTTTAGATTTTATAGTTGCTTTTGTTTTTGTCGTTGCAATTTGTGGAATGATTTTCTTGAAGCACATGTTTTGACAATACATTTCCAATCCTTCTTCATTTCAACTCTATTTAGGAGTTCACATCTTCACGTGCAAAGTCACTGCACTAGTTCATTATCTTCATAAATCTTGTCAAGAGGCCTGTAATAATCACGATCTCCGCTGCTAGTTAGAAAAGGTATAGTTATGCGATTACTTTATGGATTTTGGGTATCCACTATGGCTAATAATAATTTATTTTATCTGTAGTTTTAGAGTATTTCTGTATTTGTTTGGCTCAAATTTGTGGTTTGGTTTATTCTATTGTTTTTTTTGGTCGTGGTGGTGTTCTCCTTTCAGGAATATCATGTATCGGGTATCCCATTGGTAATATTATTTTTGTTTGCTTACCATGTTCCAAGTTTCAGGGTTCACTTGGATTGGGGTAATGGAAATTTGGTTTCTTCAAAGAAGATGGTTTCATGATTATCTTATATTTTGTTTCCTCGACAAGGAAATATTATCATTAATATCTTATGTTTTGTAGGTTAACTTGTTGAATTGTTGCATTCATTAGGGAAAAGAGGGAGGGGCTTGGCTATTATGTGCATGAAAAGCGTATTTTGCGGGACTGGTAAGAGAGTGTGTTTGGTCTGTAAGGATTTCCTTATCCAAAACTTGGATAGCGCAACCCCTTACAGCCATCCCATTTCAGTTCGAAAGTTAATTGTGTTGGTAAGTTTGTTTTTCATTGTGATTTGTTATTTTTTATATATATAATCTTATTCATTTGTTGTTTGTCTACTATATAATATATTGAGTGATGAGTATTTTAAAATTCTGGACTGATGGAATTTTTTTTTTTTTATGAGTGTCAATAGTCAAATTTATCTCTTGTATTGCTATCCAAGGAAACAATGCACTTAACAAGCTTTTGTTCTAGGGTTCCTTAACTTTCGTTCTAAAAAACTACCTAGATTAGGGAATTTCTATGTAGCGTCTCAAGCATAGATTTTCAAATGAGCCTTTACTGTTATATTGCAACTTATAGAAAAATGCAACTGGATCATAAACTTCTTCCCATGTCTTCTGAAAGAAATTGTCCATCTTGTAATCTAGTACTCTGAGATTAATGTCTAGAAATTATGGTAGTTCCATAAGCCTGTCATTTATTATAAGTATGAGCATTTAACATGTATATCATCACTTTGTCATCATATACGCGTTTGGAGGTGGGGGGGGGAGATCCTTTTACTTGACTCTCAATCTATAGAAAAACAAAGGATTTAACAATATCTTACAAAATCGAGTACCAACTTCATGTTAGAGTATTTTTTATATTAAGATAACTAAATAAAAGTGCTTTTGAAATGGTGATTGCTCATCTCTAGAAGTATTAGTTGGGTGATTTGGTTTTAAATTGTTCATGTTTGTAAAATTCCTGCAATTTTTTAGATTTTATAGTTGCTTTTGTTTTTGTCGTTGCAATTTGTGGAATGATTTTCTTGAAGCACATGTTTTGACAATACATTTCCAATCCTTCTTCTTTTCAACTCTATTTAGGAGTTCACATCTTCACGTGCAAAGTCACTACACTAGTTCATTATCTTCATAAATCTTGTCAAGAGGCCTGTAATAATCACGATCTCCGCTGCTAGTTAGAAAAGGTATAGTTATGCGATTACTTTATGGATTTTGGGTATCCACTATGGCTAATAATAATTTATTTTATCTGCAGTTTTAGAGCATTTCTGTATTTGTTTGGCTCAAATTTGTGGTTTGGTTTATTCTATTGTTTTTTTTGGTCGTGGTGGTGTTCTCCTTTCAGGAATATCATGTATCGGGTATCCCATTGGTAATATTATTTTTGTTTGCTTACCATGTTCCAAGTTTCAGGGTTCACTTGGATTGGGGTAATGGCAATTTGGTTTCTTCGAAGAAGATGGTTTCATGATTATCTTATATTTTGTTTCCTCGACAAGGAAATATTATCATTAATATCTTATGTTTTGTAGGTTAACTTGTTGAATTGTTGCATTCATTAGGGAAAAGAGGGAGGGGCTTGGCTATTATGTGCATGAAAAGCGTATTTTGCGGGACTGGTAAGAGAGTGTGTTTGGTCTGTAAGGATTTCCTTATCCAAAACTTGGATAGCGCAACCCCTTACAGCCATCCCATTTCAGTTCGAAAGTTAATTGTGTTGGTAAGTTTGTTTTTCATTGTGATTTGTTATTTTTTATATATATAATCTTATTCATTTGTTGTTTGTCTACTATATAATATATTGAGTGATGAGTATTTTAAAATTCTGGACTGATGGAATTTTTTTTTTTTTTATGAGTGTCAATAGTCAAATTTATCTCTTGTATTGCTATCCAAGGAAACAATGCACTTAACAAGCTTTTGTTCTAGGGTTCCTTAACTTTCGTTCTAAAAAACTACCTAGATTAGGGAATTTCTATGTAGCGTCTCAAGCATAGATTTTCAAATGAGCCTTTACTGTTATATTGCAACTTATAGAAAAATGCAACTGGATCATAAACTTCTTCCCATGTCTTCTGAAAGAAATTGTCCATCTTGTAATCTAGTACTCTGAGATTAATGTCTAGAAATTATGGTAGTTCCATAAGCCTATCATTTATTATAAGTATGACCATTTAACATGTATATCATCACTTTGTCATCATATACGCGTTTGGAGGTGGGGGGGGGGAGATCCTTTTACTTGACTCTCAATCTATAGAAAAACAAAGGATTTAACAATATCTTACAAAATCGAGTACCAACTTCATGTTAGAGTATTTTTTATATTAAGATAACTAAATAAAAGTGCTTTTGAAATGGTGATTGCTCATCTCTAGAAGTATTAGTTGGGTGATTTGGTTTTAAATTGTTCATGTTTGTAAAATTCCTGCAATTTTTTAGATTTTATAGTTGCTTTTGTTTTTGTCGTTGCAATTTGTGGAATGATTTTCTTGAAGCACATGTTTTGACAATACATTTCCAATCCTTCTTCATTTCAACTCTATTTAGGAGTTCACATCTTCACGTGCAAAGTCACTGCACTAGTTCATTATCTTCATAAATCTTGTCAAGAGGCCTGTAATAATCACGATCTCCGCTGCTAGTTAGAAAAGGTATAGTTATGCGATTACTTTATGGATTTTAGGTATCCACTATGGCTAATAATAATTTATTTTATCTGCAGTTTTAGAGCATTTCTGTATTTGTTTGGCTCAAATTTGTGGTTTGGTTTATTCTATTGTTTTTTTTGGTCGTGGTGGTGTTCTCCTTTCAGGAATATCATGTATCGGGTATCCCATTGGTAATATTATTTTTGTTTGCTTACCATGTTCCAAGTTTCAGGGTTCACTTGGATTGGGGTAATGGCAATTTGGTTTCTTCGAAGAAGATGGTTTCATGATTATCTTATATTTTGTTTCCTCGACAAGGAAATATTATCATTAATATCTTATGTTTTGTAGGTTAACTTGTTGAATTGTTGCATTCATTAGGGAAAAGAGGGAGGGGCTTGGCTATTATGTGCATGAAAAGCGTATTTTGCGGGACTGGTAAGAGAGTGTGTTTGGTCTGTAAGGATTTCCTTATCCAAAACTTGGATAGCGCAACCCCTTACAGCCATCCCATTTCAGTTCGAAAGTTAATTGTGTTGGTAAGTTTGTTTTTCATTGTGATTTGTTATTTTTTATATATATAATCTTATTCATTTGTTGTTTGTCTACTATATAATATATTGAGTGATGAGTATTTTAAAATTCTGGACTGATGGAATTTTTTTTTTTTTTATGAGTGTCAATAGTCAAATTTATCTCTTGTATTGCTATCCAAGGAAACAATGCACTTAACAAGCTTTTGTTCTAGGGTTCCTTAACTTTCGTTCTAAAAAACTACCTAGATTAGGGAATTTCTATGTAGCGTCTCAAGCATAGATTTTCAAATGAGCCTTTACTGTTATATTGCAACTTATAGAAAAATGCAACTGGATCATAAACTTCTTCCCATGTCTTCTGAAAGAAATTGTCCATCTTGTAATCTAGTACTCTGAGATTAATGTCTAGAAATTATGGTAGTTCCATAAGCCTATCATTTATTATAAGTATGACCATTTAACATGTATATCATCACTTTGTCATCATATACGCGTTTGGAGGTGGGGGGGGGGAGATCCTTTTACTTGACTCTCAATCTATAGAAAAACAAAGGATTTAACAATATCTTACAAAATCGAGTACCAACTTCATGTTAGAGTATTTTTTATATTAAGATAACTAAATAAAAGTGCTTTTGAAATGGTGATTGCTGATCTCTAGAAGTATTAGTTGGGTGATTTGGTTTTAAATTGTTCATGTTTGTAAAATTCCTGCAATTTTTTAGATTTTATAGTTGCTTTTGTTTTTGTCGTTGCAATTTGTGGAATGATTTTCTTGAAGCACATGTTTTGACAATACATTTCCAATCCTTCTTCATTTCAACTCTATTTAGGAGTTCACATCTTCACGTGCAAAGTCACTGCACTAGTGCATTATCTTCATAAATCTTGTCAAGAGGCCTGTAATAATCACGATCTCCGCTGCTAGTTAGAAAAGGTATAGTTATGCGATTACTTTATGGATTTTGGGTATCCACTATGGCTAATAATAATTTATTTTATCTGCAGTTTTAGAGCATTTCTGTATTTGTTTGGCTCAAATTTGTGGTTTGGTTTATTCTATTGTTTTTTTTGGTCGTGGTGGTGTTCTCCTTTCAGGAATATCATGTATCGGGTATCCCATTGGTAATATTATTTTTGTTTGCTTACCATGTTCCAAGTTTCAGGGTTCACTTGGATTTGGGTAATGGCAGTTGGGTTTCTTTGAAGAAGATGGTTTCATGATTATCTTATATTTTGTTTCCTCGACAAGGAAAGATTATCATTAATATCTTATGTTTTGTAGGTTAACTTGTTGAATTGTTGCATTCATTAGGGAAAAGAGGGAGGGGCTTGGCTATTATGTGCATGAAAAGCGTATGTTGCGGGACTGGTAAGAGAGTGTGTTTGGTCTGTAAGGGTTGCGCTATCCAAAACTTGGATGGCGCAACCCCTTACAGCCAGCCCATTTCAGTTTGAAAGTTAATTGTGTTGGTAAGTTTGTTTTTCATTGTGATTTGTTATTTTTTTTATATATAATCTTATTCATTTACTATGTGTCTACTATATAATATATTGAGTGATGAGTATTCTTAACTTTCCCTTAACGAGCTTTTGTTGCTACTATTTCATTAAATAATCCCTACCACACAATGAATCCTTTATTTATGCCATTAAGAGTCCTTGTATAATTATGAAATCTCTCAAAATTAGATGTTAAATATCCTTGTATTATTAGCAAAAAAAAACTTTTTCAAATAGAAAGTCTACAAGATAAAAAAAAACAACAACAAAAAAAATTCATATTGCATTTACTGAACTTAGTAGCTTGCAAGCCTAATTGAACTTCTAGGAGATGTGGTGTTTCATCACTTGGATATATGTATAGTTTCAGTATAGTTACTTTGGAAATTCTAGCAAGGCTTGATATTTCTTTATTATAGGAGTTAGGTCTATGTAAATTACCACAAATTCATTTTCCAATACAAAACCATGGTTTTGATAGCATCATCTTATACAAGGACCCTTAACAGATTAGCTATAACGCCCTAACATTCACTAAATAAATTTTGGTCTTTCATGCTTAACCTCTCAAAACAACCCTTAGCTTGGGACTTCATTGGTCTTCCTAGTAACATTAAGTGTTGAAGTAAATGCATTTTCCAAGTTTAGACAATTCTCCTCACGATATTGTAATGTCTCATATTTGACTAGGAAATACACAATGGACCGTTAACATTTTAGCCTTGTTAGAAGCTAGCACTATCCTGTTTAAAGACATCAAGAATGATCCTTGTCAACTTTAACACTGCATAAAAGAAGAAGAAAAAAACATGGTTTTATGCCCCATGTCCTAAAGGTAACCAAAGGATAGGTTTCAGTTTCATCTATATGTGAATGGGTAATCTAGCTAATCTAACTTCTTCATCAATAATAGGCTTTTATTGTGGGCTCAAGTTCAACCATAATAAGTTACATGAAACTCTACTTAGGCTACTAGGTTTCCTTTTGTAGTCCCATATATGAGAGCAAATTTCCCATTTAGTTGAGAACTGGTTATATGAGCTTTAAGACCTTCTAGTGTCACCTTCCTCTTTTTAATCTTAGGATAAGAGTCCAAGGTGTGTTCAACTCAAAATTTCTTTTTATGTGGATTGCAGATGTGTGCAAAGGGGGCAACACTTCAAATACATGTTAAAGACTAAGAAATGGTACAGAAAAGGCACATAATACACACACACACACATAATAGGATATCAAATTATCCGGAATGAATTTCTAAAAACAAGAAAAACATGGGATTTAACCTTCATTCCTTAGTGGAGTCATTATGTTATCACACCTGACTCTTTGTACAATCATGAAATAAGTGCCTAGAGTTTTGGCTAAGAGGGTGAGAGACCATAGTCACCTTAATATGCCCTCAAGGAGGCTACACACCTGACTCTTTGTGCAATCATGAAATAAGTGCCTAGAGTTTTGGCTAAGAGTGTGAGAGACCATAGTCACCTTAATATGCCCTCAAGGAGGCTACCACTTCTTTTCTAGCTTATGAGAATGATGACACTATAAACACAAATAACGTAGCCCTCAGAAAATTAAAGTCTCACTAATATCTAAAAGCTCACTTGGAATCTGTCCAAATAATGAACAAAAATTTCATAAAACTAATATGCTTCTATTAGTCAGAACCATACTTTAAATAGCCAGAGTTACAAATAACTGAAATTAAAATATTAAATAAATTACAAATAACTAAAATTGAAAGATTAAATGACCAACTATTCGTTACGTAAAGTAACACCCATGTTCCACCACTTGTTCATAAATCAAGAGAAAGTGGGCAATTATTGACAAATAAAGAAAAAAAAGAAACAGATGCAATCCATAATAACAGAGGTAGTGGGAAATTATTGATAATTCAAGGAAATAAGAAACGGGCGCAAATATGCTTAGTTAACTAATTATATGCTTGGTCATGAAGTTGTGGCAAATGCATCAAAGAATTCATTATCTTAGTCTGATTAGTATCCATGCTTGTATCCTAGTATTGTAAAGTATTTATTAGGCCCTTTCTAACGCATGTGATTAGAAAATTAATCAAGCTCAATCCCTCACCTATTAAAGCTCAATTGGAAAGGTGTGTAATTTGAGCTTTTAAATTAGGGATGATAATAGATATTCACGGATCAGGTTTTGAGTATCCATTATTCAACTATTTTTCAATATTCAACAAAAAATAGGAATACATATATTTGAAGTATGCATGTATTTATTCAATTATATATATATATATATATATAGCTCTCAAGAAAAATTGTTTGCCTTTAAGCCAATGGTATTTGTGTCTTTTCATACAATAATTAGTCATTATGCATTTGTTTGGGGGTATTTCTCTCTACTCAATATATTTATGAATGGTAAAAGAACTAAAATACCCCTGGGATAAAAAAAAAACTAGCATTGTAAGGCAAGGATGTTATCTTTTTCTTTTTTAGAATATAATAAGATTACGTATATGACTTTAAGAACAAAACTATTATGCCATTGAAACAAGGGTTTTGGTGTCTTTTTTTAGTTTTTTGTTGTTGTTGTAATTATTGGTTTGGTTGATAGTTGTAATGTAATTTACCATTTAATTCATGATTTTTAAATGCAAAAAGTTGTTGGCGCGTGGACGACGCTAAACACTTTGGGTGGCGCATGCACCATTTCCGGGTAGTGTAAAATAAGCCTTCGTCGTCTCATTTGGTTCTCCTTTGTCTTCTCTTCCTTTATTGGTGGCACATGGCATCTAAAGGTGGTTAGTTTGTCGCCCATGACCCTTCCTTTTTTTCCCCTTCATACTTTTCTAGACTAAAAAAGCAACTCAAATCCGTAAGTTTTATCTTTTTTCAATTTACTTCAGTTTTAATTTCTAAATGTAAGTTTTTCAAATCAGCCCTTCTAGTTTTCATACTTTATTTATTTTTTCTTTCGCTCTTTTATCAAAAAGTTTATGTTTTTTAATTTTATCAATCATATCAGGTTTTTTTAATTTTTTTTCTTCAATAAGAATAATACAAATTTCAATTTGGTTTCTTTTCTTTTGATTTCTTTTTAAAAAAAAAATCTATCCTTTTATCAAAGTTTATATGGTCTTTAATTTTATCCTTCAAATCTAGTTTATATTTTTTGTTATTTCAATTATAATAATAATAATAGGAAATCATTCTAAATTCTAAGAAATCATAAATTATATTTTTCAAAAAATTCTAAATGAATATTAATTTGAATTCTATCAAATAAAATGGAATAAAAAATAAAATATTTAAAAATATTATATAAATTAAATGTATTCTATAAATCTAAATATATTAGATGTAGTCTATTAATTAAGTATAATATGAATATATTAAATAGATAATAAGAATATAATATGAATGATCCTGAAAATATTACATGGCGTAGTTATTAACGAATAGGATTTACAAATAGGATCCTGAAAATAAATTTTTTTATTGTTTTCTATTTACATGCCCATTCTTACTTTATGTATGGGTGTTTATGTGTTTTTTATCTCATTACTTATGGTAAAAAAAAATACAGATGTTAGGAGTGGCCCCATTCAACTATATTTCTAGTACTTTGTGGGTCTACTACGTTGTCAATTTGGTTGGTTCAATGATGATGCTTTAAATGCACCCAACTTGCCAAGTTAGTTGTTTTCTCTTGTACTTTTAGAAGACTTGTGATTGAATTAGTGGATGCTGAAGTTTATTTTACATTTGCTTTCATTTTTCTTCATAAGAACACTCGAATTTATGTTAATGCACAATGAAAAGTGTTGTTGACAGTTGAGGGCAGGGAACATAGCTAATATATTGCATATGATGTTGTGGGAAGAATTTGGTTGTTTCCTTGATTAAAGGGTTCCGGCTCACTTTATGATCCAAGCCCAATGATGGTACGATGCATTAAAATTGATGTGGAAATTGTTTCTTAATTCATGTTTCTTAAGACTGCAGAATTACATATATATATATATATATATATATATATATATATATAGTGTTATTTTCATTGGTTTTTATGTTGTGGAAATTGTTTGTTTTGTTTTGACATCATTATATATTCGGACATTATATTTTTATTGAGATCATTAATTTATTGGAAATTGTTTTTGAATATTAGTGAATGGAAAAAAATGTAAATTGAAGAGGAATTCCAAAGAATGTTGACCTCACTTGTTTCTTTGCTCCCGTGGAGAGCTTAAACTCTCCAATATGAGTCTCGTTTCATTGATGATCTTATTAGCATGTTTCACAAATGTGTATCTCATTTATACTCTCTTTTTCATGACGAGTTTTTAACTGTCCGTAAATTTTTGCTACTCCATGATACCATTGAATCCGTCGACGGGTCGTCTACTATGCCGTAGGTTTTGCTTAGAAATGGAGGCACTGTGTTCGTGTTATTATTCCCAAAATCCATTCTACTAATCTATTTATTATTATTTTTCTAACTTTAAAATAAAATTATAAACACAAACTGATTTTTTTTTCTTTATTTTAAAGCGATAGAGAGGTTGTTGAAGGAAGGATGAAGAGAAAAGAGGGACGAGACTCCGAAAAACAAGACACGAAGACAGAGAGAGAGAACGAGGGGATGGACCGTGGAGATGTTACGGTCAATAGAACACCCAGACGTAAGACTACAGTTTGGTCCTAACATGTTATAATTACGCTGACATGTCCTTAATTAAACCCAAAAAAAATGACCATCTAATTGCGACCTTAATATATCAAATAACATTTTGATCTTTTAATTTAAAAACACACAATGGCATCACATTAGTTATTTAATCTTAAAATAGAACATTAAGAACATAATGTTTTTTCTCCTTTTAGCATTCAAAGAATTGCATAAATAATAAATACATTTTTATCCTTTAATATTAAAAAATATCATCACATCATTAATTTTTATTTTTTTAATATCAGGTTAAATTATTATATTTATTCATTTTTTGAAAATTTAAAAATAAAAAAATAGTTTAACAAAACAAAGACTAGCTTTTTATTTTTTATATGTAAAATATTATATTATCAACATTATTATCATCATACCACTACTACTAATATCTCTTTAATATTATAATCACCATCAACACCATTATTGTAAATATTATCATTAGCTACCACAACCATTATTTTTATTATTATTTCATCACCTTCACCCTCTATTTTAATATCATCATTGTCGAGGTGTTTGGAAATATAATAGTAGTTGTTTTTTAAAATATTTTTTATTTAAAAATATATTTTTAACATCAACATATCAAAATAATTTATAAATATAAAAAATAATAATTTTAAACAAAAAAATTAAATTTTAACCAACACTTATTTAAACCGCAATTCATCTTTAACTTTATAATCACCAACAACCTTTACAAACATTTCTTGACATCATGGTTCTATGGTCCCTTTTATTACATCATTATCACTCACTATATTTTTTTATATTTATTAATAAAGCAAAAATTATTGTTAATTTTATGTTACTATAACAATAATAATTATTGTTGATATTATATCAATTATTATTATTATTTTATTGTTCTTCGGCACAACAATATCATCATTTCACTGTCATAGTTAAATGTGCCATATTATTAGTTTTATATTTTAGCTAATAATATATTTTAATATTTTTTAAATTAAATAAAATTTATATAAAATATTTTTTCCTTTATATATACCTTTGTTAAAAATATAAAAAGCTTTTGAAACACATACTATGAATGATAAATAAGAAGCAGTTTTGATTTTATTAAAATAAAAAACCAAAAATAAAATCAATTACCCTTTCATATTTCTAGAATAAAAAGAAAAGAAAATTTAAGTGGATTTTAATTATTGAAAAAAAATTAGTGTATATAGTAGACACATTTATTAGCCCATCGATTAAAGCAAGTGTGCTCTCAACTAAAGCACTTGGTTATCAAGGCAAGAAACAAAGAGCAAGTATAGATGAAAAATCCATAAATAATCCATAAACAAGTTGAAAAAAAGAAGAAGAGAAAACAAGATAATATTAAGTAATGATTTGTAAACACAATTCATAAATAATCAAATTTAACAATCCAATTCATTTATTTTCATAAACTTAGCCAAACCTGTATAAGATGGAAAATTAAAATTTTCCTTCCATCCTATTTAATTTGCAATTTAATCCTACTCATCATGTTTCTTGATGTATTTCAACACTAATTTTATCATTACCCATATCAACATTCCATTTTTTTAATTTATTTTCTCACTCTGTCAAATTTCTTAGTTTAATAAAGATGTCATTTTTTTTTGTTTGCATCCTACTTGTTTATGCATTACTTAACCTCATTAAATATATTTTCATCCACACTAAAATCCTAACTTAGTCAAATATAATTTTCCTTTTCTTTCATTTAGCCTTGCTAAATTTATTTTTATTTTTAACATCCAAGAAGGGATCAATATTTCTTTGATTATAGTTTTCAAAACCTCATCTAAGGTTAATTGTATTCATTTGAGTATGATAATTTTCCATTTTATCAATCACATACATTTCCTATATTTTTCTACCAATGCCAAAATTTCAAGTAAAGTGTAGCATGGAATTTTTTTCAACTTTTTACTCAATTAAACACTAACTCATTCAATTTTCATGCCAACAAACAAAATTTCATCACAATATCACAAATTACTACAACCAATATGCTAATCACAAAGTTTCATAATCAAGCACGTCATCACTCAAGTATACATGTATGAAATTTTTACAATTAACATAATAGAATCATATTTGCTACTAAGATAATAAGGAATTTAATTAGAAGAAACCTCAAGGTGAAACCACCTTTTATATCCTTCCTTCTTCTTCCTTTCTTCACAGTTCATTCTTCCTCCACAAGCTTTAAAACCCTTAGATCAATCAAATATTTAGTGTAGCTCGTTATAAACCTTCTTAATTATCTTAACTCTCTATAATCATGCATTATATTCAAGAATTGATGAGATAATTGTAGAGAAGATGTAAGAAAATACCTAACTCTCCTTACTCTCCTTGTAACCCGCTCGACACCCCAAGTAAAATGGGGTTTATATAGTAAAAGTTTTATTATTTGCATTTAAACCCTTGTCTTTTATGTTTAAATTTATCTAGTCCCCATGACTCATTTTCTTTTCTTCTTTTCTTTTTCCTTTTGATCGGCTGGAAACAGTCCTTTGAAGGCTGACTTTTTAACTAATTTATACAATCTTTCTTTTAATTATATCACCATGTGTCTCTAGTATATTTTGTTTTTACCTGGTTACTAGTACTTTTTCTTGCAAATTTTAAAAATTACCAGACATAATATTCAAAAAATTCTGAAACTTTACCCCATGTTAAAATAATATATTAGAATGCTCCACACAAAATTTCAACTCAATTTGTCACTCATATTAAAAGTTATGCATAATAGTGCAAAATTGGTTAAATTACGATTTTTCTAAAACGAATTCTCAATTTCTCCCAAAACTTCTAAAATTTTAACCAAAGCTAATAAAATAAATTAGAAGTCTCCACACAAATTTTCAGATTTTTTTGATAACCCAATAAAGAGTTACGAATTTTTAACAAAAAACTAGTCGATTTATGGTTTTTCGCCTAAAAATCAAAATCTCCTTATTTCATCCCTGCATAAAGCACCCAATCATTTTACTATCTCCTCGGAGTCACTTTACTATATTGATTTTCCTTTTTTATTAATTTATGGCTTATTTTTGTGCCACAACAACATTACTGATTTCTCACCGGTGTTTACACCAGCACTTTTCCTACCATTCTTTTGTTTCTAACCAGTGGTTAACAATATGAATATTAAAAGTATTATCATTTGTATTAAAAATCTTATTTTTTTATTATAATTATTGACAATAATGATAATAAGAATAATAATTTATACTTTTACCCTTCAAATAGGTCCTGCATCAAGACTCAATGGTAATGAGCCTTGTGTTAGGACCCAAATCGTTTGGGTTCTACGTCGAGACCCAAGTCGAATGGGTCCTATCTCAGGACCCATCCAGGCCAGCGAGTCTGCTGACCTACGCGCTGGGTTTGTACATGGACCCCTTTTTGTTGGGTTAGGCATCCACACCCAAATCGCTTGGGTTCGAACATGGACCCAGCCCCTTTGGGTTTAGACATGAACCTAACACCCCTGAGTCCGTTCGCAGATCCAGCCCCCAACCCCTTGGGTCCGGACTCGGACCCCAAACCCAACCCTCTTAGATTCGGACACGGAAGGACCCAAACCCCAACCCCTTGAGTTCATACGCAGCCCCACTCGTAATGGCTCTTGCCTCATAACTCAAGTCTAATGGGTCCTGCATTAGAACCCAAGTGGAATGGGTCCTACGACATGACCCAATTTCCTTGGATCCGGTGGCAAGACTCGATTGTCTTAGGTCTGGCGTCACGACCCAATTCTATAGGGTCTTTCATCAAGACCCAAGGTTTATGGGTCTTGCGTCTGGACCTAATTCTATAGGGTCTTTCATCAAGACCCAAGGTTTATGGGTCTTATGTTTCTAAATATAATCATTAGTATTTTAATTTTTTTTTTAATTATAATTGAAAGTATTAATATTAAAAATTGTATTATTTGTGTTATAAAATATTAATATTTTTATTATAAGTAATAGTATTAATATTAAAAATATTATCATTTGTGTTATAAATATCAATATTTTTATTATAATTAATAATATTATAATAAAAATATTATTATTTGTCTTATTAATATTATTTGTTTTATTATAATTAATATTATTAATAAAAAAATTAATAAATTTGAAAAATATTATTATTAATATTGAAAAAATATTATTTTTTGTATTATAAATTTTTATACTATTGTTTATGAAAATAAAAAGTGCGTCCGCTGCGTTGGATGGGCACTTAACTAGTATAACTTTAGATATGAGCTAAAGATTAAGGAAAGATGTAAACCAACATTGTAGTGAACATATTTTATATGCCACTATAATGGATGATTTTGGGTTTATAAATAAACAAATTGGGTTTTTATTTCTTTATAAAAGTTGTATCTTTGTGTCTTATCTTTTTATAGAGATAAATCTTGTCTAAAATCGACTTCTATAACTTCATTTATGATTAAAATACCGAACAATGTTTGGGGTTAGGTAGACTAAAACAATCATGATTTCTCAATTTCTAATATTTGCTTGGAATTGTTGTTAATTGAGGGTTATAACATTTTAATTGATAAAGAATAAGTATGAACATGGAAAATATGTATGTTTATAGGATTTTAAGGATCTTCCTTGCTATTGGTATGAAAATAATAGTTGAATAAAAAGTGAATTGAAATTGTGATGCTGGATGAATTATTGATGATAATTGTATCTTTGGTGATTCGAGGAAGTCTACAAGGACAAGACAACAACATGGAGCAACAATATGTACACAAGCTCAAATTAGGTGCTCAAGTCCTTTTTTTTTAAAAAAAAAAAAGCCTTTGCATGTTTTCTTTGTTGAATTGTTGCTTATTATTGTAAAATCAATTGAAGTGAAGAATGAAATAAAAAAGTTAAAATGCAAGGTTGCACTTTGGTAGTCAAAGAAGAGTTTTAAAATTGAAAGGTTTGTTAGTATTCAAAATGAGTGGTTAAGAAAGCAATGTTTTGTTTTCATTGGAAAGCTTGAAAATAAATAGGAAAGAAAAAGAGAAAAGAAAAGTAATATTGGGGGTTAACTGACATAATTAATTAGTCTACCACAAGATGGGGACTAATGGCATTCATTGTTATTGATGACCGACATAATTTATTAGTTTATCAGTAGGTGGGGACTAATGACATTAGTGGTTATTGATAACCGACATAATTGATTAGTCTGCCACGAGGTGAGGACTAATGACATTAGTTGTTACTAGTGACCAACATAATGATTACTTTGATAAAATATGGATATTAATGGTACTAGTAATACTAAAATCGAGAATTTATTTGATTAGTCAGTCATGAGAGCAGAGACTTTTGAAAAAAAAAAATGGGTGAGTAAAAGGTAGCCATGTATAGGCTAAAATAGAGTGTAAATGGCGGTCGAGTATAAGCTTAAAAAGTGAATGGTAGCGATGGCTAAAATAAGGTTTGTTGTGGCAATATGTTCAGGTATGAAGTTGGGGATGTTTGGCAATGTGTTTAGGTGTGAAACGGTACATCACATGGTGGTTGATTTGATAACCCTAATGTGATGTGATCAATGGCTATTAGGTGGTTCATTTGTAATGGACTTAGTGGTAGTTTGATGAGCCATTTGCACGATGATTGATGAATATATGATATCCCAATTCGAATGAGGTGGGTGGCTTTTTGTTGAACCAAATGGGTTGTTAATTTGAGTAATTGAAAACCTAATATGATGCAATTATGGGTAGGTTTTGACAATTAATTTGAGGAAAGGACAGGTGTAGAATATATAAAAGGTCATCCAGATGGAATAGGGGACATGCAAAGACTGTATTTAACATCTTAGTAGGAAATAGTTTGATGACAATTGTTTGGTTAGTCGTATAGAAGGGATTTCAAAACTGTTATGATAGCAAAATAAACATGAGTTTATGCTAGTTAAGACAAGGAAATATATATATATATATATATATATATATATATATAATTATATATTCTTATGATAGTTCAAGTATATCAAAATGAGGAGTAGCTATTGTAGTTTCAAATAGATGACATTGGGCTGTTAAACCCCAAATACAAGAGGAAAGAAGGGTTACAGTGATTACCCTATGCTGACAGAGCATGGATTTTAGTACTGAGAAAAGGCATACATGTAAAGTAATAAATAACCAAAGTATTGAGTGTACATGTTATGGTATGGTAAATCACACATATTTAAAGGGTAGACAAGGAAAAAATGTTAGGGTTGTAGTTAGTATAAACCAAAATGGTTTATTATAAAATCTCAAAGGAATGTGCCTATGGTGACCTTGTGTACATGTTGTGTTTTCAGATATACGAATTGACTTTTGAATGCTAAAGATAATTGAACATACAACATGGGTGTTGATGGTAGTTCATATGCGTGGACAAGATATCTATAATAACACAGTAACATAAATGACAACCAAAGTAGAGGATTTGTATTAAAGAAAGAAAAGGATAATGACTAGAGTAAGGATTATAAAGATAGATGAGATATTTAAGTATGAAATGGACGAGTGAATGCTGATATACATAATGTATGTATGGTTCGATGTATGACATGGAATTCGACTAGTATTGTCTATAGTGGTTATATTTTAATTTCTATTAGATGTTTTTATGGGAAGTTTTTTATAAATATTGTATGTTGCAAGTTATTTTGTACCATCCCAGTAATTGATGATTTAAGCTTATCATTTAGCTACTATTAAGTAGGAATATATATCGTGATAGTTGTATGATATGTACAATAAATAAGAATGTTGAAATTAAATGATTTTGGTCTGAAACTTGTAATAAATTGTTGCTTATATTAATTACAAGTGATTATTATGTTTAATAAATATTTATATGTAAATAATTGTTAAGAACAATGATTGGTTGATTGAGATGCCTGAGGCCGAACAATGAGTATGGATAATGTGTTGAGAAATTTGTAATCCCTTGGGTTTGATAAACATGTATTCTAAAAGAAGTGAAGAATTGTTTCGAAACCCAAACAAAGAAGACTTTACCAGAATTTCATTAGAATTCCAAATGCATCGAATGGACATAAATTTTATATGTGATGTGTTATAAAAAAATACATTATTTTTACTAAGATCAAGGCTCAAAATATTGTACAAAATTACAGATTGTTACAAAGATTACGGGGTGTTACATTAGTAATCTAGTGATAGCTCATTCTAGCTCAATAATACCATGCATATTATGGCCAATCAACTTAATCATATTCAAAACAAACTACAATAAAATAGATTTAGAACTTAATAGGCTCACACATTTGGAGGGAAATTCTTGTGATATTTTATAGTAACAAGCATTCTAATAAGAATTTTTGCAAGTACTAAACTCACCTTGCATGTCATATACCTAAACAAGAGGTAACATAACAACCTTAGCCTAATTTAGACAAGATTGCTCATGAGGTAACATCTACTTTACAAGTATATAGATAGTTTTAAGAAAATTACATGACTCAACCATCTTATTATAGTCAACTCAATCTATTTTCAAGTGGGCTAGTAATAGAGGGTGAAATTGACTATTGATCATGAGATCATGATTTATAATGATGGTAAACAATCAAGTTCAACATAGAAAATGAGTCTTTATTAGGTTAACAGGTGAATATTATACTATAACAAGAATACATACAGATGCATGTAAATAAAAAAGTGCAAATTATATTAGAATTTAATATGTTTGTTTTTAAGGTAGCTTTTGTGGTTGTGATTTGAAAAAAGTAAGTTTTACAAAAATACGATTAGTTGTGGTTAGTTGGATTTAATTACGTGTTTGTTAAAAATTATGGTTGAAGTTTATATGTAGTAAAAAATATGTATAAAATATTTGGGGTAATTGTGTTTGAAAGAGTGGTTGTAGTTGCTTTTTAGTTAGAAATGCATCGAAATAATATTTTTTTTTTTAAAAAATTATTTTTTATATTAGCGCATCAAAATGATCTGTAAACACCAAACAAATATTAATTTGAAGTATAGAAAAAAAATAAAAAGTTTTTAATTTTTTTTTAAAAAGTGCTTTTAAAATGCAAAAACAAATAATAGAATTTAAAGAATATTTTCGAAACTCAGTTAAAAAAATGTAAAAACCGCTGTACAAAAACTGCGTTTCAAATTTAATTTTTTAGTGGGTCTCGCAACATAAAACATAATTTTCTTTATTATCAAACATGTTACTGTGTTTGTTTCACCGTTAACACAAAACTAGTGGAAAACAAAAGCAATCTTAAGATTATATGTTCCTTATCTACCATATATTAGTTTTATAGGGTTAGGGTTAGCTCTATCTCCATAATATTATAATTAAGCCATCCAAGTAGCCGGAAACAATGACCAACCTCGTATACAAGATTTATTATGCAATTTACTTACATCTTTATATTATATATTGCTTTCCTTTTCTTATCACAATATATTTTTATTTTCTTTGCAACTTTATTTACTCATTTTACCTTTTATTTTATTTTTAGTTTTTGACATCACTCTTCTTTTATTTCTTAGGTTAAATTTAGATTAGAATTAGCGAGTTATTATCTGTTTTTAATCAAGATTAAATTTTTAATTATAGTTTCTTCTTCTTGAAATGAAGAAATGAAAAACAAGTAGCCACCAATCAAACAGATTATCTGAGATCAACAATGTTATAAACAAACTGCTTGATATTGCTTGAGGAGGTATGCTGGTATTCTGGCGTAGCTTTATGTGGATGCTAGAGTTGTTTTTCTTCAAGTTATAATAAAAGAACGTAGTTAATGCATTAAAATTGACTCTAAGATTAGCGTAAAATCTTGAGCAGTTTAAATTTTAAATTCATAAAATCATGAGAAAATCAGGTGTCATGTGTTTCCGGGTAGAAGGCTATTATATGATTCGATTTCCATCAAGTAAATTTAAATATGAACCCTTGTAAATTCAATAATAATAAAAAAGAAAACAGTCATGATTAAGAACAATAAATAGAGTGTTTGATAATGCGGTTGTATTCGTGTTTTTAAAAATTTTGATTTTTTTATTAAAATTTAATTTTTTTTATATGTTTTAAATCATTTTGATGCGTTGATTTAAAAAATAATTTAAAAAATAAAAAAAAATATCATTTTGATATATTTCAACATGAAAAATACTTTAAAAATTAAGCAATCACAATCACACTTTCAACCAGGCTCGAAGAACTAATTATATTTAATTGTACTACCAAAATACTCTCTTTATATATTTAAAAAACCATTCAATTAATTGTTTAAGTTTTTTTTTTATTAAGACTTGCATGATAATATTTTGAATGTCCAAGTTTCTCTCACTTGTAAATAATTGTAATTTACTTTATCTTATATTAATATTAATATAAATCTTGATTATATTCAAATAACATTACGATTGTAAAAGTAAAAAAAATGTAATTCCTCGTAATTGCAATATTTTTTAAACGAAAAATAGAATTATTCAAGAATTATAGAAAGTGACAAGAATATAATGCAATAATAAATATTGAATTTTTTTAAAAAATATAAAATATATTTTAGGAACAAAATGCATGCGGAAAGAGTTATATAATAAAATTTACTGTAAAGCATTTCCAAGAAAAAAGAAAAATAAAAAGTTTATATGAATTATAGAAATTAACAAGAATAAAAACAAGATAATAAATCTTAATCTTTTTTTTAAAAAAATATTCTAGGAAAAATCTATGTGGAAAAAATTATAGAATAAAAACAAAATTTCAAATGTATTATTAGAATTGTATAGGAAAAGATAATAAGATACATAAACTTAAGAAGAAGAAAAACATGAAAACTGATGTAATAAAAATATCCTTCTTGATTTATCTTTCAAAAACGAAATTATCCCGAAGACGTGGAGCGACATGATTGGATAAAAATAGGCCTATCTATCCAGCAGGTCGAATACTGTAATGGAGCCATTAGTTTCCATTAGCGAAAGATAGAGAAGAGAGAGAGAGAGAGAGAAGGATGATTGTGGTTTCACCGGATTGCTTCTCTAATTCTTATTCATCGATGCTGTTTTCTCGCAATCCCATGCTCTCCTCTCGTCTCTGCTTCACAATAAGAAGAAGGACGTTCCGAACGAAGACGAGTCGACGACTCTGTGTAGCGAGTAGTCTGATTACAAGCCCTGAGTCATTCGAAGTTGGGAGACTCATTGGCAGCTACGGCTTCATGAACATTACGAGGTGTACATATGTATAGTTATACTCTCTCTCTTTTTTCTTAATACAATTGATTAGTTCTAAATGGAATTGCATTTGTTTTCAGCTATTCGGCAGGAGGAATGGATTTTGAATATTCAGGCGGACAGCTGAAACTTCAAGATGTAGGAGAAGGCAGTGTGAAGATCAGGTGCGCCTTTATTTTATTTAATCACAAGTATAACTAAGGGTTTGCATGTTGCTCTGATTTGTAGTAACTATTATATATATTCATGGCAGTTATTTTTCAGGCTTTACGAAGGAAGAATAGCGCAGGGTTCACTTAGAGGCACTCCCGTTGTTTTCAAGGTGATTTTTCTTTAAATTCTAGCAAGTAAGTGAATCATATACCGAGTAATATATGCTTTCCGACTTAAATCAATGCACATCTTCTAATATTCATTGTAATCTTGCAGTGTTTTATTATATTTTGCCAGGGGCTGAATATGTTATTCCCGTTTCACGAGTTAGTTAATGATTAAAGGAGAAGAGTGTAGCTAAATCTATATTTTCTTTTCTTTTCAAATTCTAATTTATTAAGGAATTTAACAACAACATTTACTAAATGTCCCCCTAAATCGGGAGCAATTGAAAATTATAGCGACTGTGCCATCTTCAATTTGACATTTCTCTCTTCCCAGTTATCTTTGATCTTCCTTTTCCTCCTTGTGGAACTTGAATGGATGTTGTTGACCCTTCACATTGCAAAGTTTTTCTTTTCTTTTCTTTTCACACCGAGATTGCTGGTTATGAAGGTATATCCTGGACAACGAGCTGGTGGCATAGAAGCTGATATGATGGCTGCAAATGAGCTCAATGCCCATGCTGCACTTCAGGTTGGATATTGAAGGCTTTTCAAATATTAGTGACATGTTATTTGTTTTTTATATACCATGGAAGGTCTTTTCATGTCCATCTTTCACAGAGCAGTTCAAAAGGTGCATGTCAGAATCTCCTGATGCTTGTTGGAGGATTTGAGACAAAAACTGGAGAACAGGTTTGTTATACCAGGTCAAATAAGGAAAACTAGTCATAGTTGTTTCGGGCATTTTCTTATATGATCAAAAATTGATGAAATTAATATATACAGTGGCTTGCTTTTCGTAATGGTGGGAAATATAGTGCAGCAGACTATGCAAAAGTTACTAGTGAAAAAATTTCAAAAAGCATTTCGAACAAGGAAAACTCCTGGAATCATTTTGAACAAGAACAAAAAATAAAGCGCAGAAGATATTTTGTTATCAAGCTACTTCAGGGGGCTATTACTGGTCTAGCCTACATGCATTACCATGACAGATTGCACCAGAGTCTTGGACCATCTTCTGTTGTTCTCAAGTATGATCATAGATTTTCATGTTTCCTGTTATAACTGTTACTGTCATATTTGTCTGCTTACTGATATTTCACGCAATGTTTTACTTGAATAATGACAGCACTATAGCAGAGAGAGAGGCTCCTTATTTAGTTCGACGACTTCGAGATCTAGCCTTTTCTGTTGATATGAGGTGCTATTAAAATTCCTTTTCTTGCAATTACTTCTCAGCAGGCTTTTGTTTTCAACTTGGAAATGCTATCTGTAGACAAAACTCACCGTCCTTGACATTTAGAAACAGATCATATAAGTGATTCCTCTACATGCAACAACATTGTGGGCAAGCTCTTTGAAACAAACGTGGTTTAGTGAACCACAACTGAATGAATTCAAACATGTCAAAAAAAAAAAAAAAACAGAGAGAGAGAGAGAGAGAGACAAAGAGAGAAGGAATTAATCGCAGTTGCTTTGTTCTTTCTTCTGTGATTGTAAATCTTGTGTAAGCTGTAACACGTATACGTGTTGACCTGTATGATAGCATGTAGCACATTGGTTCCTTTTATTTTAGTAACATGGATACGCTCAATTTCTCACCCATTTTTCACCACTATAATATTTTGTGATTAGTGAGAATGTAACAAGCTAATCATTTAAATCTAGTGCTTCGTGAAGGAAGGAATTTAACAGTCAACTTATAATCAACCAGTTGTTCCGTCGCACTCAGATTTCTTATTATTAACATGGATGCATACTGGCCACAGAGGAAGTCGAAACCATCAATGTGCGCAGTGATCAACTCAAGAAAGAGTTGAAAATAGGTACCTTAATTACTTCTGAACAAAAGAAAAAAATGATCATCCTATTACAAGAATATTCAGATGTCTTTGCTTGGTCCTATAAAGATATGTCTAGTTTGGATACAAATACTGTAGTACACAAGATACCGTTGGAAGAAGGTTGTAAACCAATCAAGCAGAAGCTAAGGAGGGCCCACCCGGATGTCTGGATCAAGGTCAAGGCAGAACTCAAGAAGCAATGGGATGTTGGCTTTCTAGAAGTAGTTAGATATCCACAATGGGTATCTAACATTGTTGTGGTGCCTAAGAAGGAGAGGAAGATTAGAGTTTGTGTGGATTTTCAGAATTTGAATAGAGCTAGCCCTAAGGATGATTTTCCTCTACCACACATAGATGTTTTAGTGGACAACGCTGCCTGAAGTTTCACATATTCCTTTATAGATGGTTTTTCAAGATACAACCAGATAAAAATGGCTCCAGAGGATAAGGCGAAAACAACTTTTGTCACACCTTGAGGGACCTACTACTACAAGGTCATACCATTTGGTTTGAAGAATGCAGGAGCAACCTATTAAAGAGCAATGGTGACTCTGTTCCACGACATGATGCACAAGGAAATTTAGGTGTATGTAGATGATATGATTGCCAAGTCTAAAAAGGGAGAAGATCATGTTGAAGTTTTGAGGAAGTTATTTGAGAGGTTGAGGAAGTATGAATTAAGGCTCAATCTTGCAAAATGTTCATTCGGAGTTAAATCAGGTAGCTGTTAGGATTTGTGGTAAGTGATAGAGGTATAGAGGTGGATCCAGATAAAATAAGGGTCATTCAAGCTATGGCATCCCCTAAGATGGAGAAAGAAGTAAGAGGATTCTTGGGAAGGTTAAACTATATTGCTCGTTTTATAGCTCAGCTAACAACACCATGTGAACCTATATTCCGACTATTAAGGAAAAACAATCCTGGAACCTGGAATGAGGAGTGTGAGGAGGCATTTAATAAAATCAAACATTATTTACAAAATCCACCTTTACTGGTTCCTCCGATATCAGGAAAACCTCTGGTATGATATCTAACAGTAACCGAAGTAGCCATGGGATGTGTATTGGGTCAGCATGATGAAACCGGAATGAAGGAAAGAGCTATTTATTACTTAAGTAAGAAATTCACTGAATATGAGTCTAGATACAATGAGATAGAAAGGCTCTGTTGTGCGCTTGTGTGGGCGGCAAAGAGATTACGACATTATATGTTATACTACACCACTTGGTTGATTTCAAAAGTGGATCCTCTGAGGTATATTTGTAACAAGCCCTTTCTCTCAAGCCGAATTACAAGGTGACAAGTTTTATTAGCAGAATATGACATAATGTATATGACAAGGAAAGTTGTAAAAGGGAGTGCAATTGCGGACCATCTGGCTAATAATGCTGTTGAAGATTACGAACCTTTGGATTTTGATTTCCCCGATGAAGATATATAGTCAATAGAAAAAGAAGAAGAGAAGACAGATTAGTGGACCATGTTTTTTGATGGGGTAATGAATGTATATGGTAACGGGGCTGGTGCGGTAATAATCTCTCCTAATAAGAAACAGTATCCAGTTTCGGTTAAACTGTATTTCGAGTGCACCAACAATACAACTGAGTATGAAGCTTGTATCCTCGGTTTAGAAGCGGCATTAGAGCTAAAGATAAAGAAGATAGATGTATATGGGGATTCAATGTTGATTATCTGTCAGGTTAAAGGGGAATGGCAGACCAATGAGAAAAAGTTGAGGCCATACCAGGAATACCTATCCACACTAGCAAAGGAATTTAAAGAGATTAGATTCACCCATCTAGGAAGGGAGGGGAACCATTTTGTGGATGCTTTGGCCACGCTAGCTGTTATGACTACCATTGATCTCAAGTATAAGGTACAACCTGTACATATTGACATTAAAAATGACCTAGCTCACTATTGCTTAGTTGAAGGAGAGATAGACGGAAAGCCTTGGTATAACGATATCAAGAATCTTGTGCAAAATCATGAATATCCGGTGGGAGCTTCTAAAATGGATAAGAAAATCTTGAGAAGGTTGGCCATAGACTTCTATTTAGATGGAGAGATTTCATATAAAAGATCATTTGATGGAACCCTGCTAAGGTGTTTAAATAAGACAGATGCTAGAAAGGCATTGAGAGAGGTCCATTAAGGGATTTTGTAAATCCCGAGAAAAAAAAAATCAAGGCTGGATTAAATTAAAGCAAATAAACTAAACTAGAAAGAAGTGGGGGCAAAACGAATACACTTAAAGAAAATGGAGTCTAAATGCAAATAAGAATAATTATAGAGCATAAGTACTTCTCTTCTTGCCAAAAACAAATCTGGAGATAACGTAAAGAAAGAAAAGAGGGAGTTTTTATATTCATGTTTACAAATCAAGATAGAAACACCAAAATTTCAGACAGTGACAGTTCAAATATCTAGACAGTAACAGTTGGACAGTGACAGTTCAATGTCTAGACAATGACAATTCAAAAACGAGACAATAACAATTCAAAAATGAGACAGTGACAGTTCAAGTCTAGACAGTAACAGTTGGACAGTGACAGTTCAAAAACGAGACAGTAATAGTTCAAAAATGAGACAATAACAGTTCAATGTTTAGACAGTAATAGTTGGACAGTGACAGTTCAAAAATGAGACAGTAACAGTTCGGATTTAAGCAGAAATAGTTCAAATATATATATATATATATATATATATAGGAATGATAATTGCGGTTGCACAAAGAATGACAATATTAATGGGTGAAATAAGAAAAACGTAAAATATTAAAAAAATGATTGAAAGAAAAACTTATTGGTTGTTGATATGTTTATAATAAAACATATCCTTGAATGAGGAGAACTTATGGGATAAACTTGTGAATTTCAGGAGGGACCACATGCGTGGTGCAACAGCAGCAGGGGAGTACGAGTAGAGCTTTTATTGCAGATAGGTGGATCGCACCTATACTTCCTAGTTAATTTCCATGATTTATTTATATTACGAATGTGAATTTTTGAATGTATGGGTATTCAAGGTGAAAAGTTGTGTGAATTGCTAAATGATGAAATTATCACCGACAAAGGAAATATGAGAAGTACAATTTGAGGCGTAAACTAGCATACATTTAGTGCATGTTAGGATCCTGGGTAAGGGGATCACCACTGTTGGACTAACATACATTTAGTGTATGTTAGGATCCCGAGTAAGGGGATCACCATGTATGGACTATCATACATTTAGTGTATGTTAGGATCCCGGGTAAGGGGATCACCATGTATCGGCTAGCATACATTTAGTGTATGTTAGGATCCCGGGTAAGGGGATCACTATGTATTGGCTAGCATACATTTAATGTATGTTAGGATCCCGGATAAGGAGATCATCTTGCATCGACTCATATGGGGTGATGATGATGGTACCAGTGAAATTGGTATCGGTAATGTGATAAGCAAAAATAATCATGTTCGATCTCATAAAGTCTGGAATGAAGGTTGAAAGTGGCAGAGGGAACAATTAATAATAGTTGGATAAGGAAGGGATTCTAATAAAAACTAGAAGGAAGAAGCAAATGAACTATGAATGCATGTTACCCTGTTAAAATTGTTATATGTTCGTGTTGTCATATTTATTGTAATATTCACCTTTCAATAATATGTATTTTGTTTCAGGATCATCACATGCACGACAGGAGTAGATCCTAGCTTATGTTCCCTTTTTGTAATCTAAGTTATACGGAGTATACCTTAGTATTTTGTAAACATGAAAATGTTTGTATAACTTAATTTTTATAATTAATGTTTAAACTTGATTGAATGAATTTAACCATGTAGTTCATATAACCATACTTCATGCCTATGTAATTATACTTATTTATTTTTATCTATCCATAATGATATTTTGTTATATAATGCATATATAAATTTGTTATATAATGCATATCGTAAATATTGTAGTTGATAGGTGTGAGTGTAAATTGAAACCTAGGATGATTGGGTCGGGAATTAAGTTATGAGATGCGAGCTATTAGAAGTGTAAATAAATTCATGTCAATAACCTAGGACCTTCCGGTATATGGGGGAACTTCGTTGAAATTCCGGTAGATTCTAATACGAAGACTATGAACATATATATATATATACAAAAAAAAAATTATTATGGTTTTTTTTTCTTCGATTGATATGAGATTGTCGTTTTATCCCGGAATGGGGGATGTTACAGATTTGCTCAACCCATCCTAGCGGGCATATGATAGCAAGGAAAATACAAAGGGCTGGTTATTTTTGAATGACGCTGAAGAAAGACTGTATCGACTATGTCAGGAAATGTCACAAGTGTCAAGTTTACTGTGTTAAAGTCAATACGCCTCCAGCTCCTCTATTTAATCTAATATCTCCTTGGCTATTTGTAATGTGGGGAATTGACGTGATCGGTCCTGTTAGCCCAAAAGCTGGCAATGGTCATAGATTCATCCTCGTAGCTATTGACTACTTCACAAAATGGGTGGAAGCTAATTTGTATGCCCACGTAACACAAAAGGTAGTGGAGAGGTTTGTAAAAAAGGACTTGATTTGTTGATATGGTCCTTCGGAAAAGATAGTGACAGATAATGTACAAAATTTCAACGGCAAAATGATAGTTGAGTTATGTACTAAATGGAAGATCAAGCATTCAAATTCCTCACCATACCGGCCAAAAATGAATGATGCAGTAGAAGCCGCCAACAAGAACATCAAAAAGATTATTCAGAAAATGGTAGTCATGTATAGAGATTGGCATGAGATGTCGCCATTTGCTCTCCATGCATACCGCACTATAATCAGGACCTCGACAGGGACTACCCCATATTCTCTGGTGTACGGTATGGAGGTAGTGATGCCTTTGGAAGTGGAAATCCCATCGTTAAGAGTGTTGATGGATTCCGAACTAGAAGAGGCTGAGTGGGCCAAAGTGAGATATGAACAACTGAACCTGATAAATGAAAAGAGGATAGCTGTAATATGTCATCATCAACTTTACCAGAAACGAATGGCCAAGGCATACGATAAAAAGGTTAGACCGCGGTTGTTTCAAGAAGGGGATCTAGTATTGAAGAAAATATTGTCATTACCCGGAGAAGATCAAAGCAAATGGGCACCAAATTACGAGGGTCCTTACGTAGTAAAGAAGGCCCAGACTAGGATCATACCCCCATACTGGGGCAAAAAGAGATGTTTCATAAAAAAATTTACGTATTTGAAACGGGATGAAAGCCCATAGATTTGAAAATTAAGCTAAAGCATTTGGCAAGAGCATGACAAAGAAGGCAATGACAAATCATACATTTTTGAAAAAAAGCTACTTGTAAAAAGTCGAAGACTTCTTCTCAAAGATATGATAGGCGGCACAAAAAATGAATCCAGCATACAACTTCAAGAGCAAGCTCATGTCAAGAGAGAGTTTCATGAAATAGAAGAAGATGATGAGACCTATATTTCAAAACAATGTAAGAATGCATGCATGCCATCTAACATAAATCATTGCATGAATGTTTTTTTGAATTGTTACAAGAGGAATCCTTAGTTTAATCCAATAGGATTGTGGACGGAGAAAGAATCAGTGAGTTGATAATAACAAGAATCACGGTTTCGATTCTAGAAAAATAATAAAGTGAGAAGAACCTATTAGGAAATTTTCAAAAAGAAAAAGAAAGGTTTAAACCTTGCCATCAGGAAGAAAAAGTACCGAGTTCAGCTTTGGTTAAAGGGAATTACCGGATGGGGATTCTAGGTTGACCGAGTTACAAATATAGTTTTTTGGTTTTGGTTAAAGGAGGTCGCCAGAAGGGATCTCATGTTTCAGCTTTAGTCAAAGGAGGTCGCCATAAGAGATCTCATATGTCAGCTTTGGTGAAAGGGAATCGCCGGATGGGATTCCAGGTTGACCGAGCTATAAACATAGAGTTTTTGGTTTTGGTTAAAGGAGGTCTCCAGAAGGGATCTCATATTTCATATTTGGTTAAAGGGAATTGCCGAATGGGATTCCAGGTTGACTAGGCTATAAACATAGATATTTTTGGTTTTGGTTAAAGGAGGTCGCTAGAAGGGATCTCATATTTCAGCTTTGGTTAAAGGGAATCGCCAGATGGGATTCCAGGTTGATTGTGCTACAAATATAGTTTTTTGATTTTGGTTAAAGGAGGTCGCCAGAAGAGATCTCAGGTTAAACACAACCGTAATACCGATATAAGCTTTGGCTAAGGGAAATTGGCCAAGCTATAAATATAGATTTTAGTTAAAAGAGATCACCAGAAGGGATCTTGGATGGAATGCCAAGCTAATCGAACCGAAGTTAGAATTCAGAGGATCGCTAGATTGGGATCTCAAGATGACTAAGTTTTGATCATAGTTTTTGGGCCGAGGAGGATTGATGTAAAGATAGTTTCAGATCGATCAGACTTCGACAAGATCAGTTACCAAAGTTCAGTTTTGTTTATCTTTAAAAAACTTACTACGCAAAACCCCTCCTCCGTAAGTATTATAAAGAGGGGACATATGTTGTAACCCATTTTTGGGTCCCCACACAAAAATAATAAAAGAATATAATAATAATAATAATAATAAAATATAAAAAGACATATATATATACACACACACAATAAAATAATATAAATATTGAAGTTCTGGGGTCAAATAATAAAATAATATATTTTACGTCAATTTGGAATTTAATTGGAAGAAATTAAAGTTCTGGGGTCAAATTATAATTTTTTAGAGTTGATTTGTCAAATCAGGGGCTTAATTACATAAATATTGAAGTTTAATGACCAATTAGGGATTTAATTGAGAAAATCCGAAACCAAGGACCAAATTGGAAAAGACGCGTAAATAAAGGGGCTGTAATTAACCAAATCAGGGGCCAAATTGAAAAAATTGGAAGTTTATTGATCAATTGAGGGTCAAATTGCATAAATCAGAGACCAAGGATCAAAGTGAAAAAGGCGGCCAACTATAGGGGCGGAGATTGAAGTTGGGAGGGATGCAATTGCATTAATTCTTAAAATCAAAATTACATTTGAGGACTTAATAGAACAAAGGATAAATGGAGGACAGATTTGGAAATTGACGCCTTTTAGATCCTTTTTTTTTTTAAATGAAACGACGCGTTTTGTCTAAAACGACGTCGTTTCATGTTAAAAAAAGAAGAACAGAACGGTGTTGTTTTGAATGACACTATTCCTCTTTCTTCTTTCCCTGGACGTGCAGCAGGAGAAGAAAGCAAAAAAATTTTTTCTTATTTAAATTTGTTGCCTCTCTTTTCCCGTGTGCTCTGCCAAGACGTGAAGCCCACACCCTCTTATCATGAGAAACCGAGGGAGCCGTGCCCTTCCAGCTACGCCCATTGGCCAGCCAACCCCGCGCCGTGGTAGGGCAGCAAAGCTCTGCTACCCATGCGCATCAATAGGGCAGCAATAGGGATGCCTCCGCTCCCTTTGCCCTATAAGTACCACCCAACGCTAGCGCGCGAAAGAGGGAGAAAGGAACGAACTGAAGAGAGGAGAGAGCAGACCAAAAAAAAAAAAAAAACCGGGAAAGCCATAAACAGGAGAGGGACTGTGAGGTTAGAGGAAAGGGAAAACGAACCGAAAGGGAGGGAAAACAGACCAAGAGGGACAGTGAGAGGTAAAAGAGAGTGGACCGTGAGAGTTAAGAAAAAAAAACGACACTGACACCAGAAGAGGTCAGGATTTGAAAAAACACATCTAAACAGAACAAAAGGGAAAGGAAACGTAACAGAAGAAGAGGAGGAAAATAGAGGAGAAGGGAAGAGCAGGAGCCTCTTTACAGCGAAGCAATTAATCGCCGCCCGTGAGCCATGACACCGCCACCGCCACCGCCAGGTAAACTCTTCTTCCCCCCTCATTTCTTTTGTTGCCTGCTTTTCCTCCTGCATGCAGAACGAATGGGAGGGGGGAAATAATTCCCCCCCATTGGTTTTTTGGTGTTGGGTCAGGCTGGTTCTGGCCCAACACTGATGGGTTTCTTTCACTGGGCCAGGCTGGTTCTCGGCCAGTTCTGATGTGCTTGTGGGCTAGACTGATTCTGGCCCAGCCCTGCTGTCTTGGTCGGGTCTGGCCCAGACTAAAAAAGAGATTTTGTTGGGCCGAGATCGGCCCAATCTTTTTGGGGCTGAGTCCGGCCTAACCCAGCCCACCTAATATTATATATTATATATTATATATTATACTGTAAAGATACAAAATTAAAAATATTAAATTAAAAAAATTCTGAAAAATCCTTAAACAAATTTGTTGATTTTCCTGCACATTTTTATCCAAATTGTTTAGTATTGGTTTGTATTTTTATATCGTAAAGATACAAATCCAGTATTAAAATACCCGGTTTTCGTTAAGACATCAAAAAATATAAAATAAAAAAATGTTTCGTTTTTAAAATTCTGAAAAATCCTTAAAAAATTTGTTGATTTTCCTGCATATTTTTATCAAAATTTCTTAATACTAGTTTTTATTTTTATACCGTAAAGGTACAAATCCAGTATAAAAATACCTGGTTTTCGTCAAGACATAAAAAAAATACATATAAAAAAAATGTTTTGTTTTCATGCATACGACCTAGTCTCTCCAAAAATAATATTAAAAAAAAATATCATCACATCATATTTTCTTGCAACAAAAGGAAATTTAAAAAAAATATATATGTATTAGCACACACTTTGGCTGTAACAACAAGTTTGTTAGAGCCATGAGAACTAGGCCAATATTTCAAAAAAAATTTAAAAAATCTGTTTGTCTTCTTTAGTATTTGGGATTACAAATTTATACGTAAAACGTATTCCTAATAAATAAATAAAATATATAGTTTTAATATGGACGTTAGAACGGTTAGGTTTTTACCTCCTTACCGAGGAGGATTGTTTTTGAACTATAGACAGACCAACAACTAGAAATACAATAACACCTTAACTTTTTGTCAGACAATCAAATAATGCAGCTTACATTAGGTAAGACGTATTTGGGGTGCTAATACCTTCCCTTTACACAGTCAGTACTCATACCCGATCTCTAAGACCAACTAGGGTTCTTAGTGATCAAAATACTAGTTGGCAACTCCCATTCCAATTTCCACCGATAAACGACAAGAATTTCTTGTCTCCCCATATTTTCCAGATAGATATTTACATTTTTAGATTTAAAGTGGAATAATTTTCGTCGCGACGCAGCACACGTGCGACACATTGAAAAATATTTTTTATCCATAAAATTATTTTACAAAATAGTACAACCCTAAAAACAATATTCCAAAAACACTCTAAGTTAAGAGTGTATAAACCTAAGCTGGTACAATGATCGACTCACAAGTCAGATGGGTTGACCCGAATAAAAAAAAAAGATTTCCAATGCAACACTTATAGAAAACACTTAACTACTTACAATGCAACACGTATAGAAACCAAATTTTAATTTTAAACCAACAACGTAAATTTAATTCAATATCCAAAACACAAACCAAATATAAGTTCTAAAATATTTAAAATAAAACATCCAAAAAAATAAATTCTAAATCAACAAAACATGTACTTTTTTTGAATGAACACATTAAGTTCTTCGATGTCCTTAGGAGCAAAATTTGTATCAAATGTCGATGGAATTGATTCATTTTGTTGACAACTAATAAAACATCATCATATTCCTTTGAAACTCCATCATCACTATCGCACCTCGAAAAAATCCGCGCGCGGCATCGGCTGGCGATTTTTTGTTCTGTTTTGCTGATTTGGTTCTTTGGAGTCGCCACCAAGTAATTGATTTCGGGCTACTAGGAAACCGGATGTACTGGTCTTGTCAGAGATTCACGGGTAAGGGACTGGTTGTGGTTAGGGAAGGTATTAGCACCCCTAACGTACCCTACCTGAGGTAAGCTGCTTCGTGACTTTGACGTGTTAAAGAAGTTTTAATAATTGTCTTTTCATCGGAAATTAGAAATATCACTTACGTATAAGTTAATAATTCTTAACTGTGATCCGATCAAAATATTAAATTCTTCTTTAATATATTTGCAATTTTATCATAAAAAAATATATACAAATAAATAAAACAAAATACAAACACACACATTCACTATTTTTTATTTCTTTTCTTTTTCTTTTACATCCACTATACAAATAAAAATACAAATACAAATTCAAATTCGAAATAAATAAATAAAAATTACATTAATTAATTTAAAAATTACAAAATAGTCCCTAAAACTCCAGAAATTGCAGGGAAGGACTTCTGCACCCGCCGGAACACTGGCGGCGCGTGGGTTCACGCGCCGCCGCAAGAAAAACACAGCAACAGGGGGGCTGGATCGACTTCTTCCCCTCATCCTTTCGTCGCCGGCGGTGACCTGCAAAGCAAACCCCAAACACAGCAAGCAGTTGATTTTAGTTTTTTATTCAGATCTGATTTTAATTTTTTGTTTTCTGTCCGTGGTTCCTTTCTTCTTCTCCGGCGACGGTTCTGTTGCGAAGGGGAAGGAAGATCTGTCGTGAATGGAGCTGCTACGGATGACGGTGAAAATGATGAGGCGACTACAGTTGTTGCGATTAATATTCAGTACGTTACAAACTTTTCCTTAATTATAGATGTTATCTGTAACGGCTTTGCTTACTTAAAGCAGCCGGCTTTGCTTATTTAAGGCAGCAAGAATTATGAAGAGGCAGAGAATTTTGATATTAAACAATTTGTGGTTCTTTCTCACCCGAAGAGAAACAAACAGTTTCAGCAATTACTTGATAGATAATTGTTGAATCTATCATTGGTATCAGAGCACGCAAAGGATCTAATGGGCACTAATAAGGAACGCATTGAGCAATTGGAGGTGGGGCTGCACCGAATGGAGCTGGGCATGGCTGATAAGCTGCAACATTTGGAGGACACGCTTAACCGACTTTCTGATGTATTGCTTGCAAATCAGGAGCCTCCAAACCAAACCAACCAGCAACGTGAAGGACAAGAAGGGGGACGATTAATTGTCTCATCCAAGACAGCAAGGCTTGAATTTCCTAGATTCTCAGGAGATGATCCCACTAAGTGGTTTAATCGTGTGAATCAATTTTTTTCATTTCAAAACACTCCAGAACTGCGGAAGGTTTCCCTGGCTTCTTACCATTTGGAAGGGGAAGCCAACCAGTGGTGGCAATGGGTTCGACGATTGACTGAAGAAGAAGGAAGAGTTTTATCATGGG
The DNA here is from genome assembly GCA_030145905.1 of Populus davidiana. Taxonomy (NCBI): domain Eukaryota; kingdom Viridiplantae; phylum Streptophyta; class Magnoliopsida; order Malpighiales; family Salicaceae; genus Populus; species Populus davidiana. Next base: position 8,074,897 of record CM057807.1, read on the forward strand.
CAAACTTTGAAGAAGAACTCGGGGCGCGTTTTGGTCCTTCAGAATGTGAGGATTTTGATGAGAGTCTTTCCAGAATAAGGCAAGGAGGTTCACTGCGAGATTATCAACGTGAATTTGAGTGCCTGGGCAACCGAGTACGCGGATGGACGCAAAAGTCTTTTGTAGGTACATTTATGGGTGGTTTAAAAACAGAGATTTCAGATGGAATACGCATGTTTAAGCCACGGACACTAAAAGAGGCCATTAGTTTGGCACGAATGAAGGATGATCAGCTTAACCGACAACGGAGGTTCATCAGACCAGCACCATCACCACCAACGAGATCCATCATTTCTCCTCCCAGTTTCAATCGAGCTGCCCCAACGGTTCCTACTACACCTATTTGGCGTCTCACTTGGGAAGAAATGCAGAGACGACGAGCTCAGAATTTATGTTTCAATTGCAATGAAAGATTTACTGCAGGACATAAGTGTCGTGAGCCTCGCATCTTAATGTTAGAAGGTTATGATGACAGTAATACTCTGCTATGTGATAAGGAAGGTGACGACCAAGCATTTCAGGAGAATGCTGAAACAATAACCGAACCAGAAATTACACTACATGCATTGACAGGTTGGGCTGCACCTAAGACCATGCGCATCACTGCAAGAATTGGATCAAGCGATGTCATTGCACTTATCGACAGTGGATCAACTCATAACTTTATTAGCGAAAGATTGGCCAATGCATTACGTATACCAGTCATGCCTACAGCAGCCTTCACCGTGCGGGTTGCAAATGGTGAAAAGTTGAAATGCCAGGGACGTTTTGAAGAAGTCAGGGTGGACCTGCAAGGAACCCATTTTTCATTAACTCTTTATTCTCTTCCACTTACAGGACTGGATTTGGTGCTGGGCATCCAATGGCTTGAAATGCTAGGTTCTGTGGTTTGTAACTGGAAACAGTTAACCATGGAATTTCAGTGGAAGAATCAACTCAGGCTGTTACGTGGAATGGGTGATGAAGGCATACAACTTGCGTCTATCTCTGAATTAACCAAAGCAATTCACCAGCACAATGCCATTTTTGCAATCTGTTTACAGATTAGTCCTGCGAAATCAATAGTACAGCCAACGCATCCGGATATGGAGGCCATATTGCATGAGTTTGTAGACATTCTTAAAGAACCAACAGGTTTACCACCGGCCAGAGGGGTTGATCACTGCATTTCTCTCAAAGACGGCACAGAACCTATTAATGTTCGGCCATATCGTTATGCATACTATCAAAAGGAAGAGATTGAGAAGCAAGTTCAGGAAATGCTTAATTCCGGCCTTATCAGACACAGTACCAGTCCTTTTTCATCGTGGTGCTGTTGGTGAAGAAAAAAGATGGAACATGGCGTTTTTGCACAGATTATAGGGCTCTCAATGCTGCAACAGTGAAGGACCGTTTCCCTATCCCTACAGTTGATGATATGTTAGATGAGCTCTATGGTGCTTCATATTTCACCAAGCTTGATCTTTGAGCTGGATATCATCAGGTACGGGTTAATTCTACAGATATACCAAAAACTGCCTTCCGCACTCACAACGGACACTACGAATATTTGGTTATGCCTTTTGGGTTGTGTAATGCGCCCTCGACATTTCAAGCTATCATGAACTCAATATTTCAACCTCATCTTCGAAAATTTATATTGGTTTTCTTTGATGATATATTAGTCTATAGTCCTACGTGGGACATGCATTTGATGCATGTACGACAGACTTTTGACATACTACAGCAACATCAATTCTTTGTCAAGGCTAATAAGTGTGCCTTTGGAAAGCAAGAGCTGGAGTACTTAGGGCACATAATCACCAACCATGGCGTAAAGGTAGATGAAAATAAAATTGCAGCAATGGTGGCATGGCCACGACCTACTAACATTTCAGAGCTTCGTGGTTTTTTAGGCTTGACAGGGTATTACAGGAAGTTTGTTAAAAATTATAGCATTGTGGCGCGGGCTCTCAACAATCTCCTTAAAAAGGGCCAATTTGGGTGGCATGAGGAAGCTGAAACTGCCTTTCTCGCGCTCAAACAAGCCATGACAACGACACCAACGTTAGCAATGCCTAATTTCAAAGATGTCTTCACTGTAGAGACCGATGCCTTAGGTGATGGAATTGGCGCCATCTTATCCCAGCAAGGCAAACCAATTGCATTTATGAGTAAGGCACTCGGAGTGGCAAAGAAATCTTGGTCTACTTATGCTAAAGAGATGCTGGCTATTCTTGAAGCAATAAGATTGTGGCGACCATACCTATTGGGCCGAAAGTTCTATATTCAGACAGATCAACGCAGTCTAAAATTTTTTCTTGAGCAACGGATCATCACACCAGAGCAACAAAAATGGGTAGTCAAACTCTTAGGCTATGACTATGAGATCAAATACTGGCCTGGTCGAGAAAATGCTGCAGCTGATGCTCTCTCTCGTAAACATGGAAGTCCTATTCTTCATCATCTTGTGGTGTCTCAGGTTACTTTGTGGGAGGATATAAAACAGGCGGCAAAGACAGATTTATACATACAATCCATGAGTCAGCTCACCACGAATCAGTCGCACAGCAACTTCGTGTGGCGGAATGGTTTGCTTCATTACAAGGAACGTGTCATCATTCCTGCAGACCCTTCTCTACGTGCAAAGCTGCTGCACGAAATGCATGATACAAAAGTTGGTGGCCACTCTGGTGTTCTGCGCACTTACAAGAAATTGGGGCAACAATTCTATTGGCCAGGAATGCGTAAATCAGTCCAAGACTATATCAAAAATTGTGTCGTCTGCTAGAAAACCAAATCAGATACATTGGCTCCTGCAGGTCTGCTCCAACCACTGCCAATTCCTTGCCAGGTATGGGAGGACATTACACTTGATTTCATCGAACGATTACCCGCTTCTCTCAGGCAAAGATACCATCATGGTTGTTGTCGATAGACTCAGCAAATCAGCTCATTTCCTGCCATTAAAACATCCATTTACAGCTAAAAGTGTTGTAGAGAAATTTGTGGAAGGCATTATTAAGCTTCATGGCATGCCAAGGTCAATAGTCAGCGATCGGGATCCAGTTTTTGTGAGTCATTTCTGGCAGGAGTTCTTTAAGATGTCAGGAACAAAGTTGCAGCTCAGCTCCGCATATCACCCGCAAACGGATGGCCAAACCGAGGTTGTCAATCGATGTGTTGAGCAATATTTGCGATGTTTTGTGCATCAGTGGCCAAAGAAGTGGAGTCTCTATTTACCATGGGTAGAATATTGGTATAATACAACATTTCACATTTCAACCGGAATGACTCCCTTTCAGGCCCTATATGGCAGGCTTCCACCAAATATTCCATCATACCATGACGGTCTATCACCGGTGCATCAAGTGGATCAGCAGTTGCAGGAGCGAGATGAGTTACTTCAACAGCTCAAAATCAACTTGGCACGCTCAATTAATAGGATGAAACAACTCGCGGACAAAAAGAGAAGAGATGTCTCATTTGATGTGGGTGATTTAGTCCTTCTGAAACTCCATCCATATCGACAGCATACGGTTTTTAAACGAGAATACCAGAAACTTGCCAGTCGCTTCTATGGACCCTATGAAATTCTAGAGAAAATTGGACCCGTCGCTTACAAACTCAGGTTACCAGCAGAGTCACGTATTCATCCAATATTTCATGTCTCTTTGCTTAAACAGTATCACACCAACACAGGGGATCACAACAACAGCACAGAGATACCGTCCTTCAATGATGATGGAGAAGTTCTGCTGATACCACAAGTTGTTCTTGACCACCGCTGGGTAAAACAGGGTGCCCAAATTATCGAAGAAAGTTTAGTTCACTGGAAATATTTAACTGTCGAAGAGGCCACATGGGTATCTACCAAACAGCTACTGGAACTGTTTCCAGATATCAACCTTGGGGACAAGGTTGCACATGATGGGGAAGGTATTGATAAGCCACGCAGATCAACCAGGGCCATTAGGCCAAATTCCAAGTATATATGATGAAGGACAGTAATTACATAAGCCATACAGCAGCAAGGAACGTGAACAATACTTACATGGACATGCAATTATACAGAAAGAAGAGGAGCGGTTTCAATACAAGACTGGGTATTTTAATTTATCAGTTATTGCCTTTATTTTAGTTGTTACAGTTGTTGCGATTAATATTCAGTACGTTACAAACTTTTCCTTAATTATAGACGTTATCTGTAACGGCTTTGCTTACTTAAAGCAGTCGGCTTTGCTTATTTAAGGCAGCAAGAATTATGAAGAGGCAGAGAATTTTGATATTAAACAATTTGTGGTTCTTTCTCACCCGAAGAGAAACAAACAGTTTCAGCAATTACTTGATAGATAATTGTTGAATCTATCACTCCTCAACTTCTATTTTCTTTATTGGTCGATTTGGTAATCGTGTGATGTTCTCTCTCTGTTCTTTCTTCCCAACTGTAATGTACTTGGAATTGTAAATGTAATAATAAACCAACATTTTGTGTAAGGACAAATCGTGAAGGCTATTTCTCTGATTCTCTTTATGGAGCCAAATTTCTATCCAAGCTGCTTTCTTCAGTATTTGCATGGGACCCAAGCTAGCAACGGCTAAAACTACAGTTGCTCGGCTGCGAATTTAACCTATGCATTTTAATATTGTAAAACTACGTCAGCTTTCGGCAGCCACCCAATCCTGGTTTCTTCTCCTATCGAGATAATCCATACGGCCTAGACAGATTGATGGAGATGTTTTAAATTTCGGTCGACAAGCACATGTGCTTGAGGCCATGGTGATTTTTCTCATTCTATCTTTCTATTGACTTTAATTTCTTTATTTTTCTTCTTCAATGAAATTTTAAAATTGTAGAACATGTCATCAAAGTTTCAGTTTTAGATCGAACAAAAACATGTATTTGGCAAACATGACTTCTATTCCATTATTGTATATATACAGTACAATACAACTAAGATTGTTGAAGAGTTTAAAATACAGGACCATCTCTTAGTTGCTACGCTATTCAGTCCAAGGTTGTTCTTCCGTGCAGAATTTTTAAACCCGATCTAGTGATTAATTCGGTCCAAGACCCGGATCATGGGTTTTGTCCAGGTCACTGGGTCAACACCAATTTTTTTTATAAATGAAAATGATATATTTTAGTTAAAAATGAATAAATAATCAATGAGTTGTAACCAAGTCTTGTCGGGTCAACTGAGTCATCAGATCAACCTACTGGGTCACCTAAAGTTTTAACTTCTATTTTTTCTTAAACCCTACCTGATTTCAGTTCAAAATCATCCGGGTCCCGAGTCGACTGTAGTCACGAGCTTATGGAAAAGTTCGTGCTTGCCTCTTAAAAGTTCACAATGATCCTTGGTAAGTGTGGCATAGTGAAACAATCTCTTAATTGACCCTTACAACCCTAGTTATTAAACTTGGACCGGCCCAGTGGCTGGACTGGTCTGGGTAAGGTAAAATATCGGCCAGTGCAAAAACCCGTCCAAACCCGGTTGACTTGGCGGGTCAACCTATGACCCAAGTGACCGGGGCGAACCCGGACGAGACCTTTCTTTCTTTCTTCAAATGTGGGTTTTTTCCTAGACCCCTCTTTTTTCATATGTTTTTTAGTTGGTTATTAATCCTATTCAAAGTTTACTAAATAAATACTAGAAGAATGTTTTATTTTTTCAATGTGGGATTTGAATTTCTGTAATATATGTACTCTATGTTTCCAAGAAAAAAATTATTTTTTTAATGTGGGATTTGAAGCTCTTTAGTATATATACTCTATATTCGCAAGAAAAAAATTATATTTTTTCAATGTGGGATAAAAAACTTTTTGGTTTCAACACTTCAACTTAAAAGGATAATATAATATCTTTTCAATGTGAGATTTGAAGGATTTGAAACTTTTTAGTATATATACTCTATGTCCATAAGAAAAAAGTTATTTTTTCAATATGGGATTTAAAGCCTTTTAGTATATATATTCTATGTTCACAAGAAAAAAAGTTATGTTTTTTCAATGTGGGATAAATGTTTTAAAAAATATTCTTTTAAAATTTATTATTTACAACATGTATAGCTTATATTCACATGAATTGTTTCTTAATTTTTTCATATGAAATATTAAAATTTTAAATATATTTTTTAATTTTTTCGGGTAGACTTGAGTTAACCCGTGTAACTTGTAACTTGATCTCTTGACCGGGTCAACTCTGGGTCAGGTTTGATAGGTATACTTACAACTCATTAACTTCATAGAAAGTTGTTTCCTAGTTACCAAGTAATTGATAAGATAAATAGCAATATCAATATAATTGATAGGACCTTCTAAAATAAGATATACATAGAGATAAGCAAAGCCTACATAAGTTATTGATGCATGTAATTAATGATTTTTTCTATTTATTTTTTATACTCCTTTTGCTCCTATAATATTTTATATTTAAGTAACTTTGTTAGAATTTTCTTGAAAATCAATCAAGTGTCTATTAAGTGAATAGATAACTCTAAAAATATACCATATCTTGCATCACACCTTTATTTCTTTTAGTTTACACTAACATATTTATGGTTCGCACTCTGTTTCCGGCCAAATAATTTTATTTTCAATGTAAAAAAAAATGATATAAAATCTGATTCATTGTTTCAATTGATAATTTAAATAATATATTAAAAAAATACAACAATAATAAATAAACAGACAAAAAAATAACAACAAAAAAGATAAAAAAACCCAATCTAGGCTAAGTCGGATTATGAAACAATACAATGTTGAAGGGAAAAACTAAAAAAAAAAAAAACTAAGACAAACAACAAAAAAAAAAACCCGATTAAATCAATTTAACTCGCAAACTTTGCAATAATGAACATTATATTTGAAACCCAATTCCTAACAAATCAGATGAGAACATATGATAATTCTAAAAACAAATATGAAAAGAAAAAAGATGAAGCTCAATCTCTAGCAAATAAAGTGTTGAAGAACAAAAATTAAGAAAAATAATAATTTCAAAAGGTAAAAAAACTCAATTCGTGCCCACCCAAGTCAAGATGCAAAATCTCTAACCTCGTCGTGATACCGGATGACATGTTCAAAATCAGATTGAATAAAATTATGATGCTCAATTATCGAATAACTCAATGTAAAAAGAAATTTAATTTTAAAAAGCAATGAAAAAAAATATGAGTCAACTCGGGTTTATTTGCAAACTCATGACCATGAAAATCATGAAATCCTTGAACCGGGTTCAATCAAGAAACTTAATTCCCAGCTAATTTAATTTCAAAGGATAAAATCATGAAAAAAAAATAACAATTTAAAAACTTTGACAAAGGAAAAAAGACAACAACAAAAAGAATAGAAATCAAATTTGATAGGAAAAAACCTATAGAGGATAAAATTGTAAAAAAAAAAACACAACCTAAAAAATAATCGGGATAAAAAGGAAAGGACAAAAAAAACACAAAGATCAATTTCCAATAAATCAAATATTAAAAGTTGAAATTGAAATAATTCAATTTAAAAAAGGACCTAAAAAAGTCAATTCGCGTGAACTTTTGAAACTAGTGACTCTAGTCATAAATCTGAGACCAACTCCGTAGCAACAAAAAAAAGATGAATTATCCTGGGTTAACTCATAAACCTTTTGATCATGGGTACAAGTTTAGGATAACCCAATATAAAAGAATGGAAAAAAAAGAGTAGGAAGACCAGTTTCAAATAAATTAAATATTAAATGATGAAATTAAAATAAATCAATTTAAGAAAAAGAATTGATTTGCCTTAGTTTCCTAGCCTAAACAAACTAGCAATATGGTATAAAGATGAAGGATCGTAGGTTTGGTTATATGTTTTTTATTATTTTTTTTGGTGTTTAGACTGAAAATTACATGATTTGTAATAGAAATGAGGGATAAAGTCCGAATAAAACTCCTTGATAAGTCAAATATGCCACAAAGGAATTCCTATCACGATAAAGATGGCACACTATTTGTGATTAAAAAAGTGATAAGTCTGATTTGTTCTTCAACCAATTCTAAAAATGAAAAAAACAAGGAAGAAAACTCTTTAAAGAAGAAGTTGAAAAGTTTTATATTATTTCCAAAGTCTCCTATATTTGGTTTGAAACATCATTATATACTTGGAACAATCCTTCAAGTCTAAGAAATAACAAAATAACATAATTATAACCCAAATAAATAACTTAGTTCAGAAAACTAGATAAATAATAAATAGTACATGTTTTTGACTTATAGAACACACACAAACACACAATCAAAACCCAAACTGGTAAAAATTCTCAAATCATGAACCAAGCCTTATTTGAAAACAAACAAATATATTTAAACCATTTCGATTCAGTCTACAAGCCTTTAAACTCATTAATATCTCAATCGCACTAGCTTGACTTGTTAAGGCGCTTTGTAGTTGTTTCGCTCGAGCTTTCTTCATTAAACCATATGAATGCCCATACACATTCGAACCAGCCTCTTCTATTTAAGAATCATGATGCGTGTCAAGGACAAAAAAAAAATCAACTCGTGTTAACATTTGAAATCAGTGACTCAAAGCATGAACCTAAGACTAATTCTATAGAAGGCAAACCCTAAAAAATAATAAAGAAAAAATCTAAAAAAAAAAGTGTAGAAAATATAAAACATTAGCTTTAAAAAAGGAAAAAAAAAAAAGCTAAACCCGGGCAAACCTTCTAAATTTGGTCTAATCTCTAAACCTCGCAATTCAAAATCCTTGAACTGCATTGAATTAAAAAGCTCAATTCCCAGCTAATTTAATTTTGAAAGATGAAGTCATGAAACAAATATCAATTTAAAAAACTTTCTAAAGAGAAAAAGATAGCAATAAAAAGAATATGAATCAAATTTGATAGGAAAAAATCCATGGAGGATGAAACTGTAAAAACAAAACACTAAACAAATGACCCCAAACAAATTAAATAGTAATTAAAAGAGTGGGAACCAAATTTGAATGATAAAAAAAAAATAGAAGGCTGTTAAATTGATTTTATTTTTTTTGTAATTTTATAGTTTTAAAACAATAGTAATAAAAAGAATGAGGACAAAAAGATGAAAGATTAAAAAATAAAAGGAGGTGAAATTGAAAAAAAATGTAATTTCATGGCTTATTAAAAAATATAGTAATTAAAAGAACATGGACCAAATATGAAGGAAAACAAATAAAAAGGGTTGATGCTGATTTTAAGAAACAGAGACAGAGAACTTGAGGCGAGTTTGGAGTACTCGCCAACCCATCAAATTGACGGACCTGGGACCTTTTAAACTCCACCTTGAAAGGCATTTTTTGGTGGCTGGATAACCCCACACACACTACCAGAAAAGCGCAAAGGTCATCCACACATTGATGCGTCCGTTGCACGCGCTAGCAATTTTTTTTAATAATATTTAATATATATTAATTACAAAAATGCCCCTAACTAACCTTTAAAAATACAATAAAACCAATGTAAAATGAAAAAAAAAAAAACCATTGTTAGAGAGTTATGTTGATTTTTTTTTCATTAAGGGCATGAACATAATTACACTATTTTAAAAGAAATTAAAAAGATTAAAACAACCCTTAGTAATAAACATTATATTTTTTTATATTCTAGGGTTAAGTTAGTAATCTTATTTTGAAAAAAAGATAAAATTTAAATGACCAATCTAGCCTTATACAATTTATAAGAGATAATTATGTCATGGTGAAAAGACAACCTTACCTTTAATATGTAGTTCAATTTTTTTTTTGTCAGAGGCAATTTTGTCATTCCACTATTCAAATGAATAGTAAAATATTTCTTAGGCTAAAATAACTTCTCTTTCTCTTTTAGTGTTTTTTTGTTTTTAATATGACAAGAAAGAAGGGTTTATGAAAGATGAAAGCACGTGCCTTTTCCTTTTTGAAAAGAGAGGAAAGAGAAAAGATAAGTGTTTAAGATTTTTCTAGAGAGAGAAATTTGCTTTTAGATTTCAATAGTATAATAAAAAGAATTAATAGAAATAGTATTTTAACATGAATGAGAACATAATTTTAAGGGGGGAAAAAAGATCAATGGGAAGAGAACTTAATAAAGATATTGAAATTGTAAGGAGATGATCATAATTTTAGGTGGAACTCAAATTAAAGCTTCCATTTTAATTATAGAAAGGAAGAGAGCGTTTAGGGTTCTTAGTTGAATATTTGAAAAAATAAATTCTAATGCCAACACATTATTTTTAAATCCATTTTAATTATAGAAAGGAAGAGAGCGTTTAGGGTTCTTAGTTGAATATTTGAAAAAATAAATTCTAATGCCAACACATTATTTTTAAATTAAACTGATTAATTAGAATGATTAATATGTCAAACATGTTTTAAATACATGGTTGATAGTTTTGGGTGAACAATGTCATTTGTCACGTTATACTTGGTTGATTTGAATGATTCGATCAATCAATTTTAAGTATAAATATAACAGTTAAATATTCATTCATTTGAGAAATAGAGCAATATAAAGGGAATATTTACACCAAAAATAAACATTCATGCATCAATCATTGGAGAACAATGATTGTTTATGATAAATTGGACAATAAAGCTAAAATTGATCAAGAACAAGGGAATCAACCATGCTGGAAAGATCCTGATCGACCAAGAGATTCATAAAAGTAGTTGACTAGATGATGACTTAGATTTACCAAGGGAAATTGATTAACCACAAGAGTTCTAATATTAACTAAGAACCCAAAAAGCTTAATTCTATTAAAAATGACAGAAGATTTTGTTAAAGTCATCTTCTTGTCTTTATCAAATTTCTTTTGCAACTAGTCTCCTTTATACATCTATAAATTGCCATTCATTATAGTCTTTCTCTTCAAGACAAACTTACATCTAATGAGTTTTATCTCTTTAAGTGGATTAACCAAGTTCTATACCTTGTTAGCATGCATGGAATCCATTTTAGATTTTATGAACTCAAGCCATTTTACACAATCAATATTAGATATTGCTTCCATATAACTGGTAAGTTCATCAAGTATGAGCAACTTATCATTTCCATCTTTCATAAGAAGTCCATATCTTATTAGTGCATAGCATGTCCTATCAAATCTACAAAGTTTTTATGTTGCTCGAGCTTTATGTTAAACATCCAACATTACATCTTTAGCTTTGAGTTCTATTTAGTTGTTAGTTTTTAGTTCTTGAACTTTTTCATGTTCTATTTTCCTCCTAATACTCATTTCAATAAAAAAAATTCATTCTCTAAGAAAGCAACACATGTTAAGAAAAACACATTTAGTTTAATGGAATGGTAGAAATAATATCCAATAGTTTTTTTTTTTTGAATATCCCATAAGCTTATATTTTATTTATTTTTAAAATTACAAATTTAAAATAGATTTTAAAAACAATTTAATAAAATTGTCTTTACCATTTTCTTAAAGAAGTGACATAAGACACATACGATTCTAGAGTCGTAGATGATACGTTCGACTCTTCAATTTCTGTTATTTCTCTAAATAGATTTTTAATTGTGCTATTTTTCTAAAAACATTTTCCGTGTATGCTATTTTGAAAAAAACAAACTCTATTCATCACCTTAGTTAATTATTACCATTACATTACATTAGAAATTAAATCAAAGTTAAAAACAAAACTAAAAGATTTGACAAGTTATTGCCTAACCATTTAAGGAACCTTTATTCTCTTAATTAGAAATATTTATATTTTCATCCCAATCTTCATTTTTGTTCTATTTTTATCCTTGAATTGTGAGGGAGGAGAATAAAGGTTTTGAATCACCACATCTCACCAACAAACAAACCACTCTTGATGCTAACTGATTTGTTTTTTAGATGAGAGTTCGATTGACCTAGTTTTACCCTTCAATCATACTGGAAATCAAAAATTGAGGCTCATAAAGATTTTTTTACATGATTTTGATTTTGAGTTTTTAAACCAATTATAAGGTGTCTTGGGATCGAAAATGAGTGTTTGTAGATTCTAACTAGTCCATAATTGGCCCATGTTATGTTGTGAGTTAGAGCAAAAAAAAATTAAAGTGTAAAAAAAATCCAAGTATTGGTGATGTGTCTTTTTTAAAAAATAGATTTTAACAAGGAATTAAATGATATTTTTTATCTAATATTGAGATGAAAAAACATTTGATTTACCTAGGTTAAAATGAGATGACCCATGAAATTCGTGGGGAAAATATGAGAAAACAAATTGAAAAGTTCAATCCTGAATTAACTCAATATTGAAAGGCAAAATTGATAAAAAAAAAAAAAGCATTTACTTTTATATAAAAAAAAAAAACTAAGTGAAATTGAGTCAACAAAGAAAACTCACGACACAAGTTATGCACGTCATCGAATTCAATAATTTTTTTTTATCTCAGAGATTATTTTTTATTTAATTATATGACAATAAATTGCATGATAGTTTTTTTGTATCAAATATTTATTTTAGAAGTAAAAAACTGTGATAGGAATGTGGTGTTGAGATAATAACAGTACTTCATTGATAATAAATGATTAAATTGTATCCCCCCCCCCCTAAATTGAGGGGCAATAAAAGCATTAAACCAAAAAAAAAAGACAAACAAATAATAGTCTGAATGCGGTGAATTAACCTGATACACCTATGAACTCACTCATGGACTCAATTGGGTTCAATGATTTTTTTTAATTTTTTAACCCAAATATAAAATAGAGAAAAAAACCCAAAAGGAGCCCAAGGGTGAGAGTCTGTCTTTATTTTTTAAAAGGGCGAACGACATGAGTCAGTGACGCGTCGATGACGACAATAGACAAAACATCATCTATTTTTGTAGAATTCAACACGCATAGGTCGCCGAAAAATAGGACTTTGATTTTTTTTCCCCTTAAAACCCCATTTTGACCGAAAACATATTGATAAATTTATTATTGGTATTAACATGGTTAGATTCGCCTCTTTTGGCATGGAGAAGGAAAAAAACACCCAAGTAAAACTACTATCATGAAATGAAACCTACCGACACCGATTTCAACCTTTTTGGTAACTGTAATCTTTGTAAACGATCACTTTCTATCTCAAAGCCGAAATTTGAAACCCTCTTTCTTTCAACACAAAAAAAAACTGAAAAAAAAAGAAAAATAATTTTTTATCTCAAAATTAAATTTTGAACAACTAAAAGGACCAATCACCTATAAATCTAAAAAGATAGGGGATAAAAATAATTATTTTATATAAAATTTAAAACCACAATCTATTTTACATCCTAATTTTACTTTGATCCTCTAATTTACAATCCGACCCTTCCTTGAAAAAAGAAAAAAAGCCAGAAAGAACAAACGCGGTTTATAAGAAAGAAAATGAAAAGAAAAGGAGTTTATGTATTTTATTTATGGAATATCCTCGAATATTCAAAGATTATTTCGCAACATTATCCACCGTCTCTCTTCCATGTGCTCCATTTTGCTCTTGATAAATAATTTTGTCAGCTTTGTAGGCAATGCAGGCGCCTTTAAAACATGGAAATATGTCGTGGTCTCCCTTCAATGACAGGAATCGCTGGGGCTGAACCAAGCAGAAAGACACCAAACCACAAAAAGGAAAAAGACAGCACAACAAAGCAAATATTGAGATCTGAAGGCATCATCTACTATCATCACAATAAAATAATCTCTATGGAAACTTTTTTGATAAAATTTGTGGCGACCAGGAGGAAGAAGGCAGGAGGAGGGCTCCACTCATAGCAAAAATTGTCCTTTTGAAAGCAACCCTCCAGTGAAGCATTTTCAAATGAAGTTGGAATTTATTAGAAAATATCACAAATTCCTATCTATATTTTTACTATAAATTATAGCATTCCCAAAGTTTTGAAATGAAAAGGGAGTACATTGTTATTTTATCAGCCTTGGTTTTGAACAACATTAAGTCTATAACTATACCCTTCTTGTTTGAAACCACCACTTAATCTCTTAATTATTGTTGATTAATGTCTTATTAAAACAACTTCATAATTTCCGAAAATTCTGACAAATTTAAATTCTCAAAAGACACATTTAGATCTAACTTTCAAAAAAACAATGTTATCAAGTGTTAGAATTTGAAAAGGAACATGTATTTTATTGTTCAACAATAAAGCAGAATTGATTATGAGAAAAATATATCTCATTTTATATATCTTATTAAGTATAACTCTAAAAGATGTGGACTTTTAATTGTCCATTCAATCACTTTTCATCATCTCGCATATTACTATGGATTATAATAGTATATTTTTTAAAAAATTTCACTTTGATCCTTAAATTTTTATTTTGCACAATTGAGCCTCTTTGAGTTTAAATTAGAGTATAATTGCATGTTTTATTAGGGGTGAGAGTTAAATTGAAAGACAGAGGACTGAAGTGAAATGATCGGGTAAAAAGGTGATAGGTTTGCAAATGGTTTGAAAAGTTCATTTGTGTCCCTTAGCTTTTTACGTTATTAGTTAATCGGTCCCTGCAATTTTTACAAAATAAATTTTGATACCAAACTTAGTTTTCCTCATTTTCTAGTCCTTTTTTTGGTGGCAGAGAGAGGAGGGGATGCCGGATTCTGGTTTAGAGAGAGAAAGTTGACACTGGAGAAGATTTAGGCCACCAAAACGTTCAATTTTTATGTCAAATGTTTTCATATGATGAGAAAGAGTTACGATTAAGTGATCTTTTACCTTGGAAACACATAAAAAAATAGATCTAACCTTTGGAAGATTTTTTGTTTCAGGTATTGGATCAGTGTTTTGTGTTTTTTGAGGCTATGGATTGGTTTACCTAGGTTCCTATGATGTTTCCTAGGTGTTTTGAGTCAAAAAACAAATAACCTTGTTTTTTCGACCACACCAGTGGTTAGATTCTGGAATTTCAAGACGATGCGTCATTTGTTTTTTCTCAAAGAAACTAGGGCCGATGACGCATCGTCCGCCCCATTTAATACTGATTTCAATAAAAAAAATTCATTCTCTAAGAAAGCAACATATGTTAAGAAAAACACATTTAGTTTAATGGAATGGTAGAAATAATATCCAATAGTTTCTTTTGAATATCCCATAAGCTTATATTTTATTTATTTTTAAAATTACAAATTTTAAAAATAGATTTTAAAAATAGTTTAATAAAATTATCTTTACCATTTTTTAAAGAAGTGTCATAAGACACATACGATTCTAGAGTCGTAGATGATACGTTCGACTCTTTGAATTGTGTTATTTTTCTAAATAGATTTTTAATTGTGCTATTTTTCTAAAAACATTTTCCGTATATGCTATTTTGAAAAAAAACAAAACTCTATTCATCACCTTAGTTAATTATTACCATTACATTACAAATTAAATCAAAGGTAAAAACAAAACTAAAAGATTTGACAAGTTATTGCTTAACCATTTAAGGCACCTCAAATTATAATATACTCTTAATTTCATAATTTTTATATATCTAACAAATATTTATATTTCCATCCCAATCTTCATTTTTATTCTTTTTTTATCCTTGAATTTTGAGTGAGGAGAATAAAGGTTTTGAATCACCACATCTCACCCACAAACAAACTGATCTTGATGTTAAGTGATTTGGTTTTTAGATGAGAGTTCGATTGACCTAGTTTTGCCCTTCAATCATTCTGGAAACATAAATTAAGGCTCATAAAGATTTTTAACATGATTTTGATTTTGAGTTTTTAAACCAATTACAAGGTGTTTTGGGATTGAAAATGAGTGTTTGTAGATTCTAACTAGTCTATTGGCCCATGCTATGTTAAGAGTCGGAGCAAAAAAAAAACAAAATTTGAAGCGTAAAAAAATCCAAGTATTGGTGATGTGATGTGCCTTTTTAAAAAATAGATTTTAAGAATGAATTAAATGATTTTTTTATTATCTAATATTGAGATGGAAAAACATTTGATTTACCTAGGTTAACATGAGGTGACCTATGAAATTTGTGGGGATAATATGGGAAAACAAATTGGAAATTTCAATCCTGAATTAACTTAATATTGAAAGGCAAAACTGAAAAAAAAAATAACATTTACTTTATATAAAAAAAATAAGTGAACTTGAGTCAACAAAGAAAACTCACAACACAAGTTATGCACGTCATCAGATTCAATAATATTTTTTTTTATCTTAGAAATTATTTTTTATTTAATTATATAACAATAAATTGCATGATAGTTTTTTTGTATCAAATATTTATTTTAGAAGTAAAAAACTGTGATAGGAACGTGGTGCTGAGATAATAAAAGTAATTCATTGATAATAAATGATTAAATTGTATTCCCCCCCTCAATTGAGGGGCAATAAAAGCATTAAACCCAAAAAGAAAAGAAAAACAAATAATAGTCTCAATGCTGCAAATTAACCTGATAAACCTATGAACCAACTCATGGACTCAATTGGGTTCAATGATTTTTCATTTTATTAATTTTTTTAACCCAAATATAAAATAGAAAAAAAAATGAGCCTAAGCGCGAGAGTCTGTCTTTATTTTTTAAAAACATTTTAAAAGGGCGAACGACATGAGTTAGAGACACGTCGACGATGACAATAGACAAAACATCATCTACTTTTGTAGAATTCAGCACCCATAGGTCGCAAGAAAAATAGGACTTTGATTATATTATTTTTTAGCTTAAAACCCCATTTTGACCCAAAATACATTTATAAGCTTATTACTGGCATTATCACGGTCGCCTCCTTTGGCATGGAGAAGGAAAAAAACACATAAGTAAAACTACTATCATAAAATGAAACCTACTTACACTGATTTCAACCTTTTTGGTAACTGGAATCTTTGTAAACGATCGCTTTCTATCTCAAAGCCGAAATTTGAAACCCTAGCTCTTTCTTTCAACACAAAAACAAACTGAAAAATAAGAAAAATAAATTTTTATCTCAAAATTAAATTTTGAACAACTAAAAGGACCAATCACCTATAAACCTAAAAAGATGGGGGATAAAAATAATTATTTTATATAAAATTTAAAACCACAATCTATTTTACATGCTAATTTTATTTTGATCCTCTAATTTACAATCCGACCCTTCCTTGAAAAAAGAAAAAAAGCCAGAAAGGACAAACGCAGTTTATAAGAAAAAAAATGAAAAGAAAAGGAGTTTATGTATTTTATTTATGGAATATCCTCGAATATTCAAAGATTATTTCGCAACATTATCCACCGGCTCTCTTCCATGTGCTCTTGTTCTTGATAAATAATTTTGTCAGCTTTGTAGGCAATGCAGGCGCCTTTAAAACATGGAAATATGTCGTGGTCTCCCTTCAATGACAGGAATCGCTGGGGCTGAACCAAGCAGAAAGACACCATACCACAAAAAGGAAAAAGACAGCACAACAAAGCAAATATTGAGATCTGAAGGCATCATCACAATAAAATAATCTCTATGGAAACTTTTTTGATAAAATTTGTGGCGACCGGGAGGAAGAAGGCAGGAGGAGGGCTCCACTCATAGCAATAATTGTCCTTTGAAAGCAACCCTCCAGTGAAGCATTTTCAAATGAAGTTGGAATTTATTAGAAAATATCACAAATTCCTATCTATATTTTTACTATGCAATTATAGCATTCCCAAAGTTTTGAATTGAAAAGGGAGTAAGTAGTACATTGTTATTTTATCAGCCTTGGTTTTGAACAACATTAAGTCTATAACTATACCCTTCTTGTTTGAAACCACCACTTAATCTCTTAATTATTGTTGATTAATGTCTTATTAAAACAACTTCATATTTTCCGAAAATTCTGACAAAAATTTAAATTCTCAAAAGACACATTTAGATCTAACTTTTTTTAAAAAAATGTTATAAAGTGTTAGAATTTGAAAAGGAACATGTATGTTATTGTTCAACAATAAAGCAAAATTGATTATGAGAAAAATATATCTCATTTTATATATCTTATTAAGTATAACTCTAAAAGGTGTGGACTTTTAATTGTCCATTCAATCATTTTTCATCATCTCACATATTACTAAGAATTACAATAGTATAATTTTTAAAATTTTCACTTTGAGCTCAAATTATAGTATAATTGCATGTTTTATTGGGGGTGAGGGTTAAATTGAAAGATAGAGAACTGAAGTGAAATATTCGGGTAAAAAGGTGATAGGTTTGCAAATGGTTTGAAAAGTTCATTCGTGTCCCTTAGTTTTTTACGTTATTAGTTAATCGGTCCCTGTAATTTTTACAAAATAAATTTTGATACCAAACTTAATTTTCCTCATTTTCTAGTTCTCTTTTGGTGGAGGAGAGCGAGGGAGGGTGCTGGATTCCAGTTTAGAAAGAGAAAGTTGACATTGGAGAAGATTTAGGCTACCAAAACGTTCAGTTTTTGTGTCAAATGGTTTCATATGATGAGAAAAAGTTATGATTAAGTGATGTTTTACCTTGGAAACACATAAAAAAAATAGATCTAACCTTGGGAAGATTTTTGGTTTCAGGTATTGGATCGGTGTTTTGTGTTTTTTGAGGTTGGATTGGTTTACCTAGGTTCCTATGATGTTTCCTAAGTGTTTTGAGTCAGAAAACAAATAACCTTGATTTTTCAACCACACTAGTGGTCAGATTCTGGAATTTCCAGACGATGCGTCATTTGTTTTTTCTCAAAGAAACTAGGGCCAATGACGCGTCGTCCGCCCCATTTAATACTCATTTCAATAAAAAAAAAATTCATTTTCTAAGAAAGCAGCATATGTTAATTAGAAAAACACATTTAGTTTAATGGAATGGTAGAAATAATATCCAATAGTTTCTTTTGAATATCCCAGAAGCTTATATTTTATTTATTTTTAAAATTACGAATTTAAAATAGATTTTATAAACAGTTTAATAAAATTGTCTTTACTATTTTTTTAAGAAGTGACATAAGACACATATGATTCTAGAGTCGTAGATGATACATTTGACTCTTCAAATTGTGTTATTACCATTACATTACAAATTAAATCAAAGGTATAAACAACACTAAAAGATTTGACAAGTTATTGCTTAACCATTTAAGGCACCTCAAATTATAATATACTCTTAATTTCACAATTTTTATATATCTAACAAATATTTATATTTCCATCCCAATCTTCATTTTTGTTCTATTTTTATCCTTGAATTGTGAGCGAGGAGAATAAAGGTTTTGAATCACCACATCTCACCCACAAACAAACCGATCTTGATGTTAAATGATTAGTTTTTTAGATGAGAGTTTGATTGACCTAGTTTTGCCCTTCAATCACACTGGAAACATAAATTGAGACTCATAAAGATTTTTTAACATGATTTTGATTTTGAGTTTCTAAACCAATTATAAGGTGTTTTGGGATTGAAAATGAGTGTTTGCAGATTCTAACAAGTCCATTGGCCCATGCTATGTTGCGAGTTGGAGCAAAAAAAAAAAATTAAAGCGTAAAAAAAATCCAGGTGTTGGTGATATGTCGTTTTAAAAAATAGATTTTAACAATGAATTAAATGATTTTTTAATCTAATATTGAGATGGAAAAACATTTGATTTACCTAGGTTAACATGAGATGACCTGTGAAATTCGTGGGGATACTATGGGAAAACAAATTGGAAATTTCAATCCTGAATTAACTTAATATTGAAAGGCAAAATAAAAATAAAATAGCATTTACTGTTATAAAAAAAAAACTAAGTGAACTTGAGTCAATAAAGAAAACTCACAACGCAAGTTATGTACGTCATCGGATTCAATATTTTTTTTATCTTATAGATTATTTTTTATTTAATTATATGACAATAAATTGCATGATAGTTTTTTTGTATCAAATATTTATTTTAAAAGTAAAAAACTGTGATAGGAACGTGGTGCTGAAATAATAAAAGTACTTCATTGATAACAAATGATTAAATTGTATTTTTTTCCCTCAATTGAGGGGCAATAAAAGCATTAAATCCAAAAAAGAAAAAAGAAAAAGAAATAATAGTCTGAATGCTGCGAATTAACCTGATAAACCTAGGAACCGACTCATGGACTCAATTGGGTTTAATGATTTTTTTTTTCAATTTTTTAACCCAAATATAAAATAGAAAAAAAACCCAAAAGGACCCCAAGCATGAGAGTCTGTCTTTATTTTTTAAAGGGCGAACAACATGAGTCAGTGACGCGTCGACGACAACAATAGACAAAACATCATTTACTTTTGTAGAATTCAGCACCCATAGGTCGCCAGAAAAATAGGACTTTGATTTTTTTTGCTTAAAACCCCATTTTGACCCAAAACACATTTATAAACTTATCACTGGCATTATCACGGTTAGATTTGCCTCCTTTGGCATGGAGAAGGAAAAAAACATGTAAATAAAACTACTATCATAAAATAAAATCTACTGACACTGATTTCAACTTTTTTGGTAACTGGAATCTTTGTAAACGATCACTTTCTATCTCAAAGGTGAAATTTGAAACCATCTTTCTATCAACACAAAAACAAATTGAAAAATAAAAAAATTAATTTTTATTTCAAAATTAAATTTTGAACAATTAAAAGGATCAATCACCTATAAACCTAAAAAGATGGGGGATAAAAATAATTATTTTATATAAAATTTAAAACCACAATTTATTTTACCTGCTAATTTTACTTTGATTCTCTAATTTACAATCCGACACTTCCTTGAAAAAATAAAAAAAGCCAGGAAGGACAAACGCTATTTATAAGAAAGAAAATGAAAAGAAAAGGAGTTTATGTATTTTATTTATGGAATATCCTCGAATATTCAAAGATTATTTCGCAACATTATCCACCGTCTCTCTTCCATGGGCTCCATTTTGTTCCCATTATTCGATGTGATAAATAATTTTGTCAGCTTTGGAGGTAATGCAGGCGCCTTTAAAACATGGAAATATGTCGTGGTCTCCCTTCAATGACAGGAGTCGCCGGGGCCGAACCATTCAGAAAGACTGGTAATTCACGAGCCACGTTACTCTATCTTTATATTATTATGATTTTTTTGCTCGTGCTTCCCTCCTCATTAATTCTTTACATAGAAAGTTGTGTTTTCCCTCAGAACTTCGAAAACGTGGAAACTATCAAATAATACAGAGAAATAGAAAGAGAGGAGGTGAATTATTAGAATAAAATCCGAAGAGATAACAAGGACAAACACTTTTATCACAAAGAAAAAGAAAAGAAAGAAGAGTTTATGGATTTTATTTATGGAATATCCATGAATATTCGAAGATTCTTTTGCAATATTAGCCAACGTCTCTCTTCCATATGGTACATTTTGTTACCATTATTTTATGTGATAAATAATTTTGTCATCTTTGTAAGTAATGCATGCGCCTTTCAAAGATAAAAACATGTTATGGTCTATCTTTCCCACGACAACGATAACGAGGAAAACAGGGGATGAATAAGGCAGAAAGACTGGTAACCACACAAAAGACACAAGAAAAAGATCACACAACCAAATAAAAATTGAGATTTGTATTAGTTTAATATCTTCTTAACCAATCAATTAGTTATAGGTGAAATTATTATATTTATTTTTAATATTTATATAATATTAAATTAATTAATCTAATATTTGATATATGAATTTAGAGGAAAGATAAAGTTCATTGAACAAAATACTTTACAAATAAAATTATAAAGTTGTTATAATTATGAAATTCATATTACATCAAACTATTATTTCTAAAATATTCCTAGTCGATACTCTCTAAAATACTAGGCATTCATTAGAGTTGTAGATGTTGGTACATATTATCGCACGTGTGTGGCATCGTGGCAATGCGTCCACTACATGTAGGTTTGAAGTGATCGGGAAAATAGGGCAGACAAGGAATGCTTGTCTTTTATTTATGAAAAACAAGAATGAGAGTCGTCACTTAGTATTTTGGTCACTAGTAACCCTAAATAGTCTCAGAGATCGGGTATGGGGACTGATTGAGTAAAGGAAAGTTATTAATACCCCAAATACGCTCTCCCTAAAGTAAGCTACATTGTTTAATTGTCTAATAAAAAATTAAGGTCTTGTTATGTTTTCTAATTGTTGGTTTGTTTAAGGTTTAAGAAAAGTCATTAAATGTAAGAAGATTCTTTGGTTTTGACAGTGTTTATGTAAGTGGGGGAGAGAGCGAGAGGGCGAAAAAAATATTCAAAAACCTTCTTCTTCCCCTACTACACGTCCAGGGGAAGAAGAATAGTGTTGTTCAAAACAACATTGTTTCGGGCTTCTCCATTCTTTTATATATATATATATATATTGGGTTCCAAATATAGGTAACAATAGATGCCCCCTCTTTACAATACTTACGGAACAAAGACTTTGCATAGTAAGTCTTGTAAAGATAAACAAAACTGAACTTCTGAAATTAATCTTCTCAAAGCTTGCTTGATTTGAAACTCTGTCTTTACAAAATTCCCTTTCAACCGAACACTAACGATCAAAACCATTAATAACTTGGTTATTCTAAGATCCTGATCTGGCAATCCTCTAAATTATGTCTTCGGTTGGCTTAACCTAAAATTCCATATGGTGATTCCCTTTAACTAGAACCTAAAACTATTATTCCTGATGACAGGGTTTGAACCTTTATTTTCTCTTTTTTTTTTCTTTTTAAGAATTCCCTAATGGTAGGGTTCTTCCTCATTTACTTCCAATATTAAGATAATGTTGGTGACTCGATCAACCTGAGATCCCATCTAGAGATTCCCTTTTACTAGAACCAAAAAACCTGTGTTTGTGATTAGATTAACTTGAGATCCCATCTGGGGATCTTTTTTAACCAGAACCAAAGTCTGTGTGTGTGTAGCTTGGTCAACCTGAAATCCCATCTGGCAATTCTCTTTAACTAAATCTAAATTTTGTGTGTAGTTGGGTTAATCTAAGATCCCATTTGACGACCTTCTTTAATCAAAACAAAAAAAGAATCTATGTTTATAGTTCGGTCAACCTGAAATCCCATCTGATGATTTTCTTTAACCAAAGCTGAAATTGATATTGCAGTTGGGTTAACTTAAGATCACATCTGGAGATCCCCTTTAACCAAAACCAAAGAAAATATTTGTAGCTCGATTAACCTGAAATTCCATCTGGCAATTCTCTTTAACCAAAGCCAAAATCAGTGTTACTGTTGGGTTAACATGAGATCTCTTCTGGCCACCTTTTTAACCAAAACTAAAAAAATCTATGTTTGTAACTCGGTCGACTTGAAATTTCATCTGGCGATTTCCTTTAACCAAAGATGAAATTGGTGTTGCGGTTGGGTTAACCTGAGAACCCATTTGGCGATCTCCTTTAACCAGAACCAAAGTTCTATGTGTTTTTCCTGTTGGCAGGGTTTGAACTTGCTTCTTTCTTCTTTTTGAGAATTTCATAATGGTGGGGTTCTTCTCACTTTTCTTTTTGATGATAAAGTTTAATCAAGCTTTTCACTTGATGCTTTTTTTTTTATGTGATTTTGTAGGATTGATATCGATTTTTCCTGATTGGATGGTTGACACCTATCCTTCTTGATGACAAAAATTAATTGGATTTTTCTGATGACATGGTTGGAAAACTTAGTGCTTCTTGATTGTAGGGTTAACCTAATAATTCTCGATCGCGAGGTTTGAAAATTCGATGCTTCCTGATTGTAGGGTTGACCTGAAGACTCTTTTTTATGACAAGGTTGATCTTTTTATTTCTTTGAGATTTTCCTAATTGTAGAGCTTATCTCATCTTTTTTATGACAAGCTTTTCTTGTTCTTCCATGATGACAGTGCTTGATCTTTCTCTGAGAATTTCCTAATAGTAAGGTTTTTCTCACTTTTCTTTAAATGTTGGGAATTATGGTGGCAAGGTTGACCATATAATTCCTGATCGCGGGGTTTAGAAACTTGGTGCTTCCTGATTGCAGGCAGGATTGACCTAAAGACTCGTTTTGATGACAATGTTGATCTTCTCATTTATTTGGGATTTTCCTAATGGTAGAGTTCATCTCATCTTCTTCTTATTCCAAGGTCAAAATAGTAATTCTTTGTTATTATCTACTCAATGATTCTTTTTTTTTTTCCCACAATCTTGCTAGACTTCATCGAAGATTTTTCCTATAATAATTCAAAAAGTATGTGCATTTTGAGGTTAGATGACATGCATACATCCTTACCTAGTTTGAAATATAGGTCCCCCTTCTTTAATGTTCCATCTTTATAGGGTGTCTTTGTTTGCTTTCCAAAGCCTTCTTTGTTCTTTTGATGTACTAGCCCATTTATGTGTGAACCATCCACTCAGCTTAAGTGTCATGCCTATCTTGGGTTGTTCACAATGATTATTGCTCTCATTGTTTGTCATGTTTGACAATGCCCCCAAGTGTAGTGTTGTTTGATTTATCATAAAGAAGCTTAACAAGTCATGCATTTCTAGGATTCCTTAAAGAAATGTTCTTTGATTAGCTATATGCATCTTACTAACACCCATCAAGAGGTTTTCTAGTGTCGACCTCATCCTAGATTGTCAATTAGCCATGAACTTGCCTCCAGTTGAAACAATACTCTTTAAGTATATGTTAACATCAGCCTTCTTGGAAACTATCTAGTCATCTAAACATGCATCTCATAGCTTGCAGTAAAAGGCTCTTTGTTGTATGTTCAATGTTCTTATCAATGGATTCCTTAGCTTGTCAAATCAAATTATAAAAAGAAATGCACTAGCATCATTAATGATCATTTTATCACCCATATTCATATGGTGAAGTGCACCAAAATATATGGGCCAACAATCAGTCTCGGTGGTGTGCATCATTTCGATATTCATTCAAACACCATTGTGCAATCATATTTATCAAGAGTCATAGCCATGTTTCAGAGGGTAACCTAAGATGATATGAAGATGTCTTTTCAATACAACATTCTCCCACTATCAGTCTTGGTGGTGTGCATCCTTTCAATACTTATTCAAACGAAACTGTGGGATAATGTTGATCAGGAGTCATAACCATGTTACAGAGGGTAACCCCAAGATGATGATATGAGGATGTCCTTCCAGTGCAACATTCTCTCAATTGTTGCTGGAGTTTACTATAACATAAACTATTCTTGAACATCATTGCCCTTAATTGATCTGAGTGCACTCATTCTTCTATTTGTAATCAAGAGCTTTTGTCATTACCAGATAAATAAATTTTATGGACTTTGCTGGCTCATCATTTGATTCTTTCTTTGCCATTAGCTGATCTGAATACTGTTTGTTTTTTGTCCCAGGGTCTACTATATTGCCCCCGGCTACTCAGCTTTTCAAGGAGTGTCGAGAAGTGTCAATGTTATGTTTATCAAGGATTTTGCAAACTTGATCGATGATCTTCTTGTTTGACAATCTTTCTTGTTATGGAATCAACTCTCATATTTTAAAGATCATGTCTGTTCAAGTGTAATTGTTGAAATGAAATTAGAGAGATATTAGTTTTGAAAAGTATTTTTAAAAATCAAGCTTCTTTGGCCAAAGACCCAACACACACCATTCAATGCATGTAGTTTTTTTTTTTTAGCTCTTTCTTAATCATTGGACTCTTGTTAATGCCTTCCCTTATCCATTAATTCTATCGGTGTCTTCAAAACATCTCTTATTTTCCCCAGTATGGGGTGCGATCCTAATCAGGGTTTCTTTTGAAAGAAAATATTCTACTAGGCTCAAAATGGGATTGCAAGGGATAATATTTCAAGAATTATAAAAGGATAACAAAGATGGTATTTTCTCATTTCATGCAAGGTCAGCTAGAACTGATAAATTTTGACCTCGTCTAGTGTAATGATTTGGACTTGTGAGAGTCATGATTCGTGAGTCTATAACTATTAAATCCACTATGCGTCATTATGCATATTGCTAAAACATAGCTATATGGTGTGTGGTTTAATTTATGTGTGAGCTTAAAGTTTGTTTGCTCACCTCATGTAATTTTAGTTAACATTATGTGTGAGCTTTAAGATTGATTAGCCTTAATTGCATGTTGGAGTTTGATAAAAAAATGTTTTATCAAAAATATCATTTGAAAGAAACATCTTTTTATTTCAAGACAATGATAAGACAAAGAACAGAGCATAATTCATTAAAAATATGTGATGCATCAACGATATGAAAGCATATCACAGCAAATTACAAATGCCTCATACTTTGGATAATTGTATATTGTTTACACCTTTATCAGCATTTTGCAAACTATTGGTCATTGCTAAAGATATATGTGACTGTGATAGGTACCACCGCTCTTCACAAACTCAATATGCCCCTTGCTTACCAGCTTCCGAACTTGATACATGAAACTTTTGCAGTTTTCAATTGAATGGCCCAAAACCCCACCATGATACTCACGTGACAATTGTGTAAGTGACCTTTAAACTTGAAATCACTGAATTATCTTTTATAGAGAATGTCATGCTTTGATTTTGTTACATGTTATCTTAATCAATGTAACAAAAAGGCAGACATTGGGTATAACATGAACTATATGAAGGTATTTGAGTAATCAAGAGAGAATTCATTACCCTTGATGAATTAGGAAAAATATTTCATCTATTCTCAAATAGTATTGACATATAAATCATTGGCCAAGATGAAATGAGATTTGAAAAGGGTTTTGAATCTTATTCAAATGATAATTGACTATTATATAAAGAACAAAGATGATTTTATATGGCAGATTTACTACATGCTTTAATGTTAAATCAAAACATCATTGATGAAAGGATTTTAATTACACTAAGAAATCGATTACTGAAAGGTTAAGTTAAAATACTAATGACTTTTCTAATATTTAAGGGATCATGATATGTTGTTAAACGTGCACTTGATCTTCAAATATAAATGAATTAATTGTTGAATTGATAATAAATAAAATTATTTAATTTATATAATTATAATTATAATTTATATTTTGGCCAACATATTAAGAACCTAATGGGTCACACACATTAAGAACAATTAGTTAAAAATTAAAATGGGATGATTTAATCAAGTATGACTTGATTAAAATATATTTTAGAAATTAAGGACTAGAATATAATTAAAATAAGGATTATATTTCTAGACCTAGAAAAATCAAGTAAGGACTTGATTGAGTTAATTTGTAAAATTGTCCTGAATTAATATATGAATACTATTTAAGGAGCAAATTGATATTTTATCAATTTATAGGCTTTTTACAATTTTTCTATAAATATTAAGTTATGCCTTTTATTTAGATAAGGTTACCTATTAGATAGAAAAACCATGTAAATTATAAAATAGAGAGCCAACACTCTAAGCATAAGAATCTCTCTTCTAAATAGGGATTTATAAGATTTCTCACTGATAGTTTGTGTGAATTTCCATTAGAGGCTGGACAATTAAATAATTTGTGGTTTGCGACAACTCAACCTTTAAAGAATTATTAAAAGCAAAAAAAAAAAGAATCGGATCTTCATATAATAAATCACTAAAACAATCTAGATTTGTTTAATGAGATTGTAGGGACCCTTAAATATATATTGTTTTAATTATTTTCACCGTGTATATGAAATATTTGATAGTTTTAGATAAATAAAATAAAAATTGAGTTGAATTTGAAATAACTGACATGCGTGACATGTTCTAAAACATAGTTGATGGTTTTAGATAAATAATGATATTTTTCACATGACATTTAATTGATTTATCAATTGGTTTTAAGTATAATTATGACATATAAATATTTATTTATTTAAGAAATAAAGAAATATAGGTGGTATTGTTTACATAAAAAATAAACATCCATATAAATATTATATGAGAACAATGATTGTTTATGACAAATAGGAGAACAAAGCTATTATCAATCGAGTACATAAGAGTTGACCATACTAAAAAAGTCTTGATCGACCAGAAAATTTAAGTAAGTAGTTGATTAGGTGACAATGAGTTATGATCGACCGATGAAAATCGATCAACCATAAGATTTTTAAAACGCATGAAGAATGAAAAAGCTTAATTCTATTCATAGTTGGAGTCCTTAAAACTTATATTTTTTAAGTTATATTTGTATTTGTGTGGTGTTGCTTTGTAGCATATTACTTTTCTTAAAACTTGAGGTTATACAGTCCTACACCATGCTTAATGTTCCACGGTTATTACGTGCCTGCTCTCGAAATTAAATTTTTATTATGTAGTTTCACCTTCTTAGAATGTGAAATAATTAACTAGTAGCATATTGATTAGAAGATTATTGAAATGATCAATAGATTAGCACAACAAATATGATTTAATATTTGTTTTATAAGATAATAATTATGCTTCCAAAAAAAAACATCTTGACCATGAAGAGCTTAATAATCTACCATCTCCATATATTCTAATGGATTAAACATTTATAAAGATGGGTCTTCATCATCTAAGTCATAAGTACATTATAGAACTATGTTTATATACACTCTTAGTGTTCCTATATAGTACCTCACATTTCCATCTATCCAAATGGGTTCATCACCACCAATCATGATGATAGAGACCCAATATAAGTAATGAGAATGGATAGTATGGGTCGCCCTATTGACTTTATAGTAACTAATACCAAGATATTAGGAATATAGAGTAGAAACAATTCACTTACATAAATAATATTTTTTCTCACCACTTTAAGGTACAAAACTAAAGAAATATATATTGAAATAACCTACCACTTTAAATATATATATTCACTCACCACTTTAGAGATACAAAGTCAAGGAATAAAAGTTCACTACTAACAAGGAGATACAAACTGTATAAGGTACAAAAAGGTAAAGTCAAATACTTTTTTATTCAAATTTTGTTAAAGATCCTCATACATGATCTAAATGATCATTATATACTTTAAACAACCTTCCAGGTCTAGGGATATATTAAAATGATAGAATTGAGACCAAAATAGATGATTTTTTTTATATAGAAAATTAGACAAATAATAACTAACACATGTTTTTGACTTATTAGAAACATAAGTAGACATATAGAAAGTCTAAAAACTAAAAAGCCATAACTTCATGTACAGAACTTCAATTCATGTATGGTTAGCTAATTTAAAACCACTAATCTCTTACGGATTGTCAACTTGGATATGGTTAGTATATTGGTGTGACATGGTATTAGCCTATGATTTTCACTCCTTGTAGGCCTCATATTGACCTTTAGTGGTTAATCATTGAGCAGTTGAAGACCCTTTGTGATTAATTAGTTAGTAAACCTACTCATACACATAATAATTATAAACTACCTTTAGGGTATTTCTCGTATAACATCATTGGACAAACCTGACATGAACTTAATCTTAAATTTTATGAACTTAGGTGACAAAATGGTTGCTATATATTAATATACCCTATCTTAGTTTCAGCAAGAGTCCAAGTTATTGCAGCAAGTAAGGAGGATTGCAAAAGACCCAACACCAACAAGTTGACACTATAAATAACATAAATTGCATCATTAAGTTCCTAAAGAAGTAAGGATGAATAATGCATGTCTTAAAAACACTTCTACAAAAACCAAAAATTAATTCTTTGGTTCATTTTAGGATCCTTTTTTTATATATGTATTTCTTTTATAGACATTGATATGATGCCTAGAATAGAGGAATACTAGAGGTTGATGTAGTTCTCAAAACCAAAGCACTTAGTGTATTTCTATCAAAGATTAGATCAAGCCTTAAGAGAATTGGATAAATTATTGAAGGTGGAGCAAACAGGGAGATTTTAAGAAAAGAATAATGTTGGAGGAATACAATTGAATGTGCTTGAACAGCTACTTAAATAGAAACCTAAAAATCTAAACACTAAATTGGACATGGTCTAGATACTAGCCTTGGGCATCTTCAGATATAAGTTACTTTGATGTTTGTTCAAAGGTGTGTTTCTATTCATTAACCTATCTAAAGTTCAAGAAAAGTTCTCTTTGGTAAGGAGATCTTTGTCTCATCAAATTAACACCTAGTCATTCTAAAGCCCATAAAGCTAGTCTAAGGTTTTAAAAAAGTCTTTATTACTAAAGAGATTCTTATCTTGTCAGGTTAAAATCTCACTATCCTAAAGTCCAAGACATAAAAAAATAAAGGAGATTTTATTTAAAATTTTGGTCAAATCCTAATGGACAATCGCAAACTTGTTATGATACCCATTAATTAATGTTTCTTTATTTTTCAAAGTATGATGAAAATGCAATTTTTATTTTTTCATATAAAATATGCATAAAAATTTTAGAATCTGGTTGTATGCACACCAAATAAAACATATTTTTTTTTATTGTTGAAATGAGGAAAATGTTTAAGAGATTTTTGAAATTTTTGAAAATTTTGGCAAATAGCGGGTATTCTTAATACCGTGTTAGTATTTTACAATATAAGTCTACAACTTCAATACTAAGTGAAATCCTTAAAAGGTAACATATTTTTGTATTTATAAAATAAAGAATTTATTTGTTTTTGAAAACAAAACTCAAATTTTTGGAGAAAAATTAGGTATTTTTAATACCAAGTTCGTATCTTATAGTATAATTCTACGATCTGATATTGGGTAAAATTGCTATTAAAACACACGAGGGGGCTGCAAATAATTTCAAAATGGTCCCTAGATTTTTTAGATTTTTTAAAAGATTTTTTAATGGTTGTTTTTGCTAGACACACAAATATAGATAAATTAAAACTAAAAAAAAAAAAACTTATGGCATGTTTACCAATCACACCCCTAGCCTAAAATCATAGGCATAAAAAATTCATTAAGGTCATGTTTGGCAAACACCCCCTAAGAAGCCAAACAAGGCCTTATTTTCTTAAGGTAAAACAAGGCGGGCCAAATACGCTTTTAAGTATGGGTTTGGGCTAGATCTATTGGGCTTAAGGTCTAAGTCCATGTATAGGGTTGGACTCGGGCCTAATCCAACTCATTTTGTTGGGCCGACAAACGATCCAACTAACCTTTTTTTTTTTTTAGAAGTTGGCTTAGAGGCAACCTGTGTCACGTGGTCACTGACCTAGACTGGTTACAATGTTAACTTTTAATTTTCTATAAAACATGAATTATTCACGTTTTTCATGTAAAAAACAAAAACTCGCAAAACTCACGAGAAGGAAAAAGAAGAAGAATTATATGGTTGTATAGTTGAAGAACATTTTTGAAATAAAATATACTATGATATAAAATTAGATGAAATAACTTAATAGAATTAAGACAATTGAAGAAATATTATATTAGAATATGATAAACTCATTTTAAAAAATAAAGATATATTAAAATTTGTTCAATTATATGTTATTTATTCTTACATTTAGATAAGCCGATTTAATTCCTCGAGCTATCTATCAGACTCAATAACTTAAAATTATGGTAGCAACCAACATGAATTATGATTATACGATCTCATTGACTTGTTCTATGTTGCGGGTCGAGTTAAATTGTTCTTGAATATAAAACAATATTCGGATATCTCTTAAAAAAAAAAATTAATTGTATGGGGATTGACTCGATGTAACCTGATTGACTTTGTGGATCTAAAAGCAACTTAGACAACATGTAAAAGCATAGTTTAACTCAAAATGATTTTCAAGATAATATTTTTTTTAATATTAAAATAGCAATATATTGGATTGACTTGAGTTAACTCGGGTTATGAGACTATAACCTCATAGAAAACAAATTATAAAACTGAATTTCCAATCAACTCAATGTTGAAAGATGAAATTGAAAAAGAAACACTTAAAACAAGGACCTAAACAAGTGACCTGAGTTAACTTGTCAAACCTGCAACTCGGGTCATAAGATCGAGAGAACCCTGTAGAAAAAAAATCAAAATAAATTACGAAGTTCAATTCCTAATTAGTCCATTGTTGAAGAATGAGACTAAAAAAATCAATTAAAAATGAACATAAAATATAACCCAAGTCATGAGACTAAGATAACTGTATAGAAAAAAAAAAAAAAAAAAAAGAGTCAAGTTCACAACTTTGGTCATGAGATTGAGATAACCCTATAAAGAATAAATTTTGAAGCTCAGTTCCAAATCGATCATGTCAGATCTAATATTGAATGATGAAATTTGTACAATAAATAATTTAAAAAAATGAGTCAAGTCTATATGGGTTAACCAGTTAAACACTATTTTTGGATCATAAGGTGAGAATAACCTCATAAAAATCAAACCAAAATAAATCATGAAACCTAATTATCAATCAATCACATATTAAATGATGAAATTAGGGGGGAAAGTCAATAAAAAAAAAATAAAAATAAACTAAGTTAACTAAAATAACCTGTCAAACCCGTAACCTAAGTCATGAGACGAGGATAACCAAGTAAAAACAAAACCCCATGTTGAAGGATATGAGACCGAGATAACATCTTAGAAAGAAAATTAAAAAAATGACTTGATTTAACCAGGGTTAAAATATCAAAATAAATTATGAAATTCAATTCCCAATCGATTTAATATTAAATGATAAAATTAAAAAATAATTCAATTAAAAAACCACAAAAAAATAACACGAGTCAACTCTGGTTAACCCGTTAAACACTATTCTCGGGTTATGAGATCAGAATAACTTAATAAAAAACAAATAAAATATAAATCTTAATTCCTAATTAAATCAATACTAAAATTTAAAATTTTAAAAAAAAGTTAAAAAAAAAAAGAAAAAATCTAGCGAATAAGGTTAACTCATCAAACCCACAATCAATGTCACAAGAGTAAAATAATCCAATCAAAAAACAAATATAATATTAAAAGATAAAATTAAAAACAAAACATTAATTAAAAAAATTAAAAAAAATATTGACAAATACTTTCTCCACGGATTTTAAATAGTTATTAATAATAATTAAGGTGTGCATTGCCATTTCGCAGTGATGGGAGGGTATTTTGGAATCTCAGTTTCTATAAAGCCCCGTGAAAACGCTCCACAACACACAAAGCAGCAGCATTAATTAGCTCTAAATTGTCCCTCTCCTCATTTCAGCACTACGTGCTTGGCTTTCGCTTTCTCTAGGGGAATCAATGGCCTTGGCTGGATTGCCAAGTAAAATGTTGGCAGTTGAATTGGCTGTGATGGTGCTTGTGCTACTGGCCATGGCACAGCAGTCCATGCAGCTGAGCTTGAGAAGCCCTTTACCCGAGGTTGTCAAGAAAATCAATGGCAATACAGTGTCTTATTTAGGCATTGTTGTGAGTTCCTCTGCCAGCGAAGACGCTCTTCTTAATTCTGGTTTCTTCGTTCCCAGCACACATGTACCTTTCATTGACTTAGTCGGTAAATCCTTTTTTGCAATGGACACTCTTAATTGATTACTTAAATTAGGGTGGTTTATCCTTCATTAAATATAATAATAAGAAAAAACAATATATATGTATATATATGTATGTATGTATGTATATTGATCAGCTTGATATTGCAATAATTTTAACTTTCTGGTTTTTGATTAATTAGGAAGAAGATTCAACATTGGAAAGATTAAGGGCGTTCATGTCGTAGTTGTTAACGTAGGGGGTGAAATTGTAAGAACCCTTCTCTCTCTTCTTAATATCACCGTTTAAGTGCATGTATAATTAACGTTAACTCTTGTTTTTAATTAACTAACCAATCCGATTTTGAATGCTGTTTGCGTATTAGCCAAATGTAGTTCTAGGCACCCAAGTTCTGTTCGATTTACTTACCATCCGAGGAATCATTCATTTTGGGAGTGCTGGAAGTGTCAGCGATTCGTTGAGTCTTGGTGATGTTGCTGTGCCAGCGTCTGTTGCCTTTACTGGAAACTGGGAATGGAAGGTACAATTAAAACTAGTTCAAATTATGCAAAACTCTAATTTGTGCGACTACAACTGACGTTTTGTGATTTATGCGTGTATTGTTGGCGCAGAGCAACACGTCAAAGAGAGGGAAACTCAAATTCGGAGACTTCAATCTTCCACAGAAAGGAGCCAATTCCTTGGGAAGCGCAGATTTTCAGAAAGTAAAACTGTATACTGCCGGGAACCCATCACAGAACCTTTTGTGGCTTCCCGTCGATTCAGACTGGCTCACGGTTGCCTCTGAGCTGCAGGTAGCCACTGATTCGATACTTCTCCGTACTCTACTACCAAAATTCTATATTTACTGTCAATTAATCTGTGTGATTGCATGCAGGGTTTGAAGTTGCAAGAGTGTGTGGATGAGACAAACGAGACGAATTGTTTAGAGAACACGCCGGCGATCGTCTTCGGAGGGAGGGGTTCCACTGCCGATATATACCTTAAGAATGCAGCATATGGCGAATTCCTTGCCAATAGATTGAATGTCACATTTGTGGACACAGCGAGTGCTGCTGTTGCTTTGGTAAGGGAAAAGGGAAAGAAAGAAAAGCTTGCTGTTGATTTTAGGATTCGTCACAATTTGGTAACTAATGGTTCGTGCTTTGATTTGCATTTGCAGGCTTCTTTGACAAATGAAGTGCCTTATATCTTGTTCCGTGCTATTTCGAACTCGGTAATTCGAGGAACATCAAGCTCCAACTCTCGCTATTTGGCCACCGCCAACTCTGTCAAAGTTGCAGTCAAGTTCATTGAGTTAATTGGCACATCCAACTCGGTTTTCAAGTACTGAAAGCAACTAGTATTATGCCCTTTCCTCAATAAGGTCATGGTGAAAGCTTTATGCTCTATGTCCATGTCATGTACTAAATAATGAAGTGTAATGAGAAGGAGGGCGTTCTCTATCTTTCATGTTGAATTTGGTGCGGAAATCATGTGTCTGCTGCAATTTCCGTTGGATAATCGAAAGAACTACATCTCCGGTCGCCAGGATTGAACAAAGAACAATGATAACATTAAAACAAAAGAAAACAGAGATAACAACATTCAAATGTGTCTTAAACACAAACACACAAGTCAATTCAATCAACATTTCTTAAACCTTGATCTTAAAGACAGAGCCTTGAAGCGGTGATTTCACCGACTTGCTCGTGTGTGTGTGTGTCTGCACTCTTTTGTTTCACAAATACAGAGACCATTCACTGCTCCTCTAATGATCAACACTATGCTGTGCAATATCATGGCGATTGCTAATTCTCTAAACCTTATCCTTCTCGTTTTTATTGTGTGTATTATATATATATATAAAAAAAAACCAAGTCACGAGGTGTTTTTACTGTGCAATGTGCACTCTCTAGCAAATTATTGTAGCTTGGAATAGTTTTCTTTTAAATAATTTGAACTTTTTTTCAACATTGAGTCTTTTGAGGTCAAATTAGTACCCGAAAGGGCATTGAGAATTAGTTACGATGGGTTGGATTCAGAACAAAAATTCATATTTCGTGACATAGCACTTTTCTTCATAGGATGGGAATCTCGCAATGCAACAAGAATATTAGATTGCTTATATGGCCGGTCTGTGATTTTTTATATACGCAAGCTCATTGATAAGTATCTCATAACTAACAATATTTTTAAAAGGCTAGAAATGCATGATTTACTACGAGAAATGGCATTTAACATTGTTCGTGCAGAATCTGATTTTCCTGGCGAACGTAGCAGGTTATGTCATCCTCGTGATGTCGTTCAAGTATTGGAGGAAAATAAGGTTAAAGCTACAGCCATTAACTGTCGTTCATGTATTTGCTCAAAAGTTGATGTGTTTGAGTAGATTGTATTATTGTTTCTTTTTTCTTTATTCTTGTTTAACAAGGAAATCAATTAAAAATTAAAGGCATATCTTTGGACTGGTTACCGAGACACATACACTTGAAATATGATGCCTTCACAATGATGGATGGTCTTAGATTTCTCAATTTCTATGGTCGTCATTACTCCCAAGAAGATAAAATGCACCTTCCTCCTACTGGCCTCGAATATCTTCCTAATGAGCTGAGATATTTGCAATGGATTGGATTCCCTTCGAAATCCTTGCAGCCATCTTTTCGTGCTGCACACCTTGTGGAGCTTCACCTCTGGGAAAGCAAGCTTGTAAAACTTTGGACAGGAGTAAAGGTATGATTTAATTGCTACAGATGATGATCAGAAATATGAAGTTAGAGGTGCTAACTTTCTAATTATGCCTTTTTCTGTTGACAGGATGTTGGAAAATTAAGAACAATTGACCTATGTTTCTCCATATTTGACGGAATTGCCAGATCTATCAATGGCAAAAAATTTAGAGTGCTTAAGACTTGCGTACTGTTCAAGTTTAACCGAGGTTCCGTCATCTCTTCAATATCTTGACAAGCTGGAAGTAATTGATCTCATTGGTTGCTATAATCTTAGAAGTTTTCTCATGCTTGATTCAAAGGTTCTCAGCATACTTTTTATAAGTCGGTGCCTAGATGTGACCACGTGTCCAACGATTTCACAAAATATGGTATGGTTATGGTCAGTCAGAAAATTTTAAATGAGGGGGCAAATTATTAACAAATATTTGATATTATATTCTATATAAACATGTGTTATATATAGAGAAATTAATTTGAAATACATGTACTAATATATCAAGTAAAATTAATTTAAGAATATTTTTAAAATAAAAAAACTTATATTATAATTATTTTTTTGATTTTTTATATTTTAAAACTGTTTCATAATGACTTTATTCTTAATTTTATTAAAGATATTCTTTCTAAATATATATAATTAAACTTTCATTTATCTATTTCTAAATCATCCAAGGATTAGTGAAATTATTGGCAACAATTCTTTGTTGACTTGTTGTTTTATACAAGTGGGTTAAATATAAATATTAATATATTTTTTTAATTTTTTTTATTGTGTCTCTAATTTTTTGAGTTGTTGAGTATTTCATTTTTAATTACTAGTAAGTTGATCACCATCATTTTTCATGTGAAATTCATAACAAAATACATATTAATTCATCAAAACTCATTTCAATTCATATTCATATGCATATAATATTTATTCATGCACATATTAATTTAACAAATCTATAAATTATAATAAACTCTAATATTTTTAATAACTAATTATTAAGGAATAAAACTAAAATTAGACAATGAAATAAATATAAAAAATAAAAGAAACTCACCTAAAACATAAAGCATAAAAGATTACTTAACTAATTAATAGTTTAGGATTTGAAGAAAAGTTTTATAAAAGGAAGATAATAATTCAAAAAAGAAGAAGATTGGATCAATTAGTAATTAATAAATAAAAATTAAACTTGTTAAGTTAATATATTAAAATTCTAACATATTCGGTGACAAAGGAATTGGATCTTCACTCACCATACAGTTGCCCTTAAATTGTCATCAGCTCAAGGGAATTGCTTTCTGCCTTGTCTTTCTAGTCCCTATTCCCTTCCATAAGGTATATTGTAATTACCATGTTAAGGGTAAAAACGGTAAGCATGATGAAGTCGTCTTTGCTTCCCG
Source organism: Populus davidiana (assembly GCA_030145905.1). Lineage (NCBI taxonomy): Eukaryota > Viridiplantae > Streptophyta > Magnoliopsida > Malpighiales > Salicaceae > Populus > Populus davidiana. Next base: position 8,112,261 of record CM057807.1, read on the forward strand.
GGAACAGGCTCTAACAAATGTCTTGGTGTCATGTGACTCACATCACATGATTCTACACTACGAGCTCGAATTGGTAAATCATTTACGTAAATATTCTGGCAATGAAGTTACATTTAAATTCTACCACGTTGAAGTGGGCGTTGAATGGAGGGAGGTAGTTCATGATATCCGAAGGCCTTTCAAGTTGAAAAGCTGTGGGGTGTATCTGCACTTTGATGAAAATATACTGGCGGACGAAAGTTCAGAAGAAAATTGAGGGAGAAATAAAAGAAATTGAAAGGGAGAGAGAGTTCTGTAATTACTGCAGATTGATCTTCAATTATTACTTGGTTTTCAAGATAGCTGTAAATATTGTTCTTCCCTTGCAACTGTTATTCAACTAATTCCTAAACAAACTGTAACAACCACCTTAACTAATGAATCATGTGCACATTTATTCTTGCACATGCAGAATACTATAGTCATGTTTGGATCTTTGATTACATAAACTAACAACACAACACAAGAAAAACAGTAAGTATTCAGGATTTTATTATGGTATATTTTATAACTCTTTAAATAAACTCAAACTAGCTCAGACAATATTTTTTGAACCTAATTTAAAAAAATTCTAGATCTCAGCTGATTATAAATAGACTAAAAAATCTAGATTATAACCAACCAACCTCATTTTAAAACTGGATTTTGAAAAATCTAAGGAGTCTGAAAGTTATAACTAATTCCTCAACTAACTGTAAGTATTCAAGATTTTATTATTGCATATTTTATAAATCTTTAAATAAACTTAAAACTAAGAAATATGAAAAATAAAAATGAAAAGTAACAAAATTAATTCCAAATTTAGAAGAATTCGGGAACTTTACAGCTAACCAACCTCATTATAAAACTGGATCCATAGAATCTCTTGACTGTGTTTACCAGATTGATTACTCGCCACAACCTAGACCTCTTCTTAAATTTAGCCAAGTGATCTTAGACTTAATGCCGCCTCCAATAAATGTCGCCTTGATGCTTATGCTTCTGAAAGATCTACTTTCTCATTTAATGGAGTCACTGATTCAGGTGATGGATTCGGAACTTCAGTTTCAGATGGTTGGGATTCATGCTTTGCAGCAGCTTGCAACACCCAGTTTTGAACATCTGAAGATGAAGGTGATGTAGGTAAACCAATGCGGTTGTTTTCCAGTTTTCCTGCTGCCTATGAAAATGCCTGGACTCCAAGTCTAACGGGAGAGAGAAAACACCTTCAAAGAAGCGTTTGAAATCCTAGTTAATCAAGATCTCAACAATCCAAAAACTTGGTTAAACATGATCAAACTACTGAAAAGAAACTAATTGCAAACGCCTTCAAAGAAGCATTTGAGATCCCAGTTAATCAAAGATCTCAACAATCCAAAAACTTGGTTAAACATGATCCAACTACTGAAAAGAATCCAACTGTGAAAATGATTAAATAACTTCTAAACGTATGGTGGAGGTTAGGAAATATGAACCTTGATAATGTCATAGGCAATTTGCTTATCAACACAACTCAGACTTCTGACATGATCAGAACATGGTCAAGAACCTAATGTTGAAAGAACATTGAGACACAGAAGAGATTTTCTATATATAAATTGGAGAATTGATAATTTTTTAGACTTAATTGAGCTTGAAATTAATTTAATCCATCCAATCAAGGGTTTAATTGGAGAATTGATTAAGTTTTGAGACTGAATTAAGCTTGGAATTAATTTAATTAATCAAGTCAAGGGCTTAATTAGAGAATTGATAAGTTTTAGACTTAATTGGACTTGGATTTAATTAAATTAATGAAATCAGGGACTTAATTGAAGAAATAGCAAAGTTTGGGGTTAATTGTGGGCACGATTGCAATAGATTAAAGTCCAAGGACTAACTTGTAAAAGGCGCCGAAATGGAGGGGAAATTACAGTTTAAACCAGGGGCTTAATTACAACAGATTCGAAACTTCACGGGTCAAAACGAAAAATGTCCACCTCATATCCCAAAACGGCGTCGTTTGAAGGAGCGTTGTTCATCTTCTTCGCAGGAGTCGTTGCTGGAGTAAAGGGTGGAAGCCGTTTCAAAATGCGCGGAGGGGGGGGGCGAAACCCAGGGGACAAAAAGAAAGGAGAGGGCCGCCAGGCCTTCCCCAAGATCTCCCCTCTATCCACCTAAGACTGGTACGAGGGGAGGAGTTTATGATCAAAGATGAAAAACCAAGGGAAGAGCAGTCCCAAAGAGTGATCAAGTCCTCGTTGCTCTCAGGCTCCTCTAGATCTCTGGATGGGTCTGAACAACATGTTGGAGTAATGAACGCAACATTCTCTGCACCATGCTATTTGGTACCTATAGATTCCTGTCATCTTGGTGCTCACAATCCAGTCTTCTTGCAGCAGGCTTTCTGCGTCACCAGAGGTGTATATGTTAATTCCAAACAGGTTTCCTTTGTCAACCACCGTCCTTCCATCTCCTTTTCACTAGTAGTAGCAGTGCAGTGAAGAATTTGCTCCATCAGCACAGCATCTCAACAACAGCAGTGCAGCAGACTAGAGGAGAGAGGTGAGAACACGAAAAACAGGAGGAGGAACTGTTGGTGGGAGAAACCACTGGTGGTGGCTTTGAAACACTTAGAGGGGATAAAACACAAAGTTTTATTACAAAAACAAGAAGCTTACAACAACACAAAAGCTTAATACACACCCTCTCTCTCTATATCTAGTATTTCTCTCTAAACTCTCCACACAGAATAACATAAGCTGAGCACTCTATTTATACACGAAATCAAAACAAGAAAATTCAACTTTCATGTGTGAAGGCGGCTGGTGGCAGCAGGTGTGGAGGCGGCTGGCGGCTGGTCGGTGACTGCTGGTGGTTGGTCGGTGACAGCTGGTGGCTGGCTGGGCGGTGGTTGCCTTCCTTGACCTTCTAGATTGAGTTTAATTCCAACAAATCTCCCCTTTAAACTCAATCGAGGGATGTCATGCCAAGCATGAACTTTAATCTAATAAATACTTCTCCCTTCAATGCCTTCTCTCTACTTGTAGCCTTTATCCACTAATCTGGCTTTGTATCTTTGCACTTCTCCTTTTGCATTCTTCTTTGTCTTGTAGACCCATTTGACACCTATTGCTTTCTTGTTTTCTGGCAGATAAGTCAACTTCCAGGTATCATTCTTCTCATTGGCATGTATTTCTTCATCCATTGCTTTTATCCACTTCTCTTCTATGATAGTTTCATTGAAGCTTAGTGGGTCACTATCTGCAAAGAAACAAAATAGAGTTGTATCTTCCATGACTTGAGTGGCATCGTACAACTCTTCAAGATTTCTCATCCTTCTTGGTCCTTCTGATGAGGATGCTGATGGTGGTGTTGATGATGATGACTCTAGTGTGTTCCTCCTCTTGAATACAGGGAATCTATGTACTAGACTTTGTGGTTCATCTGTTGGCACAATCGGTTCTTCTGCAAGTACTGTTGGTACTTCTTCACCTTCAAGGATCAAATTAGTGTTGATCCATTTGACTACTTCTTGGTCATCATTCCATTGCCAAGATTTATCTTCTTCAAAGATAACATCTCTACTCATAATTATCTTCTTTGTGATGGGATTATACAGCTTGTATCCCATCCTTCTTTCACCATATCCAACAAAGATGCATTTCTCGCTTTTATCATCGAGTTTTGTCCTTCTTGCATCTGAGATCTTTGCATATGCCACACAACCAAAGACTCGTAGATGAGTAACACTTGGTTTGTGACCACTCCATGCTTCTTCCGGAGTGACACCTTGCAAACTTCTGGTTGGGCAGCGATTCAGTAGATACACTGCACATGATACAGCTTCAGGCCAGTATTGCTTGGGCAACTTCTTTTCTTTAAGCAGACTTCTTGCCATGTCAAGAATCGTTCGATTCTTCCTCTCAGCTACACCATTCAGCTGTGGTGTATAAGCTGGTGTTGTCTGATGTCTGATGCCTTATTGTGTACAAAAGGCTTCAAAGTCATTTGCTGTATATTCTCCACCTTGATCAGATCTTACGGTTCTGTTCATATAGCCACTTTGCTTCTCCACAATTGCTTTAAAATCTTTAAAACAATTGAATACTTCTGACTTCCTCTTCAGAAAGTATATCCACGTTTTCCTGCTAAAATCATCAATAAAAGTGAGGAAGTACCTATTTTTTCCAGTCGACATAGGCTTTATTGGACCACACACATCTGTGTGCACTAACTCCAGTGGCCTTTTTGCTTTCTAGTTGACTTCTTTGGCAAAACTGGATCTGTGATGTTTGCTGAGGACACAACTCTCACAGACTTCATCTGGATGATCAATGTGAGGCATACCTTTGACCATCTTCTTGCTTTCTAGCATCTTCAGACTCGTGAAATTCAGATGTCCAAGTCTCATATACCAAAGCCATTCTTCATTGTTGGTGATGGCGCTTAAACACCTTGTTGCATCATACTGGATGTTCAAAGGAAACATCCTATTCTTGGACATTTTCACATAGACAATCAATCTCCCATTGTAGTCTCTAATTGTCAGATGACAATTCTTCGTGAAAAGAGTATAGCCTCTCTCCATAAGTTGACCTATGATGATCAAGTTATGCTTTATGGCTGGGACATAATAAACATCGGCGATGTAGCTGTGATCGTCGTTCTTCAACTTGATTGGGATGTTGCCTTTACCTTTGAATGGAACCTTTAAGGTATGCTCAAAAGTAACTAGACCTTGTATGGTCTCATCTAAATCATCAAATAAATCTCGGTGGCCGCACATGTGATTGCTGGCTCCAGAATCTAGATACCATACATTCTCCTGTTTCTCGTCAAGTCCTTGTTGAACAAGTAATGCAGCTGCTCCTCTATCATCCTTCTCTGCATAGTTGGCTTGCTCACGTACTTCTAACGGAGCTTTCCTTCGACATTCAGTGCTATAGTGCCCAAATTGATTGCAACTATAACATTGAATGTTTCTCTTGTCACGGTTATTGTAACCGCCTCCTATTCCTCTAGGAGTGAAAGCTTGTTGTCCTTAACCTCCTCTGGTGGTGTTTCTACCACCTCTTCCTCTAAAGCTTGTATTCCAAGATCCTCTTCCTTGGAATCTCTGAAATCCTCCTCTGGATTGTTGACTTCCTCCTTGAGTGGTATATCCACTTGTTGAAGTCTCCCTTTGCTCATATATGTCCTTGAGAGACAGCTTTGCTTGTAAGGCATGCTTAATGGCCTTATCTCCATTTCTCTTTAGAATCTTTTGCTCATGAGCTTGCAAAGAACTCATAAGCTCATCTACTGTCAACTTGTCCACTTCTTTGGACTCTTCAATGGCGACAACGACAAAATCAAATTTTGAATCTAGGGATCTTAAAATTTTCTCAGTAATTCGAGAATTTGTGATGGCTTCTCCATTTCTCCTCATCTGATTGATTATCACCATAATTCTTGTGTAATAATCAAAAATAGACTCCGAGGACTTCATCTGCAATAATTCAAATTCACCTCGTAAAGATTGAAGACAAATCTTCTTGATTCTGTCAGCACCTTTGTATTTTTGTTGGAGAGCCTCCCATATGTCTTTTGATGTTTCAGCGGAAGCAATGATCTCAAACGTGTCTTCATCAAGACCTTAGTAGATGATGGTCTTTGCTTTGTTGTCTTTCTTTCTGTTGACTTTTAGAGCTTGCTTTTGTGCCTCTTGTAGAGCATCTTCTGAGTCTTTGGACTCTGGTTCGTCATAACCATTTTGTACAATATCTAAACACTCTTGTGAACCAAGGAATGCCTTTAATCTGATAACCATCATAGTTGTCTTTTGTCAGCTTCGGGATGAGTATTTGTGTACTTTCTGTAGTCATTTTGCTCTTTGAATGACTATATCACCTTCTAGGAGCCGAATTTGGCAAACCGGACACTGTAGATTGATCCTGAATGGTCCAAATAGTAGGGAACCGGTCTGAATTTGTAGCAATCGGGTCAGAAAATGGGTGAACCGGTTAAAAAACCGATTCTGTACGGCGGGCGGTTCGCTGGGTTTAACCGGGAATATTCTCTCGGCGCGCTGGCGGCTCGGCTATGGGGGATCCGGCTTATCGGCTCGGCTCGCGCTTATCGGCTCGGCTAACGGATCGGCTTATACGGCTTGAATATGGCGCGCGTGGACAGCACTCGTCTTCAACCTTTGGCGCGCGTGGTCAACATGGCAGAATCTGCAGGAGGCGCGTGTTTGCTACCTTCGTCTCCAATGAAGCTGATTCTTGCCCCAGTGAGCTCGTATTGATGAGCTCTACACTGTGGAATGATCAAAACTTGTTTTTGACAACTTTGAAAATTCGAGTATACCCCAAAACACTTTTGTTTCTGACGAATGGGGCTCTGATACCAGGAACCACAGAACCGGGGGAAGCTAAAGGAAAATAAAAGGAGCAGACGTTCGTTCCCCTGGTTTCTTCTCAAAGAAACAGAGGAGACGAACGAACAGAGGGGGAATTGACAGACGGATGGACGCAAAGAAAAAACAGGAGGGGAAGACTGAAACAAGAGAGAACAAGGGGGGGAAAGCGCACTGGACAGGAGAAAGAGAGAAGCAAACGAAACAAGGGGGAAGACGGAGCAGAACGGGACAGACAGAGGGGACAGAGAAGCACGTTTTTGTTTCTTGACATATACCCGATGATTTGTTTTTGTTGTTTTTAGTTTTTTTCCACTTCATTAGAAAAGCACGTTTCCAGATTTAGCCATGCATGAGAGGAATATGCATGTGAATAGCAAGTTCTCTTGTAGCAATATAATATACTAGGAAAATCTTGGCATTTTCAAGTTGGACCCCCAAAAAAAAACAAAAAAAAATTAGAAAAATAGAAAAAAAATATGTGTATGCATGAATAAAAATAATGTAAATTTATTGGTTTATTCACCGACGCTAGAGTCGGGAATAAAATACTGGTTTAAATTTATATTATTTTTATTCGTTATATTTTATTTTATTTAGCAAGAAAAAAAATAAAAAAATATATGTGCATGTATGAAAATAAAATTTATTTTATTGGTTTATTCACTAACGCTAGAGTCATGAATAAAAACACTGATTTAATTATTTTTTTGTTTTTTATTTAACTACATAAGAAATAAAAAATATGTGAACGTGTAATAAAATGAATTTAGTTTATTTGTTTATTCACTAGCGTTAGAGTCAGGAATAAAAAATATTGTTCTAAATTTATTTTATAGCTATGTAATAGTTACCAACGCTAGAGTTTGAATTATCCATAGTTGAATATTCACTGACGCCAGAGTCAGGAATATTACGAATAAACCATTAGAGCGTAAACCAATAAAATTTAGCAATTTAAGACAAAAACAGCAATGCAGTTTGCCTTAGTCAGAACGAATAAGGGGTGCTAATATCTTCCCTTTTACGTAATCAATCCCGAACCATAGAATCTATATTGATCAGTTAGGGTTCCTAGTGACCATAATACTAGGTGGTGACTCCTTAAACAAGATATTTTCCCTAAAAGAACCAGATGCCAGTAATCTGTTTTTTTTTCATAATTCAAGAGAATAATTTTTAGGGTTGCCACGATGTCTGGTGTGACACAACTCACTATTAAAAAAAATAAAATTGAAAAAATAATTTTGGAAAAAAATATTACAAAAAAATAAAACACAAAAGAAAGTGGAAAAAAACCATCTGGGAAAAAACACTAAGACAATTCAAAGTAATTTGCGTGGAAAGTTACAGTGTTTTTCTCATATATTATAATTTTAATTTTTCACCAGCTCAATATTAAAAAAAAAATTAAAAAAAGTTAATTTCGGAGAAAATCATCAAAAAACAAAACAACAAAAACCATACGGAGAAACACTATAAGCAATCAACAATGTTTTAAGAAAACAAATTACAAAACTAAATTCTCAATCAACTTAATATTAAAAAAATAAAATCAACAAATATAATTTTAAAAAATCAAAAAATAAAAAAGAAAAACCATGTGGGAAAACATCGTAGAAATTCATAGTATTTTAAAGAAAACAAAATTACAAAGCAAAATTTTTAACCAGCTTAATATTAAAAAAGTAAAATCAACAAAGATAATTTTAAAACAATAAACAAAAAAAAGGGGAAAGTTGGAAAAAAAGGAAAGCAATTGTGGAAAAAAAATGAAAAAAAAGGGAAATTTGAAAAAATAAATGAAAAAGAAAAAAAGAAAAAGAAAAAAGGAATGCACAATGGATTACTATTGTAATCCACAATGCATTCGGTGTGGGTGAATAGTGAATTCCTCACACCCTTTAGCTTATTACTTAATTGTAATTCCTAACCAGCTTAATAGCAAAAAAATAAAACTGACAAAGACAAGTTTAGAAAAAACAAACTGTGGGAAAAAAAATTGTAGCAATCCACAGTAATTTGCAAGGAAAGCTACAATGCTTCTCTCACATATTATAACTATAATTTTTAATCAGCTCAATATTAAAAAATAAAATTGAAAAAGATAATTTTGGAGAAAATCATACAAAACAAAAAAAAAAACATGTGGAGAAAAACTGTAGCAATCAACAATGTTTTAAATAAAAAAATTACAAAACTAAATTATCAATTAGCTTAATATTAAAAAAATAAAATCAACAAATATAATTTTGAAAAATAAAAGAATAAAATAATAAAACCATGTGGAAAAACACCGTAGCAATCCACAATATTTTAAAGGAAGAAAATTACAAATCAAAAATTTTACTCAGCTCAATATTAAAAAACTAAAATTAACAAAGATAATTTTGGGAAAAAAAAAAGAAAAAAAGGAAAAAAGGAAAAAAAATAAAAAAGTGCAAAAAAAATAAAGTAAAACAAAAGAAAAGTGACAAAAAAATGAAAAAAGGGACAAAAAAAAGAAAAAGTGCAAAAAAAAAAAATAGAATGAGAAATGCACTGTGGATTACTATAATAATCCATAGTGATTTTGGTGGGGGAATAGTGATTCCCCCATACCATTTAGAGTAGGGGTGTTCAAAAAAACCGGTTAACCGAGAAAACCGAAGAAGAATTAACCGAAAAAACCGAACCGAAATGAAAAACCGATTAAACCGATTGTCAAAACCATAAATTTTAACAGGTCCGGTTCGGTTTCGGTTTTGAACCAAAAACCGGAACAAACCGAACCGGACCCATTAAAAACCAAAAGTTACACATATCTGAGGTATAAATAGTTAAATTGTAACCTAACCCTCATAATTAATGTAACCTTTTGTCTCTCACAAAAGCAGCCGCCCCCCCCCCTCTCAATTAATTTCTAAACTTCCTTTCTCGTTTCCTCTCAATTAATTTCTAAACTTCCTTTCCCAGTTTCTCAATCTTCCTCTCAATTAATTTCTAATCTTCTTTTCCCGTTTCCCAATCTTCATTTCCAGTGGGTTTGTTGAATGAGCTTTCAATGCAAATGTTATATTTTTCAACTTCACATACGAAAATTGATATCCAATGATCTTTGTCACTTCTTGTATCTTTTTCTTGTTTTTATCTTTCCTTCCTTTTCATTCTTAACTGTCTTTCTTGTGGTAAGTATTTGTGGTAATGGTTGAGATCGATAAGACTAATGGCAATGGAAACCATGGAGGAGTTGTTTTGGATATTAAAGATAATTTTCCTTCATCTAGCTCCATCAAGAAAGTTTTTGTCTTGAATTTCTGTGTCTTTCACGCAAAAGGTGCTGTAAAATCCATCTTTTTTCTGTGCTTATGTTTTCTCATTGCCATATGAAAAATCTGGATGATGGGATTAGGTTTCCCGGTTTTTTACCAAAAAAACCGGATTTAACCGAACCGGTCTGGTCCGGTTTGAACCGGTTTTTGGTCCGGTTCGGTTAATATTTCACAAAATTAATGCAATTCGGTTCGGTTGGTTTTTTAAGTCTAAACCGAACCGAACCGAACCGTGAACACCCCTAATTTAGAGTATTGTATAATGTTTTTAATAAAAAAAATTAAATATATAGGATTTTTATTAGTTTTTTAATATAAAAAACTTCTAATTATAAATTAAAATTGTTAAATATACATTAAGTTAAATAAATTAATATTTGATTAATAAATAACTAAATAGAATTAAGATATTTGAAATACAAAAGAATAAAAATGAAAAAAAGTAAAATAAAGCAGAAGATCATTTTCTAAAAACATAAATATTAAGGATGAAATTAAAAAACAATTTAAAAAAACTAAAAATATAAAAATCTACACATGTGAACTTTTGAAACTCGTGATCATTTATGAGATGAAAATTGAGCAGATTGACTCCATAGAAGATAAATACTAAAAAAATAACAAAGCAAAATTTGCAATAAAAAGATGCTTCCAAATAAATCAAAAATAATATTAAAAAAATAATTAGAATTGAAGGACTAAATTGAAAACAAAAAAAACTTTTACAAAATAGTTAAGGAAAAGAATTAAATATAAAAAGAATAAGGATCATAGCTTAAATATCAATAATAGAGATGACCAACTTGTAACTTTTGAAAAAAAAGAAAGAAAAAAAAACTCGTCAATAACAAACCAACCAATCTCCATCAAAGGGACAGATTTGACCACTTGAGGCACGCACACATTGCCCAAAGCACAATGTCTCTCATGCCATGAGGTGTGAACTATGTTTTGGAATTAGTTAATCATCTTAAAATGATTAAATTGCCTTTATAATTTTGGAATTTACAAAAAAAACTGATGTCAACAAACAAAAAAAATCTCTACACTAATGATTGATCTTTTCTTGATTTTTAAGAGCAAATATGTTTTTTCTTACTGTATTTAAAAAACTTAAATACCCTTAATAAAAAACATTAGTTTTTTTTTATATGAAGATTAAAAAAATCATTTTACTATGCATAAAAAATAATTCACTTATGTCCTAGTAAAAAAATTGCCCTTAACTCATAAGCTTTTGGTTACATATATGTTTTCCGGTGAAATAATTAACTACTAATGCGAAAAGATTGAATTGCCCTTAACTCATAAGCTTTTGGTTTTTTCTTAGAAAGGGAAAAATGTAACTAAAGTGTCGCAATGAATTGTTTTTTTAGTCTATATCCATAGTAATATTCTCTACAGTATTTTGGTAACATGTTTTATCGTTTCTATTAATTAAAACAATTATTAAAATTAACTTGTTTGAATCTCATTTAGGTTTGATAAAGCTAATCATATCGTGAGTGAATTGATATGTTGATTTGACCAAAAAAAAAACTCTAACCCAAATTACATTTGGAGTCAAGAAGTCCCCAATTAATCCGTCAAGAGTCCACCAAGTTTAATATACGTACGTGTGAGGGATCAATGTTTCTAATTGGATTCTTTTATAGTATTATTTTCTTGCGGTGGCTCTTTATTTTTGTGGAATTAGCCATAACCCCTTCAATTCTTTGTAATTTTCTATTTGTTGTCCGAGTTGCTGCGACTCTTCTCAATTCTCACCATCCTCTAGTGCTGGGCTGGCCGAATGGAGACCTGCAATTTTACAAAAGAGTTTATGCATGTCTTGTAACTTGCTTTAAATAAATGTAAAATAGTTGTAGGATGACTTTCTTAATCAAATTAAAAGGATAAAATTTTTAATTTATTTTATTTTATTTTTATAGCGTGTCATGTTTTTATGATTTAAAGAATAGGATTGCAGGGGTGAAATCATCTACACCGATGATTTTGCTGGTGCTTTCTTCATACGATCACATCAGAATAGAGCAATGCAGGAGGTTGGCCAATCACTTGATAGTGAATTGGCTTCCTGTTATCAGTCACTCAATAACTATGGTGGATATACTGCTCCATTGCCACCAGGCTGGGAGAGGCGATCTGATGCAGCATCAGGGAAAACGTATTATATTGATCACAACACTAGAACTACAACCTGGAATCATCAATGTCCAGATAAACCTTGGAAGAGATTTGACATGGCATTTGACGAGCTCAAGAGATCAACAACTTTATCTCCTCTGTCTCCGCTGGCTAATCTTTTCCTTCTCGCCGGCGATATCCACGCAACACTTTATACAGGTTCAAAAGCTATGCATAACAAGTTCTTCCCAATGAAATAATAATAACCATTATAAGATTATGTGAAGCCAACAAAGTACTCAGTACGAGCAAACACTTGGATCGAAGACTTGATGCCCTTCCCTACCAAATACATAATAATAATAATAAAAAACAAGACATGAAGCATTTTGTACATAGAATATTTTTAGGAATTATTTTTAATTGATTTTTTTATTTTTATATTATTTTGATGTGGTTATACCAAAAATAAATTTTAAAAAATAATAATAAAATTATTATTTTGATATATTTCCATATAAAAAAAACTTTAAAAAATAATTGTTATCACAATATAAAATAGATTCTTTAACAAGTTCTTCTTAATCAAATCATCATAATCATTATAATACAATGTGAAAGCAAAAATGTCATCGTCACCTAACAAGTTCTTAATCAAATCATCATAATCATTATAATACAATGTGAAAGCAAAAATGTCATCGTCACACACACTTGGAGTCAAGAAATGGAAGGTGTTTATAATTGTTATGAGAGTTATTTTTTAAAGTATTTTTCAATTGAAAATAAATTAATATATTATTTTATTTATTTTTTAAAAATTATTTTTTATACTAACACATCAAAACAAAAAAAAAACCTAAAAAAATAGTTAATCCAAAAATATATAAAAAAAAAAATCAAAATTTATAAAACATTCTTTATGCCATAAAGACAAACAGCTCTTAAATGCCCTTTCCCATTACATCACAAATAAAAAGACTTGAAGCCTTCTGTACATGGAAAATTTATGAGAAGTCAACAATGTGCACCCTCTGTAATGTCGTGAGAAAATACTTGGATTTAAATTTTTTAATTTTTTAATTTTAAATTAAATATTTATATTTTTATATTATTTTAATTTTCTGATATCAATTATCTTGTAAAAGTTATAATCTCTTATGCTTTTACGTTTCTTCTCTCAACTGAATGGGTTAAGAGCTAAATTTCCTTTCGAGGTTGTTGAGTGAATTTTGGTTTAAAATTCTCTTAATTCATTATTGTGTTCATTATATTTGTTCTTTATGCTCACCGGTTAAAGACAATGCTATGAGATGATCACTTTATGTTTAAGGTGCCGTGGGTAATGTTGGAGGTTTAGCAATGTTTAGCTTTTAATTTTTAATTGCTTAACATCTATTTTAGGCAGGAGATAACTTCACAGTAAGAGAGTTATCTATTCACTTTTGCCAATTTTGAATTAAAGAAGTAGAGAAAAGTACTGATGGATCAGTCCTTAGTTTGCACTACATATTTGACTTGTGTTTCACCACGGATTAGATAATTTGTTTTTAATAAAAAAATTTATATATACACTTTTTCAACATGTTTTTGTATTTTTAAAAAATTTCTAAGTGAAAATGAAAAAAACTTATATGTACATATAATCAAATAAATTAAGAATTATATATGTTAATAAGTAAAATAAACCATAAACAATGACTAAATATAATAATTAGAAAAATTAAGAGACATAGATCAAGATATTTAATTTCACAAGACATCACATTTAGGCGTTGTATTTACTAAATTTGTTAGTTAAAATAATGTTTTTATTCAATCAAACAATAATAAAAATAAACACACACATTAAATTGATTGAATAAAATAAAATAGAAAAACAAATATGCAAGGCTACACATATTAGAAATATTTTTTGAAAATAAATTTCTTTTTATTTTAAAAAATAAAGTTCATTATACCCAGGGACGCCTTTTTTAATATAATTTTTAAGTTGATTACTAACTCATTTCAAAGTTCACTATATAAATACTAGATTTTATATATATATAATGTGAGATTTGAAGCCCTTTAATATATATACTCTATCTTCACAAGAAAAAAGTTATGTTTTTTTAGCGTTGGATAATAAATATTTTTGTTTAAATACTTCAACTTATAGGAATAAGATAGTCTCTTTTCAGTGTGGTATAAAAATCTTTTGAAATAATTTTTTAAACTTAATTATTTACAACATATATAGCTACTCGGTCTGACTTGTAGCCAGACCTAGATATATCCAATTTTATTTTTTTGCCTTTTTTTTCTTTTCACTTATGTAATCTTTTTTTTTTCATATGGTAAAATGGAAATAAATTGATGAGACTTTTTGTATATTGTACAAAAATTGAATGATTATATTTTTTTTTTCTTTTGAGGTTGAGTTGGTTGAGTTTTTTTCTGCTAGCATTGGGTCCTGTTACCCAGCAAGACCCCATACCGTTATCTCCTACTGCAAAGCAGAATCCAATAAAGTTAGGCCTTATTTCTGTTAGAACCCAATAGTGTTAGGCTCTGTTGTCGTCAGGACTACATAGAGTTGAGTTACTATCAGACCCAATGCACTTAATATATTCTTTTTATTCTTTATATTATTTACATTTAAAAAAAATAAATTGTCTAGGTATATGTGTACCTATTTAAGGAATCACTTGAATTTTCAAAATGCATTTGTTTTGGACAAATATCAACACGATTTTTGTTTTTTTGTACTCACTTTGGAGGTCCAAAAAAAATATCCTTGAAAACATATGAGATTAATGTATGGGTTTGGAAGAAAGGAAAACCAAAGGATTCTTCATGTTGTAGTGTTGTGAGCAAAGTTGCGCTCAAAATGTTATTTACATGTAATAACAACAAAGAAGAGTGTGATGTGAACACAAGAAAACACATGATCTTATTTCACAAGAGAAACTCATTAACAGAGAAAGTCTTATTCAAAAGCATTAACAAAAGGAAATAACAAGGCAGGCTTCATTCCTCTATTTTGGCGAATCTGTTCATAGGCTAACCTCCTCTTAAAAGCTCTGCGTAGAGGACTCAAAGACAATGCGGAACAACACCACGGTCAAAATTTGAGTTCTACAAAATTCAAGCTATCATGCTGGACCATTGATGCTTTCCAATTCCCCAAACATTCCATCCTAATATGCTTCAAGCATGATTAGGCAGCGGGTTCGTATTCACATTGGGGGCGTCTTCCAATTCTATCCACCCAGCCTTGATTAATTGCAGAAGCTTTCTCTTGAAGGCGTTGCAGGTATAGATGATATGCCCAGTAATACCAGCATGGTATTCACAATTGAGTTCTGGCTTGTACCAATTAGGATAAGGTGGCTGCAGAGGTGTTAGAGGTTCTGGAGCTATTTGCCCGATGCTCAATAGCTTTTGATACATCTCATTCAGGGGTAACGGTAGTGGAGGTAGTTGTTCTTGAACCCTTTGGAAATTTCCAATTTGGCTTTTGGCTTGAAAGTTTTGGGGTTCAGGTTTTTTGATGTTGGCAATTTGGGATGGAGTATGGTAATTTCGGGATGTATTTGTTTTACCCATGTAGCCATCTTCAACATGGTGAACCTCTTTTCTTTCGAAGCCTCTTTTCTCGGTTGGTGCAGAAATTCTACCACTCTTGACACCTTGCTCTATGCGTTCACACACTATCACGGCATCAGTGAATTGTTGGGCTGAACTACCCATCATATGTTCGTAATATGGTGCTTTGAGTGTGTTGGCAAATAAAGAGACCATCTATTTGTCCAGAAGTGGGGGATGTACTTGAGCAGCTAATTCTCGCCATCTTTGAGCATATTCCCTTATGCTTTCTTTATCCTTTTTCTCTATATTGGACAAACTGGTTCTGTCGGGCGCAATGTCCATGTTGTATTTGTATTGCTTGACGAAAGCATCCACAAGATTTTTCCAGTTGCGAATTTTTGTGTTATCCAATCTCATGTACCAACTCAAAGTTGCCCCACTTAAACTGTCTTGGAAAAAGTGCATTAGTAGTTTTTCATCATGTACTACCTCAGCCATTTTATTGCAGTAGGACCTGAGATGAGTCATGGGGCATTGTGTTCCATTGTATTTGATGAATTCAGGAACACGAAATTTCTTTGGGATAACCACGTTTGGGACCAAACACATCTCTGCTGCCCGTACCGGGTCATATAAGTCTACCCCTTCAATGGCTTTGAGTCTGGCTTCCAGCGCCTCTATCTTAGCTTGATCAATGCTATCAAATGACTTAGCCTTGTGGGACTCATTAGCAGATGCCTTCACAACTGTTGGGGATGGTGCAGGTGTCGTTGACTGCATAAATGTTGGATTTTGCTGAGGTTCTTGACCATGTTCGCTCATTCTTTCCTCAGGCTGAACTGAAGTAGGAGCCGGATCAAAGGTGATCGGTTGATTAGAAGGACCTTCATCAGAGGTATTTCTTAGTGTTTGCTTGAGTAAGCTAGTGAGATGAGCCACACTTATTTTCAGAGACTCCAACTCTTCGTTCAAATAGGCCTCACGTTGAGCACGCTCTTCATCTTCCATGTTTCTTGCTCGAAGTCGGGTGTTGTAGACTTTTTGGGGACCTATATTTCAATCTGACATGTATGCATGTTAAATGTATGAACATGTAATTTATATGATAAACTTGCCCTTCGAGGGATGACATATGATTATAACTCTTGCATGATGAAACAAGAATCTTGATTCTTGCCCATACTGTTCAATGAAAATTTTCTGAGTGACAGTCTTGAGTTCAAAATGTGTCAAGAAGGATTTGCCTTGATGTAAAGAAAGATAGCGCATACAAACTAAAGACAAGGGTCTATTCATGAATAGGTTTTCTACCTAGTCTCAAAAGGGTCTCTTGTTGTCCCAGTGATCGCCCTCGTGGAGGCAATATGGGGGCTTGTAGGCAATGAGATGGCACGTGTACCAACTGTTACCAGTCTAAGCACTCAGCGAAGAGTTGGGGTTTACACAAACTTAAACCTTGACTAAAAGTCGTAAGGTAAGCTGCTAGTCCCCCACTTAACTTAAAGTTTTTCAGTACAAACTCTCAATGAATGATGCATGACACAATCTATAATGCATGAACAAATATGTACAAATTTAAAGCATATGAGCAAATAACTAAGGGAGATTCATCTTAAAAATAAAACACAATAAATCCAAAGAAAAAAAAAACTAGACAAAACAATGCTTAGTCCACAAGGTCCCCAGTGGAGTCGCCATTCTGTCGCACGTGTGCGGCGGCGCGGCGATCGTCCACCCTCAAGGAAAAATCGGAATATTTATTCCTTGAAAAGAGGGAGAGACAAGGAATTCTTGTCTCTATAAGTGAAAATATGGACTGGGAGTCGCCACCTAGTATTCTGGTTACTAGGAACCTTAACTGGTCTTTAGAGATCGGGTACGGAGACTGGTTGCGTAAAGGGAAGGTATTAGCACCCCAACTACGCCCTACCTAAGGTAGGTTGCATTATTTTAATGTCTGATAAAAATCTAAGATCGTGTTGTGGTTTTTTATTGTTCGGAATACGCATTACATGTAATGTCATACCCCAGGTTCTATTGTCCAAAAAAAAAAGAATTAAATATCCGGAATATGCATTACGTGTAAAGTCATACCCCGGATACTAAGAGACAAACAAAATAAAATTTTTGTTGTTTTTTTGAAATTTTGGCCAATATTCTCTTGACTTTAATAAACTGGTTATTAAAGCCAAAATGCATGCTAAAACATTTTTTTTGGTGTATAAAAAATACAATATGAATTTTTAGCTTTGAGACACTTGGTCGTATGCATAAAAACATTTTTTTTCTCTTGTTTTAATTTTTTTGTATTTTTGTGGAAGTTTTTGACGAAAACCGGGTATTTTAATATCAGATTTTTGTATTTTTAACAACATAAAAAATACCACAAAATATTAATCAAAATGACATAAAAATTACGTGGAAAAATTATAAAATGCTGAAACAAATATTTATGATTTTTTTTCTTTGAAATGGGCCGTATTAGGCCCAAATATATGGGCTGGGCCGAACCTGGCCCAAAGCATGGGCTGGTTACTGTACACATAGTGACCGGGGTTACTGTGTGTACAGTACCAGAGAATTAATCTGCAGGGCACTGTGCGCATGCACAGTAACCGGGCTACTGTGCACATAGTCACCCGTGAATTAATTAGCGAGTTACTGTGCATAGCAGCACAGTAACTCGCTAATTAATCTTCATCTGCTGCAGAACGTAAACATTCTGCATGCAGATGAAGTTGAACCAAACAAAACAACGGGAAAGGCTACCTGGAGCGGTGGTGATGCTGACAGCAGCGGATGTGGCAGGGGTGGTGGCGCCGGCGCCGGCGGTTCGCGGTGGCCGGCGGTTTTCCTTCTCTCTCTCTCTCTCCTCTGTATTTTTTCTGTTTTCTTCTCTGCTTCTTCCTTTCTCTTCTCTGCCTTCTCTCCTCTCTTCTCTCGGTCTTCTCCCTCTCTTCTCCTCTCTCTCGGTTTTTTCTCTTCTTTTTTTCTTTTCAGCAGCCCTCCCCTGTATTTATAGGAAAACAGGGGAGGGAGAACGTGTTGGGGCGGCTACTGTTGGCCGCCCCCTCCACTACCTTCAACAGATAATAACGCCAGGCAAGTGGGTGAATTGTGGGCGTCTTATTGCGCCAAAGCCGGGAAAGAAAGTAGGCGAAAAGAGAAGAAAAAAAACGATTCTTCTCCCCTGTTCTCTGCGCATCCAGGGGAAGAAGACGATGGTGCCGTTTCAAAACGGCACCGTTTTGCGTTTTTTTTCGTTTTTTTTTTTTGTATTTATTATTTTTTTTGTGGGGATCCAAAAATGGGTTATAACAATAATAATGAGAACAAAATTAATACAAATACAAATTGAAAATGTCACATTTAATTTTTAAAAGAACTGACATGAAACTTGAGGCTGGCGGAAAGAAAAGATGGAGGAAATGAAAAAAAGTTATGCACACATATCTGACCGCTAGAAAAAGGATGTTGTGATGCTTCCAACACCATCACAAAAGGCAGTGGTTGTCCACCGATAGATGTTGCATGCGCTGCCCAAAGAGTGCGGCACCTCCCAGATACCAATATCAATCATTTTTTATTTTTTAATCATATTTATATTTTTAAATGACTAAAATGCCCCTAATTCACATTGATTATAACTAAGAAGCCATGATGAAAATACCAAAAATCCAAAACATCAAGTTAAAATTATTTTTTTTTGTATTTAAGAGCAATATAGTCATTTCACTATACTATCAAAATATTAAAAGATTGAAACATTCATGAATCCTAGTTTTAAAAATTTTATTTTTAAAGATATTTAAGTTATTCATGATGGTTTTAAAATGTTTAAAAACTTATTTATCTTTATTTAATATGATAATAATAAATGGATAACATAAAAAAATATATTGTTTTCAATAACTGATTAAATGATTTTATTTTAAAAGAGTAAAATAGTGATGTCATTATTTGAATCCACAATTATATGTGTCCTTAATGTACAATAAACTACTACGCTGTTAGTTTTTTTATTTTTTATTTTTATATACAAAGCAATGATTTCAGTTTTGATAGGTCTTATCATGCATAAGAGATAAAAGATGGACGCGTGTTTAGTTTTCATTTCCAATTGAAAATTAGGGCGGGTGGATTTACTGTTTCAGTTCGCTTGTTTATCGGCTGGTTCATAAAAAATAAAAATAAAAGTCTTCATGGGTGAAATTTCACCGGGTCATCCAGATTCTGATGGACCCAGTACGTCAAGCGGTTTTGTTAAGCCAATAATTACTGGTTTAATTTTTAATTGATACAGATCCAGCCAAAGGCCACATGTCACCAAACAAATCATAAAAATAAAAAAGCAAATAATAAACACAACCATTATAATAATATAATGTGAAGGCAAAGAATTCCTCTGGGGTCGAAGACTTGATATTGCCCTTCCCTACCACATCACAAATAAAGAAAGAACAAGACATGGAGCTAGCCTTCTTGTACAAGAAGATAATTGTACAGGATCCAGGTGTTAATGGTGCAATTTAGTGCTCTTCAATCCTTTGTATTCATGTGTTCTTACTCTCATGATCCATGCTGTCAAAGCGTCTCCCAATGGTAAACCAGGTTCGCAGAGGAACCTTCTCTCAAGGTTCGTGGATTGGGGACATGCAGCAGGCTTCAGATAAATCTGTAATAATAATTGAAATTCTGGACCCAAGAACTAAAAATTTATTATCAATGTCGAAGATCAGTGATTATGTTTTATCAAATGAGCTTGTCAGCATGGCATTGGCCATGGTTGCAGAAGATCAACAAATAAATGATGTATTAGAAGAGCTCTTTGCAGATGAGGTATTCTTCTGTCTCATTTCTGTTAAATTCTGAGATCTTATTGCACTCTACGGAAAACCAAATTTTGAAGGGCGAAGTGGGCTTACAAAATTGCAACATAAAATTCCAACAAGTGCATGCAATGTTTTCTTTTCTCATAATTTGCCTGTCAGTACCTTATCTATATGTTTAATTCGAATGAACATATGTGAAAGGTTAAAAGATAAACAAATGAGGTACTTACTATAGCTTTCCTCAATTCAGCAGAAACTTGGAAAGTTCTCAGTAGGAGGTAGTTTGACAAGTACTATCATGCGATGTTTTTTACAGGATTGCTCTAGTTTTTTGCCCAACTCTTGAGGGAAGATATTGAAAGCACTTTTAACAATCACGTTAAATCCTCTCTCTCTCTCTCTCTCACACACACACACACACACACAGACACACAAAAAAAAGCCATCTGCATAGAGCCCATGAAACTTTGCTAGCTAATGCTGAAAAGGATGAAATCTTAAACACATCAGGTGATCATTAGCTTCGTTCCCTAGTGCATCTAGTTGGTCACTCCTTTAAATCATATATTATAATGACTTTGATGCCCTGCTTCTTATATTGAGAAAGTAGCATATCGTGAGCCCTGCATCCAAATAATCATTATGGTTGTGATAAATTAAACTAGTTAATATGTTGGACCACAACAGCAACGGGTTTCCTAGCATGTTCTCTCTTTACTGCTTAGAACAACCCTCTAGCATTGATCAGAGTGATTCCTTTGTTGTCTTAGTGAGTTTGGTGCTATTGATGATGTTGGAATTTAAGATCCTTTAATCAGTTAAACTCATCATTCACAAACATTTTGCCTTCATCAGGGAAATGAGCTACAAATAAGGCAAGCAGATCTTTACCTCAGTGAAGGCGAGGAATTGAGTTTCTATGAAGTACTCTTACGAGCACGACAGAGAAGAGAGATATTCATTGGTTACCGTGCAGCTAATGCTGAAAGGGCTGTTATCAATCAACCTGCCAAAAGTGAGAGACGTAGGTGGTCACTGAAAGATGTCTTCGTGGTAATTGCAGAGAAGGAATGAGGATGAGGTTCTTCTTCATCCCCTGAACATGATATTCTTTGAAAAAAATTCGATGGACACCGAAGAAAACAACAATAGGAAGTGTTCATTAGTTTCTGCCAGTCTGAAAAAAGAATTAAATAAATACTACAGATGTACAGTCACATCTAGTATATTTTTTCTTGATTTGCACGAAAATGAACAATTGCAAAAGGGACAATTTAAAAAAAAAAAAAAAAAAAAACAGAGGGATCAATTAGGCCCAATGTGGTAAAAACGCATAGTTTTGACAAGAAAGAAGTACAAAAGCCCATATCTGCATCCAATCCTCCTTATCCATATAAAAACTCATATCCACAAACACCCTGTCCCTCCCTCCCTCTGCAATTCACTCTCACATTTCTCACTTGAAGAAGATCAGCCCAAGAAAATGGCGGTGAAGATTCGTTTAGCTAGGCTAGGATGCATAAACAGGGCATTTTACAGAATTGTTGCTGCTGATAGCCATACTCCAAGAGATGGCAAACACCTTCGAGTTGTTGGTTTCTATGACCCCTTAGTAGATTCCCTTTTCTTCTTCTTACCCTTCTCTTATTATTTTCACATGCTCAGTTCACATGGAGATTTTTTTTTTTAATTTCAAAGGTCTGAACTTTGAAGGCTTATAGGGTTTGTTTTCAAGTTCGCATTGCATTGTATGTGTAGATAACTTTGTTGTTAAAGACTTAAACTTCGTGGGGAAATGCATTTGCAAAATGGGATGCATTTGTAATTTTATTTTCTTATGCATATGTAGTTTAATATTACCATTGATAGCACTGATTGTTCATAGTTTATTCTGTCATCAGTTAAAGTCTCAAAAATATGTTTTTAAAGCACAAAGGTCATCAGGTATAGGGAAAAATAAATTTTAGTTGGAATTTTTTGGGTTTAGGCCAACATTATTAAGAGGATTAATACTACCTATATATCATCAGGTAAAATAATTGTATTTAGTCTAATCCGGTAACCAAAGCTTCACTCCTTCCTTTTGATTATGTCATAATGCTGACTGAATCCAATCTATAAACCTGGAAAGGAAACAAAGTATGTTCCCTTTCGTCACTGAAGCACTAATCATGCTTAATTTTTAGCTTTGATGTTAGGGGAAGTTGCTTAATTATTTTTACATTTTTGCTTTTCTTTTTGGTAGCCAAGGGCGATGCTAGAAGATTGGGTCTTAATGCTGACCTTGTGAAGTAAATTTTTTTCTTTTTCTTATCACGTTCAATTTATGCTGTATTATCTATGAGCTATATGCCTTCACTTCTTGTTTTTGTTGTGCATGTGTTTCTGGTATTTGGGGTAATAAAAATTTATCCTAGTATCTAAGTTTAACCTGGAGATTGGAGTTTAAGGTGTCGTGGGTAATGCTGGAGGTTTAACAAGATAAACATGTTTAGCTTTTGATTCTTAATTGTTAAACATCTATTTTAGGCAGGAGATAACTTCACAATGAGAGAGTTATCTGTTCAGTTTTTGCCAATTTTGAATTAAAGGAGGAGAAAACTGATGGATCAATCTTTAGTTTGCATGAAGCTCTTGTATGGCTGCTTCTATTTGCCTGCTTGATTAAATGGGTTGGCGCAATGTCTTTCATCTTGTTTAGTTGATTTTGGTTATTCTTCTACTTGCTTTTGCAGGTGTTGGTTATCTGTCGGTGCTCAGCCTACAAACACCGTGCGTGGCATTCTTATGAGAGTTGGTTTAATATCGCCACCACCGATGGTTGTTATGGGGCAGAAAAAGGGACCAGCTAGAGAGACCTCGAATGCAGAGAAGTCAATTACCCTGTAAAAGTTACCATCTCTGCTGCTTTTATGTTTCTTCTCTCAACTAACTAGGTTCGGAGCTAAATTTCCTTTCCAGGTTGTTGAGTGAATTGAAGTTTAAAATTCTCTTAATTCATTATTGTGTTCATTATATTTGTTCTTTATGCTTATGTCCAACCACTTGTTAAAGACAATGCTTTGAGATTATCATTCCTTGTTGTACAGATTAACATTTCAAATGTGTGAGAATCTGGAACATCTGCTGATTGTTGTTCCTGTATGTCCTTGTACTTGAGAAAATATTTATTGCTGATTGTTGTGTCATTAGTAATTAGATGATGTTGTGACACTTTCAGCTCTGTCACAAAAGGAGTGTTTGCCTGTTGAAAGATGTTACATGCGTTGCTCATAGAGCATGGACGTCATCCAAACACACATATCAATTAATTTTTATTTTTTAATTATATTTTTATTTTTTAAAAGACTAAATTGCCTCTAATTCACATTGATTATAACTAAAAAGCCTTGAAAAATATATAAAAAAACCCCTAAATATCAATTTTATTTTATTTTTCTTTTAAGAACAATGTAGTTATTTCACTATACTATTAAAACATTAAAAGACTGAAACACCCATCAATCCTAGTTTTAAAAATTTTAATTAGAAAACATAGCAAGTTGTCTAAACCCTTTTCATGGACAAAGCAATGATCTTAAATGATAAAATAGCATTTTGAAGCATGTAAAAAAGAGACAAAACAATTGCTCTAAGAGTTCAATTGTTTCAAGCCTAACAAAGTAGCTTAGTCTTAATAGGAATGTATCCTATATAATTATTAAATCAAATCCAGGAGTTGACCTTGTAGGTCAAACGGGTTTGCTGGGATAATTGCTGGTCTGGTTTTTAACCGATGCAGATAAAAATAAATAATAAAAAAAAAAAAAAAACATACACTTGATCGTTGCGTGTAGATCATTGCTACCAAATCACAAATAAACAAAGAACAAGACTTGTACATGGGAAATTTCCGGGAAGTCAACACCTCTGTACATGAGAAAATATTTGGAAAAAGGAAACACGTAATTTAAAGGAAGACTTGAGATCAAGTCGTCGTCCCCATCAATATGGCTCATAATTGCTTCTTCTTTTTACATGATTCCTTCCAGCTCATTACACACAATCTGTCATCGGCAGATGACTTAAGGAAGACTCGATGCCCTTCCTACCAAATCACAAAAAGAAAAAACAAATAACAAGAGCCTAAATGTCAATCAATCTAAAATAACAAGATTAAAAGCCTAAATGTCTTTTCCTAAAAAAAAAAAAAAAAAAAAGACATTTATTAAAGGCTTAATGTCTTGTTATTTGTTAAAACATAAAAATCAATCTAAAATAAAATATAAAATAATTTCAAAATTTATTAAAACATTGTTTACATAGCAAAGACAAACAAAAGCCTAAATGTCTTTTCCTACGGCATCACAAATAACAAGACTTGAAGCCTTTTGTGCATGGAAAATTTCCAGGAAGCTAACAATGGGCACCTTCTGTAATGCCCTGAAAAAATACTTGAATTTGATTTTTTTTTACTTTAAATTAATTTGTTTTGTGTTTTAATTATATTATTTTGACTTTCTAATATCAAAAATAAATTTTAAAAAATAAAAATTATTATTTTGATGTATTTCTAATAAAAAAATTAAAAAATAACTACTAGTACAATATCGAACAGGCTCTCTAACAAGTTCTTTTCAATTAAATCATAATAACCATTATAATATAATAGAAAAGCAAAAGCGTCCTCCGCAATGCAAGGACTAAAGATATAAAAGGTGTTTACGAGTATGGTAAAAATTGTTTTTTAAAGTGTTTTTTATTTAAAAATACGTTAAGATAATATATTTTTTATTTTTAAAGAATTATTTTTAACACAAACATATTAAAACAAACTGAAAAAAACTAAAACAAATTAATCTTAAAATAAAAAATAAAAAAAAAATCAAAATTTATAAAAACATTGTTTATAGGCAAAGATAAAATCGTCTTTCCTTCCATGTGCATGGCAGCTACATTGGGCTTCTACGGGAAATTAAAATTAAAATGTATTAAAATATTATTTTTATTTTTTAAAAAATTATTTTTAATTTTAGTATATCAAAAAAATTTAAAAATATTAATTTTTAAAAAAAAACAGTATATTTCAAAAATGTGTTCTGACACATTTTGACAAGAAATTCGTAATTTCCAGGAAAATTATAAAAGAATTTGAAGTAAAAATTAATAGACTAAAGAATGACGTGTAACAGAAGTGTTTAGTGTTTTTAAAAAATATATAATAAAAAAGTTAAAGAGAAAATAACAAAAGATCAGCTACTCCGCCAAGTGAATACCTAATACATATGAATTATTAAAAACGTTATCTATCACAGGCCACAGCTGTGATATGATAAACAAGAATATATATATATGCTTTTGATTTTTAAAGATGGAATCATCAACAATGTGCAATCTTGTAATGTTCTAAGAAAATTCTTGGATTTGATTATTATAAATTATACATAGGCCTAAGGCAGGGTCTTAAACACGTAAAGCCTAAGCTGCTGATTCAAAATCACTTTGTAACTGGGGAATTTCCAAACTCAGCTTCCCGAACACGCTGCCCAAGCACTTGCCAGGAAGACTACTTAAGGTCAAGTCGTCGTCCCCGTCAATATGAAGAAGAGGATTGGCCCCATCCCCCGTCCTTCCTCTCTCCTTCAAGACGACTTCTTTTTCTTCTTCTTCTCAACAATAAATAAATATATATTAATAAAAAAGGAAAAGGCATCTGCCGATTTATTTGGATAGATTGTGATTTTGCAAAATCACAGATATCGAGATTTAAAATAGCAGATTTTTTAAAACTATGTTGTTTTCTAAAAAAAAATTAAACCATATTATTTCTCTAAATGTATCATTTTTAAAAAAAAATTCCTATTATTGGGGCAGAGTAATATAATGAGCAATATAACTCATTATTTCTTCCCAGTAAAATCATAACAAACATTATAATATAATGTGAAGTCAACAAATTCCTCTATACGCGTTAACACTTGATCGAAGACTTGATGCCCTAATAAAAAAAACCCGAAGCCTTTTATACATATTAAATTTCCAGGAAACACGGCTTTTTGGAGACACTGTTTAAAGAAGTGTTGATCATATTATTATATTCTTGTAAGAATGATGATACAAATTTAATTTTAAGGAAACGTACTTGTTAAAAAGGGGTACCCATAAACCCTGAATGATACACCCTAAAAAAAAAAACCATTACGCAATAATTGTTGATACACGAGAATATTAAAAAAAGTATCTATCACAGTTGTGATATGATGATACACGAAAATATATGTTTCTTCTAATTACAGCAATAATTGTTGGAGGCAAACCATTACGCAGTCATGCACACGTGTCTAACCATAAAAAAAAATGACGTCGTTATGCTTTAATACAGTCGTAAAAAGTGGTGTTGGTCTGCGGAGAAAAGTCACATGTGCTGTCTAAAAAAACATGGATGCTTTTAAGATGCAAATGTCTCTAATTCACTTTGATTATAACTAAAAATTTTACTTCAATTATTTTACAGAAACACCCATGAATCCTAGTTTTTAAAATTTTACTTTAAAGAATATTTGAAACATTCCTCAGTGCTTCTAAAACGGTTAAAAATTAATTTGTCTCTAATCATTATGACCATTAATTATCGAAAGCCACCGTTAAGACAAGAAATACATAATTGCGTAATGTCAAGGCAACTTAGCTTCCCAAACACACTGCCCAAGCACTTGCCTGGAAGAGTCAAGGTCAAGTCGTCGCCCCCATCAAAGTGGCTATTATTGCCCGACCATCAAAAAGAGGATTGGCCCATCCCCGGTCCCTACTCAAGACAACTGATTCTTTATTTTTATTTTTATTTTTATTTTTATTTTATTTTTTTCTAGAATAATATAGTTATTTCTGTTATGAAAATGTTAAAAAGATCAAAACAGATATTAGTTTTAAGAATATTTAAATTATTTTTTTGTACTTCTAATATGTTTAAAAGTTATTTTGTCTCTTATAATTACGAATAATTTTTAGTTTTTTTTTTTAATTTTAATTTTAATTAAAAGACATAGCAAGTTGTCCAGCCCTCTTTGTTGACAAAGAAATAATTTAAATTTTCATGAATAAGAGTTCAATTGTTTTGAGCGTATCTAAGTAGCTTAGTTTAGTGGCAGTCTATTACTTAAACCCTACACTAACACTTGAATAATTTAATTTTTCATCTGATTAATAATTTAAATCTTAAATTTTCATGAATAGGGTTAATCTTTATCTGATTGAATTTAAATCTAATCCAAACTAAGGTCACTCGATCAAGGTTTTAAGAAATAGCATTTCTTTCCGCTTTCGTTTTTCTGCTTAAGGTTGGATGGAAGCCAAAAATGACATGCAAGCTCACATCATGAAAATGGTTCTATCGAGTTGAATTTTTTTATTTTTAAATTATTATTTTTTATATCATTTTAATTTTAATGTACTGATATTAAAAATTAATTTTAAAAAAAATATTATTTTAATATATTTTCAAGTTAAAAACACTTTAAAAATAATTGTTATTACAATGACAAATAGTTTCTCTGACAAATTCTTTTCAATCTATAATATAATGTTAGGCAAAAATGTCATCGACATGCAAAAATCATAGTTATTAAACCCGGTCTGAGAATTGACTCGGTCAAGGGATCGAATTCCAGGTTTCATGAGTTAACTCGGTTCAACCCGGAAAAATTAAAAAAAATAATAAAGTTTTAAGAACTTCTTCTTTATTTTATTTTTTTCAAGAGTAATATAGTTATTTTTGTCATGAAAATGTTAAAAAAACCAAAACACTCATGGATATTAGTTTTAAGAGCTTTATTTTAAGAATATTTAAATTATTTTTTTGTACTTCTAAAATGTTTTAAAAATATTTTGTCTTTGATAATTACAACAATAACAATGACAATAATAAATGAATTTTATAAAAAAAATTGTAGTTAGCTGAATGATAAAAAATAATTATTTTACTGTTTCTTCTTTTTCTTCTTCTTGTTCTCGTCAACAGTCATGATGACGAGAAACACGTAATTTCCAAACTCAGCTTCCCGAACACGCTGCCCAAGCACTTGCCAGGAAGCGCACTTAAGGTCAAGTCGTTGTCCCCGTCAATATGAAGAAGAGGATTGGCCCCATCCCCCGTCCCCCGTCCCTTCCTCTCTCCTTCAAGACGACTTCTTTTTCTTCTTCTTCTTCACAATAAATAAATATATATAAAAGGAAAAAGGAAAAGGCATCTGCCGATTTATTTGAATAGATTGTGTGTAATGAGGTGGAAGAAAGCCTGTAAAAAGAAGAAGTAATTATAATTACATGGCTGCATGCCAATTATATTGCCAAAAGCAGTAAACAGAACCACGATTGTGATTTTGAATCGCTTTTATATTAAAATCACAGTTTAAAATAGCAGTTTTTTAAAAAACTATGTTCCTTTTTAAATAAAATTAAACCATATTATATATTTCTTTAACTGTATCAATTTGTTTTTTAAAAAATTCCTATTATTGGGGCAGAGTAACAAGTTTTTCCCAATGAAATCATTATAATCACTATAATATAATTGGGAGTCAACAAAGTCTAGTTCGTGCAAACACTTGTATCGAAGACTCGATGCCCTTCCTACCAAATCACAAAAAGAAAAACACAAATAACAAGACATTAAGCCTTTCTGTCCACAGGAAATTTCCAAATAGATGTGCACCCTCTCTAACGTCTGAGAAAATACATGGATTTGATTTTTTTTTATTTTTAATAATTTTTTTTATTTTTTTATATTATTTTAATGTATTGATATTAAAAATAAATTTAAAAAATAAAAAATATATATATTATTTTGATACATTTCCAAGTGAAAAATATTTTAAAAAATAATTATTATCACAATACCAAACATGTTCTCTAACAAGTTTTTCTCCATCAAATCATCATAACCATTATAATATAATGTAAAGGCAAAAAAGTCTTTGGCATGCGCAAACACTTGTAATGAAGATATAGAAGGTATTTGTAAGTGTGGTAATAATTAATTTTTAAAATATGTTTTTACTTGAAAATAAATCAAGATAATGCTTTTTCATTTTTAAAGAATTATTTTTGACACCAACACATTAAAACAAACAGAAAGAATTAAAAAAAATAATCTCAAATAAAATATAAAATATTTTCTAAATTTATTCAAATATTGTTTATACAGCAAAGACAAACAAAACCTAAATACCCTTTTCTTCACATTAAATTTATTAAAATATTGTTTATTAATATTATTTTACTATAATAATATTAAAAATAAATTTTAAAAAATAAAAAATATATTATTTTAAAGCATTTTCAAGTGAAAATTATCTTAAAATACAATTGTTACCTCAATACCAAATAAGTTTTTTAACAAGTTCTTTTCAATCAAATTATCATAACCATTATAATATAATGTGAATGCAAAAAAGTCTTCAACATGCACGGACACTTGGATTGAAGATATAAAAGATGTTTATGAGTGTAGTATCAGTTGATTTTTAAAATGTGTTTTGCGTAAAAATACATTAAGATAATATATATATATATATATATATATATATATATATTTTACTTTTAAAGAATTATTTTTAACACCAACACATCAAAACAAACAAACAAAAACTGAAAAAAATTAATCTAAAATAAAATATAAAATAATTTCAAAATTTATTAAAACATTGATTACATCGCAAAGACAAACAAAAGCCTAAATGTCTTTTCCTACGGCATCACAAATAAGTAGCGAGCTGCTGCATATTTCTGAACTCAAATTCATTCTCTCGAGAGGCCCCGTAAGAGAATCTTGTCCAGGTTTATGATTCAAGTGTTACATTAGCACTATCCATTGCCAATAATGATGCTCAATTACTCATACGTGTCTACTATGTATAGATGTAGCTATTGAGGAGTGAGTATGTTTATATGTTTCTTCTTGTCAGGTCCATTTTGGCTAACAATTAGGTTTGTTTGTTCTTGTTTGTCAGGCTGGAGTCTGAATTTATTGAGAAAATCATTGGAGATGTTTCGAACAAATTGCAAGCTGTGTCTTCAAGTCAACCTACAGATCTATTTGGAATTGATGTTCGCGTTAACAAAGTTGAATCTTTGTTAAAAATGGAATCTCCAGATGTTCTCATTGTAGGGATACGGGGAATGGGTAGTATTGGAAAGACAACGATTGCTCAAGCTCTGTGCAACAAGGTTCGTTCTCGATTTGAAGGAATCTTTTTTGCAAAGGCAAGAATTAGAAACAGGTTCCATGGCTGATTTGCAAAGAAGATTTCTTTCACAGCTGCTTCGCCAAGAAATTATGAGCATGGGCTTCTTTAGTTTTCGAGATTCTTTTGTGAGGGAGAGACTTGGTCGTAAAAAGGTTTTTATTGTTCTTGATGATGTGGATGATTCAATGCCTTTGGAAGGATGGACAGATTCAATGCCTTTGGAAGGATGGACAGATTCAATGCCTATATATCGATATGGCTTATAATTACTTCTTCTTTTTACATGCTTCCTTCCAGCTCATTACACACAATCTATTCAAAGGAAAAGGCATCTGCCGATAAAAAAGGATAAAGGAAAAGGCATCTGCCGATAAAAAAAGAAAAAGGAAAAGGCATCTAAAAAGTTCTATTAATGAGCTGGAAGGAAGCATGTAAAAAGAAGAAGTAATTATATATATATATATTAAAGGAAAAAGGAAAGGGCATCTGCCGATTTATTTGGATAGATTGTGTGTACTGAGGTGGAAGGAAGCATGTAAAAAGAAGTAATTTCCAGGAATTATTCAAATACTTGAATTTTCAGGAAAATACTTTTGTGCATGGAAAATTTCTAGAAAGCTAACAATGTGCACCCTCTGTGATGCCGAGATAAGATACTTGAATTTGAATTTTGTTTATTTTTTGTTTATTTTAAATTATTTTTTATATTTTAATTATATTATTTTAATGTCAAAAATAAATTTTTAAAAATAAAAAATATTATTTTAATATTTTTCTAATAAAAAACAATTTAAAAAACAATCATTAATATAATATTAAATAGATTCTCTAACAAATTCTTTTCAATTAAATCATCATAATCATTATAATATAATATTAAGGCAAAAAGTCCTCCACAGGGCAAATACTTGGACTAAACATATAGAAGATATTTACAAGTATGGTCACAATTATTTACAAGTATGGATTTGATGCCCCCATTATTATAAATTTATACATATGCCTAAGGCCTAAGCTACTGACTCAAAATCAGCCTCATCTTTTTTCCTTGAGTTACTTCCGCTCTCTCCCTCCAGACCTACCTTACCACCAGAGTCTTACTCTTGTTTCTTCGAAATGTTTGCTTATATCTGGAGATTCATCATACGAAACCGTCATATTTCTCCATCCCCATCTACTCCTTCCACCTTAACCACCGCCCAGCCACAAGGAATTAAATACGATGTCGTCCTTAGTTTCAGAGGAGAAGAAACTCGTGTTGGTTTTACCAGCCACCTCCATGCTGCTTTGAAACGGAAACAAATCCTAACTTTCGAAGATGATCAGCATGTTAGAGGAGATGAGATTCCGGAATCACTTCTGAGAACAATTGAAGAGGCCAAGCTTTCTGTGATTGTTTTTTCTGAAAACTATGCATCTTCCAAAAGGTGCTTGGAGGAGCTTGCAAAGATTTTTGAACGTGGAAAAAAAAATGGACATATAGTTATTCCAGTATTTTACAAGGTGGATCCATCCCATGTAAGAAATCAAACTGGAAGCTTTGGGGATGCATTTGCTAGACTTATAAGGAATAAAGCTCTGACTTTGGAAGTAGTGCAGAGCTTCGGAAACGCTTTGACGGATGCAGCCAATCTATCTGGATGGAGCTTAGGGAATTCTGAGTAAGCTCTTGAAATATATCCCATGAGAAAATATTCGTTCATTTGTTGAGGATTTGAAATTTAATTTTAAATTATTGAGAATGATGAGCTCTGTGAATTTATATTTATTTTATTTGATTTTGAAAACGTTGTAGTGGTTGGTTGTTTTGTGTTTTGAAATGGTTTTTTTTTTAAATATTTTATTTTAGTTTTTTATATTATTTGTGTTTATATTAAAAAAATATTTTAAAAATAAAAAAAATATTATTTAATGTAAAATGTTTGTATAGATATTAAGTGGTTGTTTGTTTTTGTGTTTTAAAATGTTTTGTAAAAAAATTAATTTTTTAGTGTTTTTAAATTATTTTAATATGTTTATATTAAAAATAATTTGAAAAAAAAAATATTATTTGTAGCAAAATGCTTGTATAAATATTAAGGCTTGTATTGATATTAAGTGGTTGTTTGTTTTTATGTTTCAAAATGTTTTTATTTTAATTATTCTTTTTATTTTAAATATTTGTTTTAGTCTTTTAAGATTATTTTGATGTATTTATATAAAAAATAATATATTTTTTTAAAATATTTGTTTTGATCCTTACGGTAAATTTTACAAGGACAGACAATGTGTTCTTTAATTTGTCGTTAAATAATATTCTATTTGTTTGAGGTGAAAAGGATGACATGAGAAAACATCATATGCACTTGCATTTAATTGATTTAATTAGATAAACACCGATTACATGTAGTTTCCAGTTTTTACATGTGTTATATATCACTGAACTCAATGTTATCATCGATTCATGTGTTACATATCACTGAAGAATGTCTTGTATTTTTACATATCACTCAACTCAATGTTATCATCGATTCATGTGTTACATTAGCACTATCCATTGCCAATAATGATGCTCAATTAGTCATACGTGTCTACTATGTATAGATGTAGCTACTAAGGAGCGAGTATGTCTATATGTTTCTTCTTGTCCGGTCCATTTTGACTAACAATTATGTGTGTTCTTCTTGTTTGTCAGGCTGGAGTCTGAATTTATTGAGAAAATCGTTGGAGATGTTTTGAAAAAATTGCATGCCATGTCTTCAAGTCACACTACGACGGGTCTATTTGGAATTGATGTACGTGTTAGTGAAGTTGAGTCTTTGTTAGATATGGAGTCTCCAGATGTTCTCATTGTAGGGATATGGGGAATGGGTGGTATCGGTAAAACAACGATTGCTGAAGCTGTTTGCAGCAAGGTTCGTTCTCAATTTGAAGGAATCTTTGTTGAAAACTTTAGGCAACAATCTGATTTGCGAAGAAGCTTTCATTCATGGCTGCTTGGCCAAGAAACTCTGAACACTATGGGATTCTTGAGTTTTCGAGATTCTTTTGTGAGGGATAGACTTCGTCGTATAAAGGTTTTTATTGTTCTGGATGATGTGGCTGATTTAATGCGTTTTGAAGAATGGAAAGATTTGCTTGATGGACGTAACAATTCATTTGGTCCGGGCAGTAAAGTTCTCATAACCAGTAGGGACAAGCAAGTGCTTAGTAATGTAGTTGATGAGACATACGAGGTTGAGGGGTTGAACGATGAAGAAGCTATTCAACTCTTTAGCTCGAATGCCTTGAAGAATTGCAACCCCACAATTGATCATAGAGAATTGATAGAAAAGATTGTAAGGCATGTACAAGGCAATCCGTTGGCTCTTATAGTTTTGGGTTCCTCTCTCTATGGTAAAAACATCGAAGAATGGCGCAGTGCATTGAATAAACTAGCTCAGCACCCTCGAATCGAAATGGCGTTGAGAATTAGTTACGATGGGTTGGATTCAGAACAAAAATCCATATTTCTTGACATAGCACATTTCTTCATAAAATGGGAGCAAGACCAAGCAACAAGAATATTAGATTGCTTATATGGTCGGTCTGTGATTTTCGATATAAGCAAGCTCATCGATAAGTGTCTCATAACTGCAACTCATAACGTGTTAGAAATGCATGATTTACTACAAGAAATGGCATTTAACATTGTTCGTGCAGAATCTG
The DNA here is from genome assembly GCA_030145905.1 of Populus davidiana. Taxonomy (NCBI): domain Eukaryota; kingdom Viridiplantae; phylum Streptophyta; class Magnoliopsida; order Malpighiales; family Salicaceae; genus Populus; species Populus davidiana. The sequence continues at coordinate 8,146,411 of CM057807.1, forward strand.
ATTTTCCTGGCGAACGTAGCAGGTTATGTCATCCTCCTGATGTCGCTCAAGTATTGGAGGAAAATAAGGTTAAAGCTACAGCCATTAACTGTCGTTCATGTATTTGCTCAAAAGTTGATATTGTGTTTGAGTAGATTGTATTATTGTTTGTTTATTCTTTATTCTTGTTTAACAGGGAACTCAAAAAATTAAAGGCATATCTTTGGACACCTCTAAGTTATCGAGACAGATACACTTGAAATCTGATGCCTTCGCAATGATGGATGGTCTTAGATTTCTCAATATCAGTCAGAGTGTTTACTCCCAAAAAGATAAAATGCACCTTCCTCCTACTGGCCTCGAATATCTTCCTAATGAGCTGAGATATTTGCAATGGGATGGATTCCCTTCGAAATCCTTGCCGCCATCTTTTCGTGCTGAACACCTTGTGGAGCTTCACCTCTGGCGAAGCAAGCTTGTAAAACTTTGGACAGGAGTAAAGGTATCATTTAATTGCTACAGATTTATGATCAGAAATATGAAGTTGGAGGTGCTAACTTTCTAATCATGCCTTTTTCTGTTGACAGGATGTTGGAAATTTAAGAAGAATTGACCTATCTTACTCTGAATATTTGACGGAATTGCCAGATCTATCAATGGCAAAAAATTTACAGTCCTTAAAACTTGAGCACTGTGAAAGTTTAACCGAGGTTCCGTCATCTCTTCAATATCTTGACAAGCTGGAAGAACTTTATCTCTGTGCTTGCTATAATCTTAGAAATTTGCCAATGCTTGATTCAAAGGTGCCCTCATCACTCCAGTTTCTCACAAGACTCGAAGTGTTGAATCTGAGTGGTTGCTCAAAACTTGAGAGCTTCCCAGAAATCACAGTGCCTATGGAATTTTTGCGGCATCTTAACTTGAGGAAAACAGACATTAAAGAGATACCTTCGATATCATTTAAGCATATGACATCTTTGAAGATTCTAGAATTAGATGGAACGCCACTTAAAGAGCTACCCTCATCAATCCAGTTTCTCACAAGACTCGAAAAGTTGGATATGAGTGGTTGCTCAAAACTTGAGAGCTTCCCAGAAATCACAGGGCCTATGGAATCTTTGCTGCATCTTTACTTGAGTGAAACAGGTATTAAAGAGATACCTTCGATATCATTTAAGCATATGACATCTTTGATGATTCTAGAATTAGATGGAACGCCACTTAAAGAGCTACCCTCGTCAATCCAGTTTCTCACAAGACTCGAAAAGTTGGAGATGAGTGGTTGCTCAAAACTTGAGAGCTTCCCAGAAATCACAGTGCCTATGGAATCTTTGTTGTATCTTAGCTTGAGTGAAACAGGCATTAAAGAGATACCTTCGATATCATTTAAGCATATGACATCTTTGAAGACTCTATTTTTAGATAGAATGCCACTTAAAGAGCTACCCTCATCAATCCAGTTTCTCACAAGACTCGAAAAGTTGGAGATGAGTGGTTGCTCAAAACTTGAGAGCTTCCCAGAAATCACAGTGCCTATGGAATCTTTGCTGCATCTTTACTTGAGTGAAACAGGCATTAAAGAGATACCTTCGATATCATTTAAGCATATGACATCTTTGATGATTCTAGAATTAGATGGAACGCCACTTAAAGAGCTACCCTCATCAATCCAGTTTCTCACAAGACTCAAAAAGTTGGATATGCGTGGTTGTTCAAAACTTGAGAGCTTCCCAGAAATCACAGTGCCTATGGAATCTTTGTTGTATCTTAGCTTGAGTAGAACAGGCATTAAAGAGATACATTCGATATCATTTAAGCATATGACATCTTTGAATACTCTATATTTATATAGAACGCCTATTAAAGCGTTACCTAAGCTTCCCCATTCGCTGAAGTGTCTAAGTACACATGACTGTGCATCACTAGAAACCGCAATATCAATCATAAATATCGGTAGATTATGGCATAATAAATTGGATTTTAGAAATTGCTTCAAATTGGATCAGAAACCACTGGTAGCAGCATTGCATTTGAAAATTCAGGTATCTCTCTAAACCCCCTTGTCTTTCTTTCTTCTCTCTTTCTTGCTTGCTTCATCACATTTTCGAAATGTGACTTTTGTGTTACAGTCCGGAGAGGAGATCCCATATGGCAGAATTCAAATGGTTCTACCGGGGAGTGAAATTCCAGAATGGTTCGGTGACAAAGGAATTGGATCTTCACTCACCATACAGTTGCCCTCAAATTGTCATCAGCTCAAGGGAATTGCTTTCTGCCTTGTCTTTCTACTCCCTCTTCCCTTCCATAAGGTATATTGTAATTACCATGTTAAGGGTAAAAACGGTAAGCATGATGAAGTCGTCTTTGCTTCCCGGGAAGAACAGGCTCTAACAAATGTCTTGGTGTCATGTGACTCATATCACATGATTCTACACTACGAGCTCGAATTGGTAAATCATTTACGTAAATATTCTGGCAATGAAGTTACATTTAAATTCTACCACGTTGAAGTGGACTTTACAGGGAGGAAGGTAGATCATGATATCCGAAGGCCTTTCAAGTTGAAAAGCTGTGGGGTGTATCTGCACTTTGATGAAAATATACTGGCGGACGAAAGTTCAGAAGAAAATTGAGGGAGAAACAAAAGAAATTGAAAGGGAGAGAGAGTTCTGTAATTACTGCAGATTGATCTTCAATTATTGCTTGGTTTTCGAGATAGCTGTAAATATTGTTCTTCCCTTGCAACTGTTATTCAACTAATTCCTAAACAAACTGTAACAACCACCTTAACTAATGAATCATGTGCACATTTATTCTTGCACATGCAGAATACTATAGTCATGTTTGGATCTTTGATTACATAAACTAACAGCACAACACAAGAAAAACAGTAAGTATTCAGGATTTTATTATGGTATATTTTATAACTCTTTAAATAAACTCAAAACTAGCTCAGACAATATTTTTTGAACCTAATTTAAAAAAATTCTAGATCTCAGCTGATTATAAATAGACTCAAAAATCTAGATTATAACAACCAACCTCATTTTAAAACTGGATTTTGAAAAATCTGAGTCTGAAAGTTATAACTAATTCCTCAACTAACTGGAAGTATTCAAGATTTTGTTATTGCATATTTTATAACTCTTTAAATAAACTTAAAACTAAGAAATATGAAAAATAAAAATGAAAAGTAACAAAATTAATTCTGAATTTAGAAGAATTCGAGAACTTTACAGCTAACCAACCTCATTATAAAACTGGATCCATAGAATCTCTTGACTGTGTTTACCAGATTGATTACTCGCCACAACCTAGACCTCTTCTTAAATTTAGCCAAGTGATCTTAGATTTAATGCCGCCTCCAATAATTATAAACCACACTCCAATAAATGCCGCCTTGATGCTTATGCTTCTGAAATATCTACTTTCTCATTTAATGGAGTCACTGATTCAGGTGATGGATTCGGAACTTCAGTTTCAGATGGTTGGGATTCATGCTTTGCAGCAGCTTGCAACACCCAGTTTTGAACATCTGAAGATGAAGGTGATGTAGATATACCAATGCGGTTGTTTTCCAGTTTTCCTGCTGCCTATGAAAATGCCTGGACTCCAAGTCTAACGGGAGAGAGAAAACACCTTCAAAGAAGCGTTTGAAATCCTAGTTAATCAAGATCTCAACAATCCAAAAACTTGGTTAAACATGATCCAACTACTGAAAAGAAACTAATTGCAAACGCCTTCAAAGAAGCATTTGAGATCCCAGTTAATCAAAGATATCAACAATCCAAAAACTTGGTTAAACATGATCCAACTACTGAAAAGAATCCAAATCCAAAAACTTGGTTAAACATGATCCAACTACTGAAAAGAATCCAACTGTGAAAATGGTTAAATAACTTCTAAACGTCTGGTGGAGGTTAGGAAATATGAACCTTGATAATGTTATAGGCAATTTGCTTATCAACATGACTCAGACTTCTGACATGATCAGAACATGGTCAAGAACCTAATGTTGAAAGAACATTGAGACACAGAAGAGATTTGCTATATATAAATTTTTCTATGCTCTTTACTGTGCAAACACCAAGGTTCATTTTGTTAATAAAAACTCATCATCCCAGTAAACATGTGATTTGGGTTGCTAAATAATGTTGTAATAACATATGACACCTATCTATCTAACATGATACTAGGTGCGTCTTATATAATTCATTGAGCATGAATAAACATAGACTTGATTTCAGACCCGGTTTCCAATATGATTTACAAAATTGTGCCAATTACACCATAAATACACATCTTGCTTAAAATCTTCAGGGCCATTTTAAGAAGCAACCCGCTGATAAATAGTCTGGCAGAGTGTGAGAAACCAATAATTAGAGAAACTCAAGGTTCCCTTAACTAAATTTAGCAATGACATAAACCTTTCCCTAGGACACATGCAAAATAGCAAAGGGAATCTAGCTTAATGGTCGTATACATGCTATTTTCACGGATTACATCAAATGATCTAAATATTAGCACAATATCAGAATGTGTGAAGTTTGTTTTAATCATTATCAGCTTAGAAATCAACATCTATGTGTGTTTGAAAGAAACATTAACCAGAGCACTATAACAAATGAAAGTGTACCTGACTGAGGCCAATGATGGCAATAAATTGTAAGGTCTTCTCCCACTCTGAAACAAAGTTCAAGCTTGGTTGGCAAGAAGAATGTAAGGAAAGCAACAAAAAAGAAAAGAAAAAAAATAAAGAAAACCAGAATTTATATCATTGGTTCTATATAATACAACTGAAGTATTTCAAACTCTTCAACATTTTAGGGATTTGTTCTTGAAAAGTAATAGAGCCTGTCCATGAGGAAGAAAATGTACAAAGCTAGCAATGCATATGATGCTACAGCAAAACCCTGTCCACAGCGTGAATATAGTATAAGTAAAGGATGCACTGGACATTTGCATGGTAAGCAATAGATATTTATCAATCATGGATTGATGATTAATGAAGACCTGATGTAAACAGCATGAATAGTTCTAGTTAATCATGTACACATATTTGTGGAAGCATGTCTCTAGACCAAACAGAAGCATACATTCAAAACAGAGAAATCAACTTGTAATTATTTTATTTCCTTGCTACAAAATAAAAAGATCATTCCCATCCCATAAACAAATCTCTCGAGATACAAGATATCCTTTTTTTTTAAAAGATGGATTTTGGGGAAAAGAAATCCAAGTGTAGAAAAGATTGAAATAGACTAATCATAGTGTAGTATCACAAAAAGCAATCTGATTTCTTACCACACCATTACCTAAGGTCTGATATCTTCTAGAATTGCTTCAGCTTCCTGAAATGATGCCAAGTTGTCACAACTATCAAGTATTTTGTGAAAAGCTTAGATCTTGCACAAGAAAATCAAGCACTTCCAGAAAATACTTGTAAATACTTGTAATTATAATTTGCAATCCATGAAAAGAATGGCACAGATTGACAAAGCATATTGAATGTAAATCCTACATGACCAAATGGTCTTAGCAACAAGAAAAATGTTGATTGAAATGCGAAGGTTGTGGATTTGTATGAACAAGGAGAACAACCTTCCTCCCAGATTGTAAAATGATCCAACAAGTCAGCTTGTTGCATATATCAAAATAACTTTCTGAGTTGTAATGAATCATATCAACTTGTTTGATTGAATGTTTCAAAACGTTCCTGTAGACTTGGGCTCAGATACTTGGGACACAACCTCTTGTTGATTTCTTACTACATTATCTGCACAACAGCTTCAAGAGTTCTTTAATCAGTTGCACCCAACACGTCGGAAAATTTACGAAAACTACAATTCGACTAACAATCACTTCTCCAACTGAATTCCATATAATTCAATCTGGTGCACCAAATAAATAATTCAATCTGAACCAAAAGTCTTTAACAAGAGATGCCAATTCTAACACCATTAGATTGCTTAAAGACAAAGTAATCATTTTTCTCAAGAATCAACACTTGGATACTGGGCATAATTTCACTTCATAAATCTGTGCACCGTCATGCTTCGAAACATACACAATTCCTATGGCCTGCATACCGAGTTTATGGTAGCCCATCAATTACATATATACAAACACTCATGATGCACATGTTCATACAAGTGTGATTGCACATGGCACACTCTTTTTATTTGTTTTTGAAACAAGTCTCTCCATGTAAATTTACACACGCACTGCACAGACACAAGTACATCTCATATGCCTCTGTGTGTGCATGTTGTTATGTGCTGTGTGGATACCATTTTGATAGTATCCATTGGGCACCAATGTGCACCCAGCAAAGAAATTTCACTCTTTCCATGTGTTTTTGAAACAAATGTCAAATTAATCAATTCTCTAGGTTTATCTCAGCTGGCTGAATATATTATTGTATAATCAACAGCTTGTCATTTTCCACACATATACTTTGAGTTGATCGATGGCTTTCAGCAAATAGAATTTTGTATTTCTAGAAATTTATACTAGTTAAGAGAATATGCAAGTCATGCAATAACCTTACCTCATTAAGTATGGTTAGCATGGTCTCAGGTTTAAGCTTCTTGGCTTGGATACCTTGTTTTACCCAAGACTGGAAGCCACCTTGGACCAAGTATGGTCTCTGTCACATAAAAATGCAAACAAACAATTAGCAATATGATACAATAGGTTGTGGTTCCAGATTAACAATAGACTTACCTGGCAGTTCAAATTTTCTTATAATGCAGGTCACAAGGTTTAATTTTGCAAAATTCTACTATCTTCTCTATCTAAATTATATGATTAGTCCAGGAATGAACCATGATATCATCTAGAATTCATGCATTTAACTTGTTTCTCTGCAAGCCATTTACACAATAATACAGCCCAGCAATCTATGGAGTGAAATAAAAGAATATTGAAATTGATTAATACATTACAACTTCTCATTCAAGCAACGTAAATACTTTCTTTTTTTTAAGAGAGAGAGATAATTTAAGGACACATGTTAGATGTAATACTAATGTGCTTTCTGAATTATACCACTTGAGAATAACAGGAATGAAAATTGGGTTCAATCTACAGCATTTATAAGACAGAAAAACATGCATAAGGAGTAACGGTTTTTGACTTAACAACATTGTAAATGCACAAAAGACATTAATGTACTCTTCCCAAATCTGGTTAATATGGATAATGTTATTTGTTTCTAAGGTTACTGATACTGAAAAACTCTCAGAAATGTTTTTTATCCCAAAGAAACTTGACTAAGGGAGAGTGGATAAATTCATTCTGCCCTTCTAGTTCCACGATGAATTAGATGTTTAGGCTTTTATGTGATAGAAAAATCTTAGAGATTCTAAATACTTGCCTTAACCCCAAGCTTTCTCAAGAATCTAGCGATGCCTTTAGAACGAGAACCATCAGCATCCATAACTATTACCTGGTAAATTTGAGACAATGTTTCTGCTTCAGGATTTAAACATGGAACACTCAGGAGATTGTGATGTAGCAACTGTACTGCATATGGTAATACCAAAACAATTTCTTGTGTCCTCAGAGGCCACTGATGCTAGAACACACAACATTGATGAAACCAAGCCCAAATCCCCCCCTCGAGAATTTCCTTTCTTTCTTGCACTACTCAGAATTCTCATTTTTCTGAATGTCTCGAAACAAAGACGGCATGCATAAACAATAGCTATATCGAAGCTCTTAAAACATAAAGCTATACCTATACAGCTTTCAAGTTTCGAATGACTGCAACAGTTATGTCATCAAGATATCGTCCACCCTTTAAAAGCTTCCTTACTGGGCCATCAACCTGAATAAAGTTGAAGAATATAAGACAAAGTTATGAAAAAGGGATACAGCCAAGTTCCAATTCTTGTTTTTTTTTTTTTTATTGTTGGTTCAAAGAGTTATTTGACATTTAGAAACAAAGTAATTGTTCTAAACTATCATCCTCATACCAAATAGCAATACCTCTCCACTCATAGCTTTTGAATAGTATTATCAAATAAAACCAACCTCTGGTAGAGTTACAATTGCAAAGCGAAACCGAGTAGCTCGCCTAAGATCAGGAATGCCATCTCTTTCTCTAAGAACCTTCATATAAACAATGTTCACCAAGTTCAAAGCCAAGTTAAGGGGCAAAAAAAGGAAATTAATGAGGGTGCCAGATTTGAGATTTTTTTACTGTGATGTAAAAAATTTATGAGCAATCAGCTTTAATGTCTCTCATTGAGGTACTAAAATTTGTAATAAAAAAGAAACTTAGGAACATAAAAGGCCAGAAAATTTACTCTCTTGCCTCAGGCCGGACATCAATAAGTATGGCATCTTCCTTCCCTAGTAAGAGCTTCAAAGTTAATTGCGGAGACAAATCTCCAGAGTAACCACCATATACCCACACCCTATAAAAATCCCTGCACAAATTTGATAGAAAACTTAAGCTTCCCATGTAATGCAGATTAAATAAATAAATCCTTCATGCATAAAAGGACAACCATACCACAAAGTGGCTGAGGTTCCAAGGAAAAGAACAAAAGGCACAATTGGATCATTTGGATCCAAGCCAAGACTTTTCTCCAGCCCCTCAATAGCAATGTAAACCTGCTTAAGGTGTAAAAGCAGGTTTAGGAAATTCAGCTTTGGTTTTGGATCATAAATTAGTTAGATCAGCACATAATTAAGCAGTGTAACATAGATGGACGCAATTGAGTTTTCAACTAGAAGTCCTGTAAGCTGAAAGCAGTGACTGATGTCTCCAACAAAAAGATTTCTAAAATAATCCAAATATATCTTTGCAGGAGATTTTTTTTCAAGTCCATACAATTAAATGAGAGTACAATGGCCATCAAAGTAAAATGTGCCAAGCATAATGTACCTACTGAAAAGTTGCACCAATTGGTCTCAAAATCTCTGTTACCCTTTCTTCAGACAGATTCAGTGCACTCCTGATCTCTGGAGGAAGAAAATCCTTGGCAGGCCCATAAGAATAAACAACAAAAGAAGCCCCTTTTGCTATAGATTCCTCCACTGCAATGATTGCAACTCTGACCACATCAACAAAAGTGCCAATAGCTTTTTGTTGGCTTCCCTCAAACTAGATGAAAAGCTAGTCAATGTTTGGCAGCTAATTCTTCTGTTTGATCAAAACTAGAGAATACTTTACTCAAGGCACCATCTACTGCTTCTGAAGCACCTTCCTTAATCGATGTTATTGAAGAAGTAATTGTATCTAGTGAGCTTTGCACAACATTTCCTCCATTATTTATTGAAGTGTTGATGGAGTCCCTAACCTCGCCCAAAAAATCATCAAAACCAGCCTTTGCACTAGATAATGAATTGTTATCCATTTCCAGGGAATCAGATCCCAAACTAGGATTCTCTGGTGTCATATCAATAGTTGATGTTATTTCAGGTTCCACAAGTCGTATTAAACTATCTGTATTATCAGCAAACTGGTCTGTAGAGTTCAAAGGTCCTTCTTCAACATCAGATATGTTATAACTTTCTAAGAATTTAAGTTTACCCCCTCCCATAGGGTGTGGGTGCAGTTCATCTATTGCTCCAACTGAAGAATCCCAATCCTTATAAAAGTTGCAATTAATGTTGCCTAGTTCATTTGGGCAAGAATGATCATTAATGAAAGTAAAGCTTTCAATAAAATTGGAGTAGAAAGACTTTATAGCTTGTGTTTTGAAGGAAATTCTTTGGTGATGTGTTATATTTGACATTCCCAAAAGTGCCCTGTCTACGACATAACATCTGGACTCGAAATCCTTCCAAACTGAGCAAAATGGTTGCAGACCTCTATGGAATGTTATCTGCAGTAATTGTGGTTTCAAATACATGAATGAAATTTTTGACAATAGAAATACTATGCCAGAGGTATATGAAGAAATATGTGACATGATAACACAAAACTTGATGAATTGATATCCGATGTGCATGGAAGTTACTGCCTGCAAGGCTTCACTGAAAATTGTCAAATTCTGTTCTTTAAAGGTGGACAAGGAATTTGTATATTGAAGAGTCTCACAGATCTCATATCTTAATTATATATTCTGATGTAAGTAATCAGATTAAGAGCGTGTTTCACATTGCGGTAATGGTTGGTTTCAAAGTGTTTTTTGTTCGAAACACATCAAAATAATGTTCTCTTCATTTTTTAAAATATATAATTTTAACATCAGCACATCAAAACGGTCCAAAAACATCAAAAAAATAATTTTAAGCAAAAATAATTATATTTTTGGCAAACGGTGTTGTGACAGCAATGCTAAACACACTCTAAGTGGAGAGAAAATGCCATCATAATCAACTGCAAATGAGAAGGAAGTTGGTGCTAGGGAATCACACCCAGATGCTTAATCTACTAAACGGAGATGTACAAGCAAATTATTAGGCCATGCAAAACTTTCTGCTAGATTGTTAAGGGATTTACTCAGCATCCCTCTGATGTGCAGGCCTAGAAGGAAGGATAAATTAAGCTGCACTTAGGCACATAAGCTCTACATGATGTCATACTGACCTTTATGCTTAAACAATTGAAGCTTAATTTATACCTTCATTCAAAAACTTCACTTAGGCACCCCAGATTAAATTGGATGATAGAAACTTGGCAACAACACGAATTAAATTACAGTCTAGGAAGTGAAACTCACTTGAGAATGAGAGGAACAACACTGAGTGGCAGAGCAAACAGGCAATATATTTTGTTAACTCAATATAAACCTTATCAAAATCACCAAGCTTGCATGTTCAGCATGAAAGTAAAACTTTACAATTAAAATACAGTTCAATCTCCAAATTTGCCCATGAAAAAAAGAGCAGTAATTAAACCAAGCTAAGTTGAATAAGGTTTATTTCCATTTTTGACAAGCAATCAACTTATAAGAGGATTCCTTGAAATTCAAAAAAAAAAAGGAACCTCTTTCTCAAATAGTGAAAAAAAATGGCATCAATGTGGATCAAAACTACGAAAGACAAGTGAAAAATGGATCAAAATGAGCAAAACTGAACCATGACCGCTTCAATTCATTATGCCAAGATGAACGCTCCTTAAGTTGGCTTCTAGAAACTCAAGCTTGAGCTCCATTTTTAAACAAAATCATGAAAAACAAAGAACTCACTCCAGAAAACAACATATTCAAGTGTATAACTCACAAGTAAGTAAAACACACTAAGCTAAAACAAACCAAACCGGAGATTCAGAACAAATGAACCAATTCCCCAACTAGGTTCCTTACAATACAATCACTAACACCATGATACTACAAAAAGTGACGTCCAAGTACAGCATTCAACAAAAAAGATGACAATTTACAACACGGTAAGCTAAGCTAAAACAAACCACCCACTTCGAAAAAGAACTAAAACTTACTCAAAATCTAGGAAACTGAACATGGGTTTTGGAATTTGTGTTGCGACTTGTCCAAGGAAACAACATATATATCATGGTAAAGAATCGAATCGCGTGGCTTGTCGATACCATTAGATCATCTCTTTGGTTTCTCTCTACCACTTGTTTCTTCAGGTGGGGACCGACCTTAGATTTCATATGGGCCCGAGGTCTGATCGAATCCGAAATCCGATTCGCTGATTGGCCGGTGGAGCAAAGTCAATTTCAAAACTAATTGTTTTTAGTTTTATTTTTAAAACTAAAACAATATTCTTTTAAAAATCCACATTAAATATTTAACTAGCATTTTGCTATAGATTAAACAAAATGACAGGCTTATAAAATAAATATACTTGATAGTGTTATAATTCTAAACCAACTCTAGATAAATAATAAAAACTAAAAGTATGATGAAGCCTATATTTCATGATGGGAAAAAAAATTATGTTGGTGATCAAAAACTTAAAGACTGAACAAAATAATTGTTTTCGCCATATTTTTTAAAAATTATAAAGCTAAATTCTCTACCAACTTAACATTAAAAAAAAAACCAAAAAAAGATAATCTTAGAAGGAAAAAAACCCACAAGAAAAAACGTTATAGCAATTGACAATGTTTTGTGAGGAAAACTATAGTGCTTTCTCTAATGAAATTGACAAAAATAATTTTAGAAAAAATCATAAAAAAAAATCATTTAGAGAAATATTGTAACAATTCACAGTGTTTTGTGAGAAAGGCTACAACGCTTTCCCCATATGATTTAGCTTTATTGTAATTATAATTCTTAACCAACTCAATATTAAAAAAAAATTGACAAAGATAATTTTGAAAAAAATCATAAAAAAAATCATATGGGAAAACACTACAACAATTCATAGTGTTTTAAAGAAAAAAAATTACAAAGCTAAATTCATAATAAGCTCAATATTAAAAAAATAAAATCGACAGATACAATTTTAGAAAAAAAAAATAACAAAAAAAAGGAAAAAAAAACCATGTTGGAAACATTGTAGCAATTCATAATGTTTTGTGATGAAAGCTACAGTGCTTCCCCACATGATTTAGTTTCATTTGTAATGACTTGTAATTGTAATTCTCAACCAGCTCAACATTATAAAAAAAATTAACAAATATAATTTTGAAAAAATCATAAGAAAAAAAAAATCATGTTGAGAGACACTTTAGCAATCCATAGTGTTTTGTGAGGAAAGCTACAATGTTTTCTCCACATGATTAAGCTTTATTACAAAGTTAAAATCTAACCAACTTGTCATAACCCATTTTTGACCATTATTATTATTATTATTTTATTTGCTAAAAAAGATAAAAAAATAATAAAAATAATAATAATGATGAAAAAACAAGTAAATGAAATAAATGAAGAATGAATTAAAATTTGGGTTAAGGGCAACATGATTGGAAGTTTTGGGGTTTAATTAAACTTTGAAATTAATCTAATTAAGCTTGGAATTAATTTAATTAATCCAATTAAGGGTTTAATTGGAGAATTGATAAATTTTTAGACTTAATTGAGCTTGTAATTAATTTAATTAATCCAATCAAGGGTTTAATTGGAGAGTTGATTAAGTTTTGAGACTTAATTAAGCTTGAAATTAATTTAATTCATCCAATCAAGGGTTTAATTGGAGACTAATAAGTTTTGAGACTTAATTAAGCTTGGAATTAATTTAATTAATCAAGTCAAGGGCTTAATTAGAGAATTGATAAGTTTTAGACTTAATTGGACTTGGATTTAATTAAATTAATGAAATCAGGGACTTAATTGAAGAAATAGCAAAGTTTGGGGTTAATTGGGGGCACGATTGCCAACAGATTAAAGTCCATGGACTAAGTTGTAAAAGACACGGAAATACAGGGGAAATTACAGTTTAAACCAGGGGCTTAATTACAACAGATTCGAAACTTCGCAAAACCAGGGGAAAAATGTCCACCTCATATCCCAAAACGGCGTCGTTTGAAGGAGCGCTGTTCATCTTCTTCGCAGGAGTCGTTGCTGGAGTAAAGGGTGGAAGCCGTTTCAAAATGCTTGGCATTCTCTGGCTATAAAGCCAGAGAAGATGAGAGAGCGCGGGGGGAGGCAGAACCCAGGGGACAAAAAGAAAGGAGAGGGCCGCCAGCCTGGCCTTCCCCAAGATCTCCCCTCTATCCACCTAAGACCGGTGCGAGGGGAGGAGTTTATGATCAAAGACGAAAAACCAGGGGAAGAGCAGTCCCAAAGAGTGATCAAGTCCTCGTTGCTCTCAGGCTCCTCTGGATCTCTGGATGGGTCTGAACAACATGTTGGAGTAATGAACGCAACGTTCTCTGCACCATGCTCTTTGGTACCTATAGATTCCTGTCATCTTGGTGCTCACAATCCAGTCTTCTTGCAGCAGGCTTCCTGCGTCACCGGAGGTGTATATGTTAATTCCCAACAGGTTTCCTTTGTCAACCACCGTCCTTCCATCTCCTTTGCACCGGTAGTAGCAGTGCAGTGGAGAATCTGCTCCATCAGCGCAGCATCTCAGCAACAGCAGTGCAGCAGACCAGAGGTGAGAGGTGAGAACACGAAAAACAGGAGGAGGAACCACAGAACCGGGGGAAGCTAAAGGAAAAGAAAAGGAGCAGACGTCCGTTCCCCTGGTTTCTTCTCAAAGAAACAGAGGAGACGAACGAACAGAGGGGGAATTGACAGACGGATGGACGCAAAGAAAAAACAGGAGGGGAAGACTGAAACAAGAGAGAACAAAGGGGGGAAAGCGAAAGAGAGAAGCAAACGAAACAAGGGGGGAGACGGAGCAGAACGGGACAGACAGAGGGGACAGAGAAGAACGAAAACACATTAACAAGGGGAGGCAACCGTTCGCAGAATCACAAGAACGAAGAAGAAAAAAAAAGTTCAGCAAACCAGTCATTGCTGGAGCACGAGCAGCAGCTACACAGTTTAACAAATAGATATTCTAACTCCACAAGCAGTGGTCGACCCGACAACAAATCATTGGAAGAAGATAAAATGCTAGAGAGCTGCTCATTTGGAGGTTCTGGCGAGGAGGCTTTTGTTCCAAGTAAAACAGGGAAACTCTATCCCATTCAGTGTGAGGAAAGCAGTAGCCGTGGTCAAACTCGTGAAGATCTGAAACAGATTCCTGGAGCTTCTGCTAAGGTTTTCTTTCTTGACATATACCCGGTGATTTGTTTTTGTTGTTTTTAGTTTTTTTCGACTCCATTAGAAAAGCACGTTTCCATATTTAGCCATGCATGAGAGGAATATGCATGTGAATAGCATGTTCTCTTGTAGCAATATAATATACCAGGAAAATCTTGGCATTTTCGAGTTGAACCCCAAAAAAGTAATTAAAAAAAATAGAAAAAAATAGAAAAAAAAAATATGTGTATGCATAAGTAAAAATAATGTAAATTTATTGGTTTATTCACCGACGCCAGAGTCGGGAATAAAATACTTGTTTAAATTTATATTATTTTTATTCGTTATATTTTATTTTATTTAGTAAGAAAAAAAATAAAAAAAAATAAATGTGCATGTATGAAAATAAAATTTATTTTATTGGTTTATTCACTAACGCCAGAGTCAGGAATAAAAACACTGATTTAATTATTATTTTTTTGTTTTTTATTTAACTACATAAGAAATAAAAAATATGTGAACGTGTAATAAAATGAATTTAGTTTATTTGTTTATTCACTAGTGTTAGAGTCAGGAATAAAAAATATTGATCTAAATTTATTTTATTGCTATGTAATAGTTACCAACGCCAGAGTTGGAATTATCCATAGTTGAATATTCATTGACGCTAGAGTCAGGAATATTACAAATAAATATTAGAGCGTAAACCAATAAAATTTAGCAATTTAAGACAAAAAAGAAATGCAGTTTGCCTTAGTCAGAACGAATAAGGGGTGCTAATATCTTCCCTTTTACGTAACCAGTCCCGAACTATAAAATCTATGTTGATCAGTTAGGGTTCCTAGTAACCATAATACTAGGTGGCGATTCCTTAAACAAAACATTTTCCCTAAAAGAACCAGATGCTAGAAACTGTTCTTTTTTCCATAATTCAAGAGAATAATTTTTAGGGCCGCCACGATGTCGGGTGCGACACAGCTCACTATTAAAAAAAATAAAATTGAAAAAAATAATTTTGGAAAAAAATATTACAAAAAAAAACACAAAAGAAAGTGGAAAAAAATAATGTGGGAAACAACACTAAGACAATTCACAGTAATTTGCGTGGAAAGTTACAGTGTTTTTCTCATATATTATAATTGTAATTTTTCATAAGCTCAATATTAAAAAAAATAAAAAAACATTTCGGAGAAAATCATCAAAAAACAAAACAACAAAAACCATGTTGAGAAACACTATAAGCAATTAACAATGTTTTAAGAAAAAAAATTACAAAACTAAATTCTCAATTAACTTAATATTAAAAAAATAAAATCAACAAATATAATTTTGAAAAATCATAAAATAAAAAAGGAAAACTATGTGGGAAAACGTTGTAGAAATTCACAGTATTTTAAAGAAAACAAAATTACAAAGTAAAATTTTTAACCAGCTCAATATTAAAAAAGTAAAATCAACAAAGATAATTTTAAAAAAATAAACAAAAAAAAAGGGAAAGTTGGAAAAAAAAAAAAGGGAAGTAATTGTGGAAAAAAAAAGAAAAAAAGGGAAATTTGAAAAAATAAATGAAAAAGTAAAAAAAAAGAAAGAAAGAGGAATGCACTATGGATTACTGTTGTAATCCACAATGCATTCGGTGTGGATGAATAGTGAATTCCTCACACCCTTTAGCTTATTATTTAATTGTAATTCCTGACCAGCCTAATATCAAAAAAATAAAATTGACAAAGATAATTTTAGAAAAAAAAAACTGTGGGAAAAAACATTGTAGCAATCCACAGTAATTTGCAAGGAAAACTACAATGCTTCCCTCGCATATTATAACTGTAATTCTTAACCAGCTCAATATTAAAAAATAAAATTGAAAAAGATAATTTTGGAGAAAATCATAAAAAACAAAAAAAAACATGTGGAGAAAAACTGTAGCAATCAACAATGTTTTAAATAAAAAAATTACAAAACTAAATTATCAATTAGCTTAATATTAAAAAAATAAAATTGACAAATATAATTTTGAAAAATAAAAGAATAAAATAATAAAACCATGTGGAAAAACACCGTAGCAATCCACAGTATTTTAAAGGAAGAAAATTACAAAGCAAAAATTTTACTCAGCTCAATATTAAAAACTAAAATTAACAAAGATAATTTTTGGAAAAACAAAAACCAAAAAAAAAAAAAAGGGAAAAAAAAAAGTGCAAAAAAATAAAGTAAAACAAAAAAACAAAAAAGTGACAAAAAAATGAAAAAAGGGAAAAAATATGAAAAAGTGCAAAAAAAAAAAAGAATGAGAAATGCACTGTGCATTACTATTATAATCTATAATGATTTTGGTGGGGGAAAAGTGATTCCCCCATACCATTTAGAGTATTGTATAATGTTTTTAATAAAACAAAATTAAATATATAGGATTTTTATTAGTTTTTTAATATAAAAAAAATTCTAATTATAAATTAAAATTGTTAAATATACATTAAGTTAAATAAATTAATATTTGATGAATAAATAACTAAATAGAATTAAGATATTTGATATACAAAAGAATAAATATGAAAAAAAGTAAAATAAAGCAGGAAGATCATTTTCTAAAAACATAAATATTAAGGATGAAATTAAAAAAAAATAATTTTAAAAAAACTAAAAAGATAAAAATTTACACATGTGAACTTTTGAAACTCGTGATCATTTATGAGATGAAAATTGAGCAGATTGACTCCATAGAAGATAAATACTAAAAAAATAACAAAGCAAAATTTGCAATAAAAAGATGCTTTCAATTAAATCGAAAATAATATTAAAAAATAATTACAATTGAAGGACTAAATAGAAAATAAAAAAAACTTTTACAAAATAGTTAAGGAAAAGAATTAAATATAAAAAGAATAAGGATCATAGCTTAAATATCAATAATAGAGATGACCAACTTGTAACTTTTGAAAGAGAAGAAAGAAAGAAAAACTCGTCAATGACAAACCAACCAACCTCCACCAAAAGGACAGATTTGACCACTTTAGGCACGCACACATCGCCCAAAGCACAAATGTCTCTCATGACATGAGGTGTGAACTATGTTTTGGAATTAGTTAATCATCTTAAAATGATTAAATTACCTTTATAATTTTGGAATTTACAAAAATAAATCGATGTCAACAAACAAAAAAATCTCTACACTAATGATTGATCTTTTCTTGATTTTTAAGAGCAAATATGTTTTATCTTACTGTATTTAAAAAACTTAAATACCTTTAATAAAAAACATTAGTTTTTTTTGGATATAAAGATTAAAAAAATCATTTTACTATGCATAAAAAATAATTCACTTATGTCTTAGTAAAAAAATTACCCTTAACTCATAAGCTTTTGGTTACATATATGTTTCCCGGTGAAATAATTAACGACCAATGCGAAAAGATTGAATTGCCCTTAACTCATAAGCTTTTGGTTTTTTCTTTGAAGGGGAAAAATGTAACTAAAGTGTCGCAATTAATAGTTTTTTTAGTCTATATCCATAGTATTTTCTACAGTATTTTGGTAACATGTTTTATTGTTTCTATTAATTAAAAAAATTATTAAAATTAACTCGTTTAAATCTCATTTAGGTTTGATAAAGCTAATCATATCGTGAGTGAATTGATATGTTGATTTGACCGGAAAAAAACTCTAACCCAAATTACATTTGGAGTCAAGAAGTCCCCAATTAATCCGTCAAGAGTCCACCAAGTTTAATATACGTGTGAGGGATCAATTTTTTTAATTGGATTCTTTTATAGTATTATTTTCTTGCGGTGGCTCTTTATTTTTGTGGAATTAGCCATAACCCCTTCAATTCTTTGTAATTTTCTATTTGTTGTCCGAGTTGCTGCGACTCTTCTCAATTCTCACCATCCTCTAGTGCTGGGCTGGCCGAATGGAGACCTGCAATTATACAAAAGAGTTTATGCATGTCTTGTAACTTGCTTTAAATAAATGTAAAATAGTTGTAGGATGACTTTCTTAATCAAATTAAAAGGATAAATTTTTTAATTTAATTTAATTTATTTTTATAGCGTGTCATGTTTTTATGATTTAAAGAATAGGATTGCAGGGGTGAAATCATCTACACCGATGATTTTGCTGGTGCTTTCTGCATACGATCACATCAAAATGGAGCAATGCAGGAGGTTGGCCAATCACTTGATAGTGAATTGGCTTCCTGTTATCAGTCACTCAATAACTATGGTGGATATACTGCTCCATTGCCACCAGGCTGGGAGAGGCGATCTGATGCAGCATCAGGGAAAACGTATTATATTGATCACAACACTAGAACTACAACCTGGAATCATCAATGTCAAGATAAACCTTGGATGAGATTTGACATGGCATTTGACGAGCTCAAGAGATCAACTACTTTATCTCCTCTGTCTCCGCTGGCTAATCTTTTCCTTCTCGCCGGCGATATCCACGCAACACTTTATACAGGTTCAAAAGCTATGCATAACAAGTTCTTCCCAACGAAATGATAATAACCATTATAAGATTATGTGAAGCCAACAAAGTACTCAGTACGAGCAAACACTTGGATCGAAGACTTGATGCCCTTCCCTACCAAATACATAATAATAATAATAAAAAACAAGACATGAAGCATTTTGTACATAGAATATTTTTAGGAATTATTTTTAATTGATTTTTTTATTTTTATATTATTTTGATGTGGTTATACCAAAAATAAAATTTAAAAAATAATAATAAAATTATTATTTTGATATATTTCCATATAAAAAAACTTTAAAAAATAATTGTTATCATAATATAAAATAGATTTTCTAACAAGTTCTTCGTAATCAAATCGTCATAATTATTATAATATAATATGAAAGCAAAAATGTCATCGTCACACACACATTTGGAATCAAGAAATGTGAAGTCAACAAAGTCCTCAGTACGAGCAAACACTTGGATCCAAGACTTGATGTCCTTCCCTACCAAATAAAAAAAACAAAACAAAAACACATATAACAGCACATGAAGCATTTTGTACATGGAATATTTTTAGGAATTATTTTTAATTAATTTTGTTATTTTTATATTATATTGATGTGGTAATATCAAAAATAAATTTTAAAAAGTAATAAAAAAATTATTATTTTGATATATTTTCATATAAAAATAAATTAAAAAATAAATGTTGACACAATACAAAACAGGTTCTCATTATGACTAAAATGCTTCTAATTTACATTGATTATAACTAAAAAGCCATAATAAAAATACAAAAAAACCCTAAACATTATTTTTAATTTTTTTGCATTTAATAGCAATATAGTCATTTCACTATTCTATCAAAATGTTAAAAGAATAAAACACCCATAATCCTAGTTTTAAAAATGTTTAAAAACTTATTTATCTTCATTTAACATGATAATAATAAACGGATCACATAAAAAAAATGTTGTTTTTAATAACTAATTAAATGATTTTATTTTAAAAGAGCAAAATAGTGACGTCATTATTTTAATGCACAATTATATGTGTCTTTAATGTACAATAAACTACTAAGCTGTTAGTTTTTTTATTTTTTATTTTTTATTTTTATAGACAAAGCAATGATTTCAGTTTTCATGGGTCTTATCATGCATAAGAGATAAAAGATGGACGCGTGTTTAGTTTTCATTTCCAGTTGAAAATGAGGGTGGGGTGGATTTAGTGTTTCAGCTCGCTTGTTTTTCGGCTGATTCATAAAAAAAAAAAAAAAAAAGTCTTTATGGGTGAAATTTCACCGGGTCATCCAGATTCCTGATTGACCCGGTAAGTCAAGCGGGTTTTGTTAAGCTAACTGGTTTAATTTTTATTTGATACAGATCCAGCCAAGGGCCACATGTCACCAAACAAATAAAAAAAGAAGAAGCAAATAACAAACACAACCATTATAATAATATAATGTGAAGGCAAAGAATTCCTCTGGGTGGAAGACTTTATGCCCTTTCCTACCACATCACAAATAAACAGAGAACAAGACATGGAGCCTTCTTGTACATGGGGAATTTCCAGGAAGTCAACAATGTGCACCCTCCGTACATGAGAAAATATTTGGATTTGAAACCAAATCTAAGGTTGATTTGGTCAAAATTAAGGCAGTGTTTTGGATTATATTGGTTAAGTTAATCTAAAACAAATTAAAAAAATTATCTGAAATTTTAATATTTTATATAAAAAAATTTAAAAACAATTTACATTAATGGACTATATATAATAAACATTGAAGTTGAAAAAATTATTTTAATACTTTTAAAAATAGTAAGGAACACCTATAGTACCTCAACCTTCCTTTTTGTTCTTGCCCCTCCTAATTGATTTAATAGTTTTCATTTCTAGTTCGCACCATTACTTGGCCGGTGAAGTGGATTTTGAGTGTGTTGGAAAATGCGGTGGAAATTATTTTTTTAAAAGTTTTGATTTTTTTTGTTTAAAATAAAATATTTTTATATTTTTAGATAGTTTTGATGTATTAATATCAAAAATAATTTTTTTAAAATGAAAATTTTTTTATTTTAATGTTTTTTTAAATAAAAAATACTTTGAACCGTCATAATTATCACAATCTCAAACAAACCCACTATAAATAAAAAAACAAATAGCAAACACAAATCATAATCAAATCATCACAATCATAGTCTCACTCTTAGCTCAGAACTACCTTTTCATTTTGTTTTTTTCTTTTGGATTGAATTATGAAGTGTTGTATTTTTTAATAGAAAATATATTAAAATAATATTTTTTTTATTTTTTAAAAAATATTTTTAATATTAGTATATCAAAATAATTAAAAAATATTAAAAAAATATATTTAAAATAAAAAAAATAAAAAAATTTAAAACACAAAAACAAATCAAAAAATAAACATATAACAATAACTGAAGCCTTATTTTACAAGGGAAATTTCCAGGAAGTCAACATCTCTGTACATGTGAAAATACTTGGATTTGAAACGACCATTATTACAATTATACATATGCCTAAGCCAGCGTCTTAAAGACTTAAAAACGTAAAGTCTAAGCTACTGATTCAAAATCAGCCTCATCTTTTTTCCTTGAGTTACTTCACTTCTCTCCCTACATATTTACCACTACCTTTTTTATTTTATATTTAAAAAATATTTAATTTTTATTTTATTTTTTATTAACTTTAAATTAATATATTTTAGTGTTTTCAAATTATTTTGATGTGCTAATGTTAAAAATAATTTTTTTAAAATAAAAAAACATCATTAACATATATTTTAACAAGAAAAATTATTTAAAAAATAACTACAATCAGAATCAAACTACCAAACAAAATGTTTTATTCAACTGTATCTCCTCAAAACAATGGCAATGTTTTTCTTGTTTCACCCTACATTACTTCAAACTCAGTAGGCTTACAAAATTGCAATAGAAAATTCCAACAATCACATAAAATCCGTTTTTTGCCCAACTCTTGCTTGAGGGAAGATATTGAAAGCACTTTTAACTCCTCTTCAACTTTAAGGAACACTACCAGAAATTCGCTAAATACCAACGGACTTACCGACGGAATTTTTTCTGTCGGTATATTTCGGTCAAAATCACCGACGGACAATATTCGTCTAGCAGCGATGATGATGTTTCCTTAGGTGCCTCTCAAGAAGAGGCACTTACACCACCTGCGTCGTCAACCGATGCTGCCTCTTCCAGCGATGTTTCACATCGCAGAAGCGGCGTGCCTTCGCAGCGGAATCAATTTACCCGCAAGTACGAGGCATAGTGGAAGGACGATCTTTCAATGTAAGTTTGTTAAGGTTTTAGTTTTTTTTATATATATAAAAAAATTTAAAACATAATTTATGAAGTAATCACAAATTAATTTCATTTCTTTTCAGGTTCACAAACATTGAGGCCGCCCGAGTAATATCATCGGCGTTTAAAGCGTCGATGGAGATTCCATTGTTTCAATGGAGTCAGATATCCAAGCATCCTGAATGGATGCCTCAAATAAATGCATGGTTTCGTAGATTTGAGGTTCGTGTTAATATATAATTTTCAGCTTATTTCTAATAAATTCTAGTTATAATTGTAAATAAATTATTAACATTTTAAAAAATTATTTTTTTATACACAGCATCGATTCAGCTGGGACGATGAACATGACACTGTTGTGAGGAGGGTGTGGGAAAATCACGCGGCAATTAGGTAACATCGAAAACAATACGACTTTTTTTTTTACATAATTATTTATGTTTCGAAATGTAATTTTTTCGTGCGTGAATTAGGTTGCGTGATTTTTGGTATAACACCCAGAAAAAAGAAAAAAAAATAGTGAGGGATAAGGGGTTCCAAGGCTGGAACGATGTTGCGGTTTGGAGGGATTTCAAACCAATATACATCCCGGAAGATATATGGCCGCACTATCTTCAGCATGTGACGTCTGAGCGGTTCACTCGACGCTCACAGTCCGGTGCTGGCAACCGGAATCGGCCAATTCATGGCTCGGTGACAACGCACACCGGCGGCTCCGTTCCGTTTGCTGCACATGCGAAACGGATGGTAAGATTAATTTAAATGAAATATATCGTTCAATTAATTTGTTGTTAATACATTTTTTTCATTATAGGCTACGTCTCTTGGACGTGAGCCGAGCCCTATGGAACTGTTTGTGGAGACGCACGTGCGGAGTCATGACCGCCAAAAGGGGATGCAATAGTTCGTTGACAACCGTGCTCAACATTTTGTGGTATGTTTGTTCAACCATTTTATTTTGTAAGTTATTATTATGTTTATTGAATTGAATATGATGATTTTTTTTTCCAGGAGACCTATAATAATCGGTTGAGGGAGAGATACGGGAACGATCCTTCGACCCATCCGGAATTCGATCCGGATTTGTGGATGGAGGCTGGATCGTTAGGTGGACCCGATAAAAATCGGGTTTACGAGCTCTCCAACACTACCGCCGCCAACTTGCGGTCGACTGGTGCTGCTTCAACCACTGGGAGCTCCCAATCTATATCGAGCTCCCAATCTAAGGAGTTTGTGGCCTTGCAGCAAATATGCGACCACCTATCAGAGGCATACACACAACTCAAAGAATAGCAAAGATTGGCGAACGAACAACACAGAGCAGAGTCTGAACAACAAAGAGCGGCCTATGAAGAGCTTCGTCAAATGGTCATGAACATGACACAAGGTGGAACATGTGCGCCTAATCTTTTTTGGCCGCCTAACCCCCATCCTCCTCCTCCTCCTCCACCTTTATATTAATTTTTAATAAACATTATTTACATTTAAAATTTTGTTTAATGTTTTTTTGAAACACATTCATTTTGTAATGAATATTATTTCACTTTGAGTTTTTGTTGCTTAATATAAATTTTATTTGCATAATTGGTTTGTATTACCATTAATTTATATTATTTTTTTTAAATAATTAAAAAACAATTAAAAAAAACAATTACACAGGGATTTACCGACGGAATAACTCCGTCGACATTGGACAGTGTCTGCCACCATCACCCACCATCACCGACATATTCACCGACGGAAATACTCCGTCGGTATAAATTTACCGACGGAAATATTCGGTCGGTATCAAATATCACCGACACTTTTGCCGACGGAGTTATGCCGTTGGTACTTACAAAACACCGACGGAAAATATTCCGTCGGTATATTCCAAGCGGGAAACTTTTTTTTTTTGGCGCGCACGGTCCGTCGGTAAAAGTTTTTTTTATATTTCCGACCAATATAGCGACGGAATGTGGAATCACCGACAAAAGGTATTCCGACGGGAGTATTCCGTCGGTAATATAGTCGGTAAATAATTTACCGACGAACTTTCTATCACACACCGACGGAATATATCCGTCGGTAAAACTGTGAAATCTTGTAGTGGAAAAGCCAAAAATATTTTGCTTATTTCTCCTGAGCTCAAGAAGATAATTGTACAGGATCCAGGTGTTAATGGTGCAATTTAGTGCTCTTCGATCCTTTGTATTCATGTGTTCTTACTCTCATGATCCATGCAGTCAAAGCGTCTCCCAATGGTAAACCAGGTTCGCAGAGGAACCTTCTCTCAAGGTTCGTGGATTGGGGAGATGCAGCAGGCTTCAGATAAATCTGTAATAATAATTGAAATTCTGGACCCAAGAACTAAAAATTTATTATCAATGTCGAAGATCAGTGATTATGTTTTATCAAATGAGCTTGTCAGCATGGCATTGGCCATGGTTGCAGAAGATCAACAAATAAATGATGTATTAGAAGAGCTCTTTGCTGATGAGGTATTCTTCTGTCTTACTTCTGTTAAATTCTGAGATCTTATTGTACTCTATGGAAAACCAAATTTTGAAGGGCAAAGTAGGCATACAAAATTGCAATAGAAAATTCAACAAGTGCATGCAATTTTTTCTTTTCTCATAGTTTGCTTGTCAGTACCTTATCTATATGTTTAATTTGAAAGAACATATGTGAAAGGTTAAAAAATAAACAAATGAGGTACTATAGCTTTCCTCAATTCAGCAGAAACTTGGAAAGTTCTTAGTAGGAGGTAGTTTGACAAGCACTATCATGCGATGTTTTTTACAGGATTGCTCTAGTTTTTTTGCCCAACTCTTGAGGGAAGATATTGAAAGCACTTTTAACAATGACGTTAAATCCTCTATCTCTCTCTCTCTCTCTCTCTCTCTCTCACACACACACACACACACACACACACACACACACACACAAAAAGCCATCTGCATAGAGCCCATGAAACTTCGCTAGCTAATGCTGAAAAGGATGAAATCTTAAACACATCAGGTGATCATTAGCTTCGTTCCCTAGTGCATTTAGTTGGTCACTCCTTCAAATCATATATTATAATGACTTTGATGCCCTGCTTCTTATATTGAGAAAGTAGCATATCGTGAGCCCTGCATCCAAATAATCATTATGGTTGTGAAAAATTAAGCTACTTAATATGTTGGACCCCAACAGCAAAGGGTTTGCTAGCATGTTCTCTCTTTACTGCTTAGAACAACCCTCGAGCATTGATCAGTGATTCCTTTGTTATCTTAGTGAAATTGTTGCTATGGATGATGTTGTACAGTCACATCTAGGCCCAATGTGGTAAAAACGGCATAGTTTTGACAAGAAAGAAGTACAAAAGCCCATATCCGCATCCAATCCTCCTTATCCACAAACACCCTGTCCCTCCCTCCCTCCCTCTGCAATTCACTCTCACATTTCTCACTTGAAGAAGATCAACCCAAGAAAATGGCGGTGAAGATTCGTTTAGCTAGGCTGGGATGCATAAACAGGGCATTTTACAGAATTGTTGTTGCTGATAGTCATACTCCAAGAGATGGCAAACACCTTCGAGTTGTTGGTTTCTACGACCCCTTAGCAGGTTCCCTCTTCTTCTTCTTACCCTTCTCTTATTATTTTCAAATACTCAGTTCACATGGAGATTTTTGTTTTCTAATTTCAAAGGCCTGCACTTTGAAGGCTTATAGGGTTTGTTTTCAAGTTCGCATTGCATTGTATGTGTAGATAACTTTGTTATTAAAGACTTAAACTTCGTGGGGAAATGCATTTGCAAAATGGGATGCATTTGTAATTTTATTTTCTTATGCAAATGTAGTTTAATATTACCATTGATAGCACTGATTGCTCATAGTTTATTCTGTTATCAGTTAAAGTCTCAAAAATATGTTTTTAAAGCACAAAGGTCATCAGGTATAGGGAAAAATAAATTTTAGTTGGAATTTTTTGGGTTTAGGCTAGCATTATTGAGAGGACTAATACTATTGCCTATATATCATCAGGTAAAATAATTGTATTTAGTCTAATCCGGTAACCAAAGCTTCACTCCTTCCTTTTGATTATGTCGTAATGCTGACTGAATTCAATCTATAAACCTGGAAATGAAACAAAGTACGTTCCCTTTCGTCACTGAAGCACTAATCATGCTTAATTTTTAGCTTTGATGTTAGGGGAAGTTGCTTAATTATTTTTACATTTTTGCTTTTCTTTTTGGTAGCCAAGGGCGATGCTAGAAGATTGGGTCTTAATGCTGACCTTGTGAAGTAAGTTTTTTTCTTTTTCTTATCACGTTCAATTTATGCTGTATTTATTATCTATGAGCTATATGCCTTCACTTCTTGTTTTTGTTGTGTATGTGTTTCTGGTATTTGGGGTAATAAAAATTTATCATAGTATCTAAGTTTAACCTGGAGATTGGAGTTTAAGGTGTCGTGGGTAATGCTGGAGGTTTAACAAGATAAACATGTTTAGCTTTTGATTCTTAATTGCTAAACATTTATTTTAGGCAGGAGATAACTTCACAATGAGAGAGTTATCTGTTCAGTTTTTGCCAATTTTGAATTAAAGGAGGAGAAAACTGATGGATCAATCTTTAGTTTGCATGAAGCTCTTGTATGGTTGCTTGATGTAACCATATTATTCGATAGTTTCACCCGCATTTAACTAGTGTTTTGTGTATGTTATTTATATAAAATGTCTTGATATTCTTTGTTTTATGTTTTGAAGGCATTTTTGGATGAAAGATGCAAAAAGGAGTAAATTGGAGGTAATTGGCAGATTTGACGTTCAGTCGATATTTTGTGCAGAGCGTGAGTTCCAGAGATCGAAATGAAGTGATTCCAGTGGCATTAAAAAGCTAACATCCATACCTTTCTGGAAATGTAATGCAAGAAAAATAAAAAGAGAAAGATCATGGAAATCACATCCTTCAAAGTCAAATCACGCAGTCTGCCAATGTTGACCTTTTCCCATTCAAAATTCAATATCTGGAGCTTCAGAAGTCCAATTGATGCAAACTCAATTGTGTTGGATTCCTTACTCAAATATCTATAAACGCTCCAAAGTTCAGCCAAAAACGATGTCATATGAGGGAGATATGATTTTTCAAAGATGACAGCTGAATTCTGCCAACAAGCAGGTTGCGTGAAGAAACAAATCCAAAATTCATCCAGAAGCATCCAAATCGACCAACAATTTAGCTCCTCTAGTAAATATTCTAGAAGGTCAAGGAAGGCAGCCACCAACCTCAAGTCAGCCAGCCGCCAGCCGCCTTCACACTACCACCATCTATTGATGTTCACACTTGAACTTTGATTTTCTTACTTACAATTTGTGTATAAATAGAGGGTGAGTAGAAGGAGGTAGCAGCAAGCAAGAAGGGAGGAAACACAAACTCTCCTCTCTACAAATCAGAAATTATGTATTCTTTCATCTTTAGGAGTAGTTGTTCAATAGATATGCAAGGCTAAGCTCGTTTTCTTGGTTGCAAGGACACAACAAACCTTCAGATTTCAAGAACCGTGAGATTTATTCTTCCTTTTATTTTCAGTTTATGTTATGAATGAGTATGATTGTTTTCCTATGCATATTTCCTATGATTGTTTGTCTTAATTGCTAGAGCGGAATCTAAGTTATTATTGTGAACAATCTATTGCTAAGTTTGATATCAAAACCGGAGTTGTGGTATATAAACTTGCGAAGCAACTAAGCTTGATAATTGTAGCGGAACAACGTTATTAAACTTAGGGAGAACATTCGATCATAGCAACACAAATTGACAACTTGTTTGTTAAGATTAATGAATTTATCTAGATCTTAAGGCTGCCATTGGATTAAATCATTAGTGCGGACACTGTGATTGTTTGTTGGTTAGGGCTAGTTATACGGCGGATCCGTTAATTAACCAATATTAAGAAAAGATAAAATTCATAATATAAACTGGAGTTTCGTTTCAAGGATCGGTTCTAATTTTCGTTGGTGGATGTGTGCTTGCAACCAAGGTTTGTTTTCTTGATATATTTCAGTTTCAATTGATTTTGTTTGCTAGTTTAATTTCTGCCATAGTTTAAATCATTGCAAATCAAATCCCCCCAATTACATAACGTACAACATAAAAATCTGACTTGAAACTTCCTCGTGGGATCGACCCCTTGCTTGCTCTATACTATCTTGTGTGTTTTAAGCTAGGGTAATTAATTTGTGCGACCGCGACATCGCAACACTGCTTCTATTTGCCTGCTTGATTAATTGGTTGGCGCAATGTCTTTCATCTTGTTTAGTTGATTTTGGTTATTCTTCTACTTGCTTTTGCAGGTGTTGGTTATCTGTCGGTGCTCAGCCTATAGACACCGTGCGTGACATTCTTATGAGAGCTGGTTTAATATCGCCACCACCGATGGTTGTTATGGGGCAGAAAAAGGGACCAGCTGGTGAGACCTTGAATCCAGAGAAGTCAATTACCCTGTAAAAGTTACCATCTCTGCTGCTTTTATGTTTCTTCTCTCAACTGACTGGTTCGGAGCTAAATTTCCTTTCCAGGTTGTTGAGTGAATTGAAGTTTAAAATTCTCTTAATTCATTATTGTGTTCATTATATTTGTTCTTTATGCTTATGTCCAATCACCTGTTAAAGACAATGCTTTGAGATTATCATTCCTTGTTGTACATATTAACATTTCAAATGTGTGAGAATCTGGAACATCTGCTGATTGTTGTTCCTGCATGTCCTTGTACTTGAGAAAATATTTATTGCTGATTGTTGTGTCATTAGCAATTAGATGATGTTGTGACACTTTTAGCTCTGTCACAAAAGGAGTGTTTGCCTGTTGAGAAATGTTACATGCGTTGCTCATAGAGCATGAACGTCATCCAGACACATATATCAGTTAATTTTTATTTTTTAATTATATTTTTATTTTTTAAAAGACTAAATTACCTCTGATTCACATTGATTATAACTAAAAAGCCTTGAAAAATATATAAAAAAACCCCTGAATAACAATTTTATTTTATTTTTCTTTTAAAAACAATATAGTCATTTTACTGTACTATTAAAACATTAAAAGACTGAAACACCCATCAATCCTAGTTTTAAAAATTTTAATTAGAAGACATAGCAAGTTGTCTAAACCCTTTTCATGGACAAAGCAATGATCTTAAATGATAAAATAGCATTTTGAAGCATGTAAAGAAGAGACAAAACAATTGCTCTAAGAGTTCAATTGTTTCAAGCTACTTTGCTTCGTCTTAATAGGAATGTATCCTATATAATTATTAAATCAAATCCAGGAGTTGACCTTGTAGGTCAAACGGGTTTGCTGGGCTAATTGCTGGTCTGGTTTTTAACAGATGCAGATAAAAAAAAAAAAAAAACAAATAACAAACACTTGATCGTTGCGTGTAGATCATTGCTGCCAAATCACAAATAAGCAAAGAACAAGACTTGTACATGGGAAATTTCCGGGAAGTCAACACCTCTGTACATGAGAAAATATTTGGAAAAAGGAAACACGTAATTTAAAGGAAGACTTGAGATCAAGTCGTCGTCCCCATCAATATGGCTTATAATTGCTTCTTCTTTTTACATGATTCCTTCCAGCTCATTACACACAATCTATCATCGGCAGATGACTTAAGGAAGACTCGATGCCCTTCCTACCAAATCACAAAAAGAAAAAACAAATAACCAGACATTAAGCCTTGTAATACACAGGAAATTACCAAGCGGATGTGCACCCTCTGTAACGTCCAAGAAAATACATGGATTTGATTTTTTTTTATTTTAAATTAATTTTTATATCATTTCAATGGACTGAATAAAAAATAAATTTTAAAAAATAAAAAAAATATTATTTTAATGCATTTTCAAGTAAAAATTATTTTAAAAAACAATTGTTATTACAATACCACAAATCCATCAAATCATCATAACCATTATAATATAATGTAAAGGCAGAAAAGTCTTTGGCATGTGCAAACACATGGACCAAAGATATAGAGGGTGTTTGTAAATTTGATAATAATTTATTTTTAAAATGTTTTTTGCTTGAAAATACATTAAGATAATTTTTTTTTCACTTTTAAAAAAATATTTTTGACACCAACACGTTAAAACAAACTGAAAAAACTAAATAAAAAAAAGTTAATCTCAAATAAAATATAAAACAATTTCTAAATTTATTAAAATATTGTTTATACAGCAAAGACAAACAAAACCTAAATGCCCTTTCCTTCACATTTAATTTATTAAAATATTATTTATTAATATTATTTTAATGTACTGATATTAAAAATAAATTTTAAAACATAAAAAAATATATTATTTTAATGCATTTTTAAGTGAAAATTATTTTGAAAAACAATTGTTACCTCAATACCAAGCATATTCTCTAACAATTTCTTGAAGTTATAGAGGGTGTTTGTGAATATAGTAATAATTGATTTTTAAAATGTTTTTTTGCATGAAAATACATCAAGATAATATATATTTTTTTATTTTTAAAGAATTATTTTTGACACAAACACATCAAAACAAACTAAAAAAATAATAATCTAAAATAAAATATAAAATAATTTTAAAATTTATTAAAACATTGTTTACATAGCAAAGACAAACAAAAGCTTAAATGTCTTTTCCTACGGCATCACAAATAACAAGACTTGATGCCTTCTGTAATGCCATGAGAAAATACTTGAATTTGAATTTTATTTATTTTTTGTTTATTTTAAATTAATTTTTTTTGTGTTTTAATTATATTATTTTGATTTTCTGATATTAAAAATAAAAAATATATTATTTTGATATATTTCTAATATTTTTTTTTGAAAAACAACTATTAGTATAATATCAAACACGCTCTCTAACAAGTTATTTTCAATTAAATCATCATAACCATTATAATATAATATAAAGGCAAAAGCGTCCTCCGCAAGGCAAATACTTGGACTGAAGATATAGAAGGTGTGTACGAGTATGGTAACAATTGTTTTTTAAAGTGTTTTTCATTTAAAAATACATTAAGATAATATATTTTTTATTTTTAAAGAATTATTTTTAACACAAACATATTAAAACAAACCGAAAAAAACTAAAACAAATTAATCTTAAATAAAAAATAAAAAAATAAAAATTTATAAAAACATTGTTTATAGGCAAAGATAAAATCGCCTTTCCTTCCATGTGCATGGCAGCTCCATTGGGCTGCTACGGGAAATTAAAATTAAAATTAAAATGTATTAAAATATTATTTTTATTTTTTAAAAAATTATTTTTAATTTTAGTATATCAAAGAAATTTAAAAATTTAAAAATATTAATTTTTAAAAAAAAAAACAGTATATTTCAAAAATGTGTTCTGACACATTTTGACAAGAAATTCGTAATTTCCAGGAAAATTATAAAAGAATTTGAAGTAAAAATTAATAGACTAAAGAATGACGTGGGACAGAAGTGTTTAGTTTTTTTTAAAAAATATATAATAAAAAAGTTAAAGAGAAAATAACAAAAGATCAGCTACTCCGCCAAGTGAATACCTAATACATTTGAATTATTAAAAAAGTTATCTATCACAGGCCACAGCTGTGATATGATAAACAAGAATATATATGCTTTGATTTTTAACAATGGAATCAACAATGTGCAATCGTGTAATGTTCTAAGAAAATACTTGGATTTGATGCCTATAAATTATAATATGCCTATGGCAGGGTCTTCAACACGTAAAGCCTAAGCTACTGTTTCAAAATCAGCCTCATCTTTTTTCCTTGAGTTACTTCCGTTCTCTCCCTCCAGACCTACCTTACCACCAGAGTCTTACTCTTGTTTCTTCGACTGTTTCTCCACAAAACAATATGATGTCTCCATCCCCATCTACTCCTTCCACCTTAACCACCGCCCAGCCACAAGTAATTAAAGATGATGTCTTCCTTAGTTTCAGGGGAGAAGCCACAACCGTCATGCTGCTTTGGACAATTGAAGAGGCCAAGCTTTCTGTGATTGTTTTTTCTGAAAACTATGCATCTTCCAAATGGTGCTTGGAGGAGCTTGCAAAGATTATTGAGCGTAGACAAAATAATGGACAGATAGTTATTCCTGTGTTCTACCAGGTGGATCAATCCCATGTAAGAAATCAAACAGGGAGGTTTGGGGATGCATTGGCTAGATTGATAAAGAAGAAAGCTTTGACGATGAACAAAGAGCAGAGCTTCAGACACGCTTTGACGGATGCAGCCAATCTATCTGGATGGAGCTTAGGGAAGTCTGAGTAAGCTCCTGAAATATATCCCATCAGAAAAATATTCGTTCATTTGTTGAGGATTTGAGATTTAATTTAAAATTATTGAGAATGATGAGCTCTGTGAATTTATATTTATTTCATTTGATTTTCAAAACGTTGTAGCCAAACACTTGTACAGATCTTAAGCTTTAGGAGACAGAGAGAAGATATTTAGAATCCTTATATTAAATTTTATCAGGACAATCAATGTTTCAATATTTTCTTCTATAGTTTCACTGGAAATTGGGGCATTAATAGTCTATTAATTTGAGGTGAAAAAGATCATGATGACTTAAAAAATAATATAAATTATATAGTTTGAGATTTTCTCCTAACAATTTAAACTTTTTTAATTGAAAGGATTATATGATATGATGATTTGAGAAAACATCTTATGCATTTGCATTTCATTGATTTTCTTAGATACACACTTACAAGTAGTTTCCAGTTTCAAGGATTGATTAACTGTAGCTTGAGATAAGTAGGGAGCTGCTGCATATTTCTGAACTCAAATTCATTCTCTCGAGAGGCCCAGTAAGAGAATCTTGTCCAGGTTTATGATTCAAGTGTTACATTAGGACTATCAATTGCCAATAATGATGCTCAATTGCTCATACGTGTCTACTATGTATAGATGTAGCTACTAAGGAGTGAGTATGTTTATATGTTTCTTCTTGTCCGGTCCATTTTGGCTAACAATTAGGTGTGTTCTTCTTGTTTGTTAGGCTGGAGTCTGAATTTATTGAGAAAATCATTGGAGATGTTTCGAACAAACTGCAAGCTATGTCTTCAAGTCACACTACGGGTCTATTTGGAATTGATGTTCGCGTTAACAAAGTTGAATCTTTGTTAAATATGGAATCTCCAGATGTTCTCATTGTAGGGATATGGGGAATGGATGGTATCGGTAAGACAACGATTGCTCAAGCTGTGTGCAACAAGGTTCGTTCTCGATTTGAAGGAATCTGTTTCGCAAACTTTAGGCAAGCATTAAAAACTGGTTCCATGGCTGATTTGCAAAGAAGCTTTCTTTCACAGCTGCTTGGCCAAGAAATTCTGAACACAATGGGCTCCTTGAGTTTTTGTGATTCTTTTGTGAGGGAGAGACTTCGTCGAATAAAGGTTTTTATTATTCTGGATGATGTGGATGATTTAATGCCTTTGGAAGAATGGAAAGAATTGCTTGATGGACGAAACAGTTCATTTGGTTCGGGCAGTAAAGTTCTCATAACAAGTTGGGACAAGCAAGTGCTTAAGAATGTAGTAGACGAAACATACGAGGTTGAGGGGTTGAACTATGAAGAATCTCTTAAACTCTTTAGCTCAAAAGCCTTGAAGAATTGCAACCCCACAATTGCTCATAGAGAATTGATAGAAAAGATTGTAAGTCAAGTAGAAGGCAATCCGTTGGCTCTTATGGGTAAAAGCACTGTAGAATGGTGCAGTGCATTGAATAAACTAGCTCAGAACCCTCGAATCGAAAAGGCGTAAAGAATTACTTACAATGGTAAAAGCACTGTAGAATGGTGCAGTGCATTGAATGACAATCCATATTCTTGATATAGCACATTTCTTCAGAAGATTTGAAGAAAACCTGTGATTTTCTCATAACTAGAATATTAGATGGCTTTTATTGTCGGCCTGTGATTTTTGATATAATCACGCTCATTGATGAGTGTTTCATAAGTACTTCTCATAACATGCTAGAAATGGTATTTAGCATTGTTCGTGTAAAATCTAAGTTTTCTGGAAAACTGATATGCGGAACAATAAACATAGACTTGGTTTCAGACCTGGTTTCCATTACGATTTACCAAATTATGCCAATTACACCATAAATACATGAAAGACAAAAGACTTCTGGGGTAGGTTATACTCACATCTTCAGGGCCATTGTAAGAAGCAACCCGCTGATAAATAGTCTGGTGGAGTGTGAGAAATTAATAATTAGAGAAACTCAAGGTTCACTAAACTAAATTTAGCAATGACATAAAAATTTTCCCAAGACACATGCAAAATAGACAAAGGGGATCTAGCTTAATGGTCGAATGCACGCCATTTTTTTGGAATACATCAAAAGATCCAAGTACTTGTAAAATATGAGAAAAGTGTGAAGTTTGTTTTGAACATTATCAGCTTAGAAATCAACATCTGGGTGTGTTAAAGAACTATTGACCAAAGCACTGTAACAAATAAGAGTATACCTGACTAAGGCCAATGATGGCTGTAAATTATAAGGTCTTCTCCCACTCTGAAAACCAAGTTCAAGCTTGGTTGGCAAGAAGACTGTGAGGAAAGCAACGAAAAAGAAAAGAAAAAAAATATAGAAAACATGAATTTATATCATTGGTTCTATATGACAATAAAAAAGCTTTTAAAATCAGTCACAACCAAATACTAAAATATTTATTTTAATAGAGAAAATGACGGTGAAGATTCGTTTAGCAGGTCTGAGATACAAAAACAGGGCATTTTACAGAATTGTAGCTGCTGATAGTCATACTCTAAGAGATGGCAAACACCTTCAAGCTGTTGGTTTCTACGACCCCTTAGCAGGTTCTCTCTTCTTTTTCTCACCCTACTCTTATTATTTTCATATGCTCAGTTCACATGAAGAATTTTTTTTTTCTAATTTTAAAGAGCTGGACTTTGAAGCCTTATTGGGTTTATTTTCAGGTTCTCATATCATCAATGCATGGTATGTGTAGATAACTTTGTTACTCAAGACTTGTGGGATAATGCATTTGTAATTTTATTTTCTGATGTATATGTAGTTTTATATGACCATTGATAGCACTAATTGTTCATAGTTTATTCTGTCATCAATTAAAGTCTCAAAAATATGTTCATAGTGCTTAGTTTTAGTAGCTATGTGGGTTAATTTTCATCAACTTTAATTTAAATCTAGTCCAAACTAAGGTCACTGGATCAAGGTTTTAAGAAAGAGTATTATTTCTTTCCTCTTTCGTTTTTCCGCATAAGGTTGGACAAGCTCATATCATGAAAATGGGTCAAAATTCAAAAACATTCTATCAAGTTGCCAAATTGCCAAAGCATGGGCCAATCCTCTTCTTGATGCTCGGGCAATAATAGTCATATTGGTGGGGACGACTTGACCTTAAGTCTTCATTGAAATTACGTGTTTCTTTTTTCCTTTATATATATAAAGGAAAAGGGAAAAGCATCTAAAAGGAAAAAGAAAAAGGCATCTGCATCTGCCGACACCGTCTGAAACGTACCATGATTTTAAAAAATGTATTTTTTTATATATATTTTAAATTGTTTTGATTTAATAATTTTTTAAAAAAATAAAAAAATAAAAAAACATCATTTTCATTTATTTTAAAATAAAAATATTTCAAAAAAAAAATCACAATTTTACTACCAAACAACAGATACTTAGTTTAAGCCATCGTCCCCTTCAATATAGCAATTATTGCAGGAGCATGAAGAAGAGGATTGGGCCATCCCCGGTCCCTTCCTCTCTCCTTCCAGACGACTTCTTCTTCTTCTTCTTCACAAGGAGAATTAATGCTGCTAATACGCTAAGGGAACAGCTAATCCATTTGAAATATTAAAAAAATTATCTATCACCGTTGTGATATGATGATACACGAGAATATATGTTTCTTCTAATTACAGCAATAATTGTTGGAGGCAAACCATTCCGCGGTCATTCACACACGTGTCTGACCATTAAAAACAATGACATTTTATGTTTTAGGATGCACTTGGGAGCGCGGTTCGTGCCCACAAAATTAAAAAAAAAAATTATTAAAATTTAATATGGTTTGTACGTATTAAATTGTTTTGATGTGTTGATATTAAAAATAATTTTAAAAAATAAAAAAAATATTATTAACATGTATTTCGATATAAAAAATTATTTAAAAAATAACCGCTACAGACGGTCAAACATACACTTAATATAGTTGTAAACTTAATATAGTTGTAAAAGGCGGTGTTGATCTGCGGAGAAATGTCACTATGTACTGTCCAAAAACACATGATGCATGATGCTTGTAAGATGCATAGTTGTAAACTTAATATAGTTGTAAAAGGCGGTGTTGATCTGCGGAGAAATGTCACTATGTACTGTCCAAAAACACATGATGCATGATGCTTGTAAGATGCAAATGTCTCTTATTCACTTTGATTATAATTAAAAAGTTTACTTTAATTATTTTACCGAAACACCCATGAATCCTAGTTTTTAAAATTTTACTTTAAAGAATATTTGAAACATTCCTCAGTGCTTCTAAAACGGTTAAAAATTAATTTGTCTCTAATCATTATGACCATTAATTATCGAAAGCCACCGTTAAGACAAGAAATACATAATTGCGTAATGTCAAGGCAACTTAGCTTCCCAAACACACTGCCCAAGCACTTGCCTGAAAGAGTCAAGGTCAAGTCGTCGTCCCCATCAAAATGGCTATTGTTGCCCGACCATCAAAAAGAGGATTGGCCCATCCCCGGTCCCTACTCAAGACAACTTCTTCTTTATTTTTTTTATTTTATTTTATTTTTTTCTAGAGTAATATAGTTATTTCTGTTATGAAAATGTTAAAAAGACAAAAACACTCATGGATATTAGTTTTAAGAATATTTAAATTATTTTTTTGTACTTCTAATATGTTTAAAGTTATTTTGTCTCTCATAATTAAAAATAATTTTTAATTTTTTTAAAATTTTAATTTTTTTTAAATTTTAATTTTAATTAAAAGACATAGCAAGTTATCCAGCTATCTTTGTTGACAAAGAAATAATTTAAATTTTCATGAATAAGAGTTCAATTGTTTTGAGCGTATTTAAGTAGCTTAGTTTAGTGGCAGTCTATTACTTCAACCCTACAATAACACTAGAATAATTTAATTTTTCATCTGATTAATAATTTAAATCTTAAATTTCATGAATAGGGATAATCTTTAACTGATTGAATTTAAATCTAATCCAAACTAAGGTCATTGAATCAAGGTTTTAAGAAAGAGCATTTCTTTCCTCTTTCGTTTTTCTGCTTAAGGTTGGATGGAGGCCAAAAATGACATGCAAGCTCACATCATGAAAATGGTGGGGGTAAAAAAATTTTGATTTTTTTTTAATTTTAAATTATTATTTTTTATATCATTTTGATGTGCTAATATTAAAAATTAATTTTAAAAAAATATATATTATTTTGATGTATTTTTAAATTAAAAACACTTTAAAAATAATTGTTATTATAATGACAAGCAGTTTACTTGACAAATTCTTTTCAATCAGATCATGATAGCCATTATAATATAATGTTAGGAAAAAATATCATCGACATGCAAAAATCATAATTGTTAAACTCTGTCTGGGAGTTGACCCGGTCAAGGGACCGAGTCCCGAGTTTTATGGGTCAACTCAGTTCAACCCAGAAAAATTAAAAAAAATAATAATGTTTTAAGAACTTCTTCTTTATTTTATTTATTTTTATTTTTTTCAAGAGTAATACAGTTATTTCTGTTATGAAAATGTTAAAAAGATCAAAACACTCATAGATATTAGTTTTAAGAACTTTATTCTAAGAATATTTAAATTATTTTTTTGTACTTCTAAAATGTTTAAAAATTATTGTCTTTGATAATTACAACAATCACAATGATAAATGAATCTTATAAAAAAAATTCAATAACCAGTTAAATGATAATAAATAATTATTTTACTATTTCTTCTTCCTCCTCTTCTTCTTCTTCTCGTCAACAGTCATGTTGACGAGAAACATGTAATTTCCAAACTCGGCTTCCCGAACACGCTGCCCAAGCACTCGCCAGGAAGCGCGCTTAAGGTCAAGTCGTCGTCCCCGTCAATATGAAGAAGAGGATTGGCCCCATCCCCCGTCCCCCGTCCCTTCCTCTCTCCTTCAAGACGACTTCTTTTTCTTCTTCTTCTTCACAATAAATAAATATATATAAAAGGAAAAAGGAAAAGGCATCTGCCAATTTATTTGAATAGATTGTGTGTAATGAGGTGGAAGAAAGCATGTAAAAAGAAGAAGTAATTGTAATTACATGGCTGCATGACAATTATATTGCCAAAAGCAGTAAACAGAACCACGATTGTGATTTTGAATCGCTTTTATATTAAAATCACAGTTTAAAATAGTAGTTTTTAAAAAAACTATGTTCCTTTTTAAATAAAATTAAACCATATTATATATTTCTCTAACTGTATCAATTTGTTTTTTAAAAAATTCCTATTATTGGGGCAGAGTAACAAGTTTTTCCCAATGAAATCATTATAATCACTATAATATAATTGGAAGTCAACAAAGTCTAGTTTGTGCAAACACTTGTATCGAAGACTTGATGCCCTTCCTACCAAATCACAAAAAGAAAAACACAAATAACAAGACATTAAGCCTTTCTGTCCACAGGAAATTTCCAAATAGATGGGCACCATCTCTAACGTCTGAGAAAACACATGGATTTGATTTTTTTTATTTTTAATTATTTTTTTATTTTTTAATATTATTTTAATGTATTGATATTAAAAATAAATTTAAAAAATAAAAAAAATATTATTTTGATACATTTCTAAGTAAAAATCATATAAAAAAATAATGATTATCACAATACCAAACATGTTCTCTAACAAGTTCTTCTCCATCAAATCATCATAACCATTATAATATAATGTAAAGGCAAAAAGTCTTTGGCATGCGCAAACACTTGTAATGAAGATATAGAAGGTATTTGTAAGTGTGGTAATAATTGATTTTTAAAATGTGTTTTTACTTGAAAATAAATCAAGATAATGCTTTTTTACTTTTAAAGAATTATTTTTGACACCAACACATTAAAACAAACAGAAAGAACTAAAAAAAAATAATTTCAAATAAAATATAAAACATTTTCTAAATTTATTAAAATATTGTTTATACAGCAAAGACAAACAAAACCTAAATACCCTTTTCTTCACATTAAATTTATTAAAATATTGTTTATTAATATTATTTTACTATACTAATATTAAAAATAAATTTTAAAAAATAAAAAATATATTATTTTAAAGCATTTTCAAGTGAAATTATCTTAAAAAACAATTGTTATCTCAATACCAAATAAGTTTTTTAACAAGTTCTTCTCAATCAAATTATCATAACCATTATAATATTATAATGTGAATGCAAAAAAATCTTCAACATGCGCAGACACTTGGATTGAAGATATAAAAGATGTTTATGAGTGTAGAAACAGTTAATTTTTTAAATGTGTTTTGCATGAAAATACATCAAGATAATATATATATATTTTTTTTACTTTTAAATAATTATTTTTAACACCAACACATCAAAACAAACAAAAAAAACTGAAAAAAATTAATCTAAAATAAAATATAAAATAATTTCAAAATTTATTAAAACATTGATTACATAGCAAAGACAAACAAAAGCCTAAATGTCTTTTCCTACGGCATCACAAATAAGTAGCGAGCTGCTGCATATTTCTGAGCTCCAATTCATTCTCTCGAGAGGCCCAGTAAGAGAATCTTGTCCAGGTTTATGATTCAAGTGTTACATTAGCACTATCCATTGCCAATAATGATGCTCAATTACTCATACGTGTCTACTATGTATAGATGTAGCAATTGAGGAGTGAGTATGTTTATATGTTTCTTCTTGTCCGGTCCATTTTGGCTAACAATTAGGTTTGTTTGTTCTTGTTTGTCAGGCTGGAGTCTGAATTTATTGAGAAAATCATTGGAGATGTTTCGAACAAATTGCAAGCTGTGTCTTCAAGTCACCCTACAGATCTATTTGGAATTGATGTTCGCGTTAACAAAGTTGAATCTTTGTTAAAAATGGAATCTCCAGATGTTCTCATTGTAGGGATACGGGGAATGGGTAGTATTGGAAAGACAACGATTGCTCAAGCTCTGTGCAACAAGGTTCGTTCTCGATTTGAAGGAATCTTTTTTGCAAACTTCAGGCAAGAATTAGAAACAGGTTCCATGGCTGATTTGCAAAGAAGATTTCTTTCACAGCTGCTTGGCCAAGAAATTATGAGCATGGGCTTCTTTAGTTTTCGAGATTCTTTTGTGAGGGAGAGACTTCGTCGTAAAAAGGTTTTTATTGTTCTTGATGATGTGGATGATTCAATGCCTTTGGAAGGATAGACAGATTTGCTTGATGGACGAAACAGTTCATTTGGTCGGGGCAGTAAAGTTATCATAACGAGTAGGGACAAGCAAGTGCTTAAGAATGTAGTAGACGAAACATACGAGGTTGAGGGGTTGAACCATGAAGAATCTCTTAAACTCTTTAGCTCAAAAGCCTTGAAGAATTGCAACCCCACAATTGATCATAGAGAATTGATAGAAAAGATTGTAAGGCATGTACAAGGCAATCCGTTGGCTCTTATAGATTTGGGTTCCTCTCTCTATGGTAAAAGCACTGTAGAATGGCGCAATGCATTGAATAAACTAGCTCAGAACCCTCGAATCGAAAAGGCGTAAAGAATTAGTTACAATAACGATCCATATTTCTTGATATAGCACATTGCTACAAGAATATTAGATGGCTTTTATTGATGAGTGTCTCATAACTACTTCTCATAACATGGTATAAATGGCATTTAGCATTGTTCATGTAGAATCTAAGTTTCCTGGAAAACTGATGCGGAACGATAAACATAGACTTGGTTTCCATTATGATTTACCAAATTGTGCCAATTACACCTTAAATACATGAAAGATAAAAGACTTCTGGGTTAGGTTATACTCACATCTTCAGGGCCATTGTAAGAGTAACCTGCCGATAAATAGTCTGGTAGAGTATGAGAAACCAATAATTAGAGAAACTTAAGGTTCACTAAACTAAATTTAGCAATGACATAAAACTTTTCCCAGGACACATGCAAAATAGACAAAGGGGATCTAGTTTAATGGTCAAATACACACCATTTTTATGGAATACATCAAAGGATCTGAGTACTTGCAAAATATCAGAAAAATGTGAATTTTGTTTTGAACATTATCAGCTTAGAAATCAACATCTATGTGTGTTAAAGAACCATTGACCAAAGCACTATAACAAATAAGAGTATATCTAATTGGGGTCAATGATGGCAATAAATTGTAAATTATAAGGTCTTCTCCCACTCTGAAAACCAAGTTCAAGCTTGGTTGGCAAGAAGAATGTGAGGAAAGCAACGAAAAGCAAAAGAAAAAAAAATATAGAAAACATGAATTTATATCATTGGTTCTATATGATAATAAAAAAGCTTTTAAAATCAGTCACAACCCAATACTAAAATATTTATTTTAATAGAGAAAATGGCGGTGAAGATTCGTTTAGCAGGTCTGGGATACAAAAACAGGGTATTTTACATAATTGTTGCTGCTGATAGCCATACTCTAAGAGATGGCAAACACCTTCAAGTTGTTGGTTTCTACGACCCCTTAGCAGGTTCCCTCTTCTTCTTCTCACCCTACTCTTATTATTTTCATATGCTCAGTTCACATGAAGATTTTTTTTTTTCTAATTTTAAAGACCTGGACTTTGAAGGTTTATTGGGTTTATTTTCAGGTTCTCATATCATCAATGCATGGTATGTGTAGATAACTTTGTTACTCAAGACTTGTGGGATAATGCATTTGTAATTTTATTTCTGATGTACATGTAGTTTAATATGATCATTGATAGCACTGATTGTTCATGGTTCATTCTGTCATCGGAATTCTGTCATCGGTTAAAGTCTCAAAAATATATTCATAGTTCTTAATTTTAGTAGTTTTATGGGTTAATTTTCATCTATTTTAATTTAAATCTAGTACAAACTAAGGTCACTGGATCAAGGTTTTAAGAAAAAGTATTTTTTTCCTCTTTCGTTTTTCCGCATAAGGTTGGATGGAGGCTAGAAATGAGATGCAAGCTCACATCATGAAAATGGGTCAAAATTCAAAAACATTCTATCAAGTTGCCAAATTGCCAAAGCATGGGCCAATCCTCTACTTGATGCTCGGGCAATAATAGTCATATTGGTGGGGACGACGACTTGACCTTAAGTCTTCCTTGAAATTACGTGTTTCTTTTTTCCTTTATATATGTAAAGGAAAAGGTAAAAGGCATCTAAAAGGTAAAGGCATCTGCCGATAAAAAAGGAAAAAGAAAAAGGCATCTGCATCTGCCGACACCGTCTGAAACGTACAATGATTTTAAAAAAATTAGATTTTTTTTTAAATTAATATTTTTTATATATTTTAAATTGTTTTGATGTAATGATTTAAAAAAAATAAAATATAAAAAAAACATCATTTTAATTTATTTTAAAATAAAAATATATTTTTTTTTAAATCACAATTATACTTCCAAACAACAAATAGTTAGTTTAAGTCATCGTCCCCTTCAATATAGCAATTATTGCAGGAGCATGAAGAAGAGGATTGGGCCATCCCCGGTCCCTTCCTCTCTCCTTCCAGACGACTTCTTCTTCTTCTTCACACGGAGAATTATTGCCCGTCATTCTTTTGTCTTGTTTTGATAATTAACGAGACATGAAGCCTTTTCTACACGGGAAATTCCCAGGAAGTCCCCAATGTGGGACGGAAGTGTTTATTTAATAATAAAAAAATTGAAGAGAAAATAACAAAAGTTCCTAAAGCTGCTAATACGCTAAGGGGACAACTAATCCATTTGAAATATTAAAAAAATTATCTATCACAGTTGTGATATGATGATACACGAGAATATATGTTTCTTCTAATTACAGCAATAATTGTTGGAGGCAAACCGTTACACAGTCATGCACACGTGTCTAACTATTAAA
Source organism: Populus davidiana (assembly GCA_030145905.1). NCBI lineage: Eukaryota > Viridiplantae > Streptophyta > Magnoliopsida > Malpighiales > Salicaceae > Populus > Populus davidiana. The sequence continues at coordinate 8,189,818 of CM057807.1, forward strand.
AAAATGACGTCGTTATGCTTTAATACAGTCGTAAAAAGTGGTGGTGGTCTGCGGAGAAAAGTCACATGTGCTGTCTAAAAAAACATGGATGCTTTTAAGATGCAAATGTCTTTAATTCACTTTGATTATAACTAAAACTTTTACTTTAACTATTTTACCGAAACACCCATGAATCCTAGTTTTTAAAATTTTACTTTAAAGAATATTTGAAACATTCCTCAGTGCTTCTAAAACGGTTAAAAATTAATTTGTCTCTAATCATTATGACCATTGATTATCGAAAGCCACCGTTAAGACAAGAAATACATAATTGCGTAATGTCAAGGCAACTTAGCTTCCCAAACACACTGCCCAAGCACTTGCCAGCTGGAAGACCCCTACTCAAGACGACTTCTTCTTTATTTTATTTTTATTTTACTTTTTTCAAGAATAATATAGTTATTTCTGTTATGAAAATGTTAAAAAGATTAAAACACTCATGCATATTAGTTTTAAGAACTTTGTTTTAAGAATATTTAAATTATTTTTTTGTACTTCTAATATGTTTGAAAGTTATTTTGTCTCTTATAATTACGAATAATTTGTAGTTTTTTTTAAATTTTAATTTTAATTAAAAGACATAGCAAGTTGTCCAGCCCTCTTTATTGACAAAGAAATAATTTAAATTTTCATGAATAAGAGTTCAATTGTTTTGAGCGTATCTAAGTAGCTTAGTGGTTGTTTGGGAGTGCTTTTTAAAAGTGTTTTCAAGAAATTTTGAATTTTTTTTATAAATTAATATGTTTTTGATATTTTCAAATCATTTTCATGTGCTGATCTCAAAAATAATTTTTAAAAAATAAAAAAAATATTATTGGCGTGCTTTTCTAAATGAAAAACATTTTGAAAAGCAACAACAATTATACTCCCAAATACGCTTTTAATTTAGTGGCAGTCTATTACTTAAACCCTACACTAACACTAGAATAATTTAATTTTTCTTTTGATTAATAATTTAAATCTTAATTTTTCATGAATAAATCTAATCCAAACTAAGGTCACTGGATCAAGGTTTTAAGAAAGAGCATTTCTTTCCGCTTTTGTTTTCCTGCTTAAGGTTGGATGGAGGCCAAAAATGACATGCAAGCTCACATCATGAAAATGGTGGGGGTAAAACAATTCTATCAAGTTGAATTTTTTTAAAACATTTTAATTATTATTTTTTATGTTATTTTGATGTGTTGATATCAAAAATTAATTTTAAAAAAATAAAAAAATATATTATTTTAATGTATTTTCAAGTTAAAAATACTTTAAAAATAATTATTACTACGAACCATAACAAAAAGTTTCTCTGACAAATTATTTTCAATTAGATCATGATAGCCATTATAAGATCATGATAGCTATTATAATATAATGCTAGGCAAAAATGTCATCGACATGCAAAAACCATAGTTATTAAACTCGGTTTGGGAGTTGACCCGGTCAAGGGATCAAATCCTGGGTTTCATGGGTTAACTCGGTTCAACCCCGAAAAATAAAATAAAAATCATAAAGTTTTAAGAACTTCTTCTTTATTTTATTTTTTTCAAGAGTAATATAGTTATTTCTATTATGAAAATGTTAAAAAGACCAAAACACTCATGGATATTAGTTTTAAGAACTTTATTTTAAGAATATTTAAATTATTTTTTTGTACTTCTAAAATGTTTTAAAATTATTTTGTCTTTAATAATTACAATAATGATAATGATAATAATAAATGAATTTTATAAAAAAATTCTAGTCAGTTAAATAATAAAAAATAATTATTTTACTGTTTCTTCTTCTTCTTCTTCTTCTCGTCAACAATCATGATGACGAGAAACACGTAATTTCCAAACTCAGCTTCCTGAACACGCTGCCCAAGCACTTGCCAGGAAGGGCACTTAAGGTCAAGTCGTCGTCCCCGCCAATATAAAGAAGAGGATTGGCCCCATCCCCCGTCCCTTCCTCTGTCCTTCAAGACGACTTCTTTTTCTTCTTCTTCTTCACAATAAATAAATATATATAAAAGGAAAAAGGAAAAGGCATCTGCCAATTTATTTCAATAGATTGTGTGTAATGAGGTGGAAGAAAGCATGTAAAAAGAAGAAGTAATTATAATTACATGGCTGCATGCCAATTATATTGCCAAAAGCAGTAAACAGAACCACGATTGTGATTTTGAATCGCTTTTATATTAAAATCGTAGTTTAAAATAGCTTTTTTTAAAAAAAAACTATGTTCTTTTTTAAATAAAATTAAACTATATTATATATTTCTCTAGCTGTATCAATTTGTTTTTTAAAAAATTCCTATTATTGGGTCAGAGTAACAAGTTTTTCCCAATGAAATCATTATAATCACTATAATATAATTGGAAGTCAACAAAGTCCTAGTTCGTGCAAACACTTGTATCGAAGACTCGATGCTCTTCCTACCAAATCACAAAAAGAAAAAACAAATAACAAGACATTAAGCCTTTCTGTCCACAGGAAATTTCCAAGTAGATGTGCACCCTCTCTAACGTATGAGAAAATACATGGATTTGATTTTTTTTATTTTTAATTAATTTTTATTTTATTTTTATATTATTTTAATATATTGATATTAAAAATAAATATTTTAAAAAATATTTTAATATATTTCCAAATGAAAATTATCTTGAATAACAATTATTACCTCAATATCAAATAGGTTCCCTAATAAGTTCTTCTCAATCAAATAATCATAACCATTATACAATAATGTGAATGCAAAAAAGTCTTTTGGCATATGTAAATACTTGGATTGAAGATATAGAGAGTGTTTATGAGTATAGTAGAAGTTGATTTTTAAAATATGTTTACTTAAAAATACATTAAGATAATGTTTTTTTTTTTACTTTTAAAGAATTATTTTTAATACCAAAGCATCAAAACAAACAAAAAAAACTAATGTAAAATAAAATATAAAATAATTTCAAAATCTATTAAAACCTTGTTTACATAGCAAAGACAAACAAAAGCCTAAATACCCTTTCCTACCGCATCACAAATAACAAGACTTGAAGCCTTTTCTGCATGGAAAATTTCCAGGAAGCTAACAATGTGCACCCTCTGTAATGCCGAGAGAAAATACTTGAATTTGAATTTTGTTTATTTTAAATTATTTTTTTTATTTAATTATATTATTTTGACGTTCTGATATCAAAAATAAAATTTAAAAAATAAAAAATATGATTTTTGTGTATTTTTAATAAAAAAATAATTTAAAAAATAATCACTAGTACAATATCAAACAAGCTCTTTAACAAGTTCTTTTCAATTAAATCATCATAACCATTATAATATAATATGAAAGCAAAAAATTTCTCCGCAGGGCAAATACTTGGACCGAAGATATAAAAGATGTTTACGAGTATAATAATAATTGTTTTTTAAAATATTTTTTATTTAAAAATATATTAAAATATATTTTAATATATTTTTTATTTTTAAACATTAGCATATTAAAACAAACTGAAAAAAATTAAAAAAAAATCTTAAATAAAAAATAAATTTTTTTTTATAAAAACATTGTTTACTGTTAGAGTTTGTTTCCAGTTGAACAAGTCTTTAGGACTTAGCTGATTTCTAGTCTTGAATAATTCCTATTGTTTAGGATTCTGTTATTCTGTTTTGATTTCTATTATTAGCTTTTGTTTTCAATCTTTGTAAAGGCTATATATATGGTCTTCAGTTACGTTAATAAATACACAAAACATTTCTTCCTTTCTCTTATATTATTTCTCAGCAAACACCAAAACATACTTGACATTTTGGTATCAGAGCCTGATGATAGCAGTAGAGATGTCAACAGAAGGAGGAGGTTTTGTGCAGCCTTCAATTCCAAGATTGGACGGACACTATGATCATTTGTGTATGCTCATGGAGAACTTTCTCCGTTCAAAAGAATACTTGAGTTTAATTGAGGATGGGATTCCTACAGTGATTGAAGGAGTCCAGCCTACTCCAGCTCAGTTGAAGGCTATTGAAGATGCAAAGCTGAAGGATCTTAAGGCAAAGAACTATCTTTTCCAGAGTATTGATCGATCAGTTTTAGAGACAATCTTAAACAAAGATTCTGCCAAGAGCATTTGGGATTCTTTGAAAACGAAGTATCAAGGTACAACACGGGTGCAACGTGCACAAAGACAAGCCCTTCAAAAGGAGTTTGAGATGTTAAACATGAAGGCAGGTGAGTCTGTAACTACTTATTTTGCTCGTACTATGACTGTTGTGAACAAGATGAGGACAAATGGTGCAAAGAATTTGACTGATTTAACAATCATTGAAAAAATCTTGCGCTCCATGACATCCAAATTTGATTACGTAGTCTGTTCTATCGAAGAATCAAAAGACCTTGATGTCATTTCCATAGATGAATTGCAAAGCAGTTTGGTGGTTCATGAACAACGTATGAATGTTCATATCATGGAGGAGCATGCGTTGAAGGTAACAACAGGAGAATCATCAGGTTGGCGAGGAGGAATTCGAGGATCAAGCAGGGGCAGAGGCAGAGGCAGAACATGAGGTGGAAGACGTTATCTTGACAAATCCACTATTGAGTGTTATTACTGTCACAGATTAGGACACTTTGCATATGAGTGTCCAAGGAAGGAGAGTGAAGGAGTGGCACATTATGCAGAAGGGGGAGAAGAAATGCTATTAATGGCGTATATAAATGAGAAGGCAACAAGCATGGATGAGTTATGGTTTCTTGACTCAGGATGCAGCAACCACATGTGTGGTAAGAAGGAGTTATTTTCTGATTTTGATGCTAGCTTTAGAGAAACAGTAAAGCTGGGAGATAATTCTAAAATGCTTGTTACTGGAAAAGGAAATATCAGAATGTTCGTGAATGGTTTTGTACAAATCATTACAAATGTTTTTTTACATCCCAGGCTTGCAAAACAGTTTATTGAGCATGGGATAATTAGCTGAGAAAGGTCTTGCTATCCTTATTCAACAGGAAACATGTAAGATATATCATTCTGAAAAAGGTTTGATCATAGAGATTACCATGTCTTCAAACCGAATGTTCAAATTATTTGCTCAGGTGCAGTTTAAGGAATGTAGTGAGCAGGTGTGTTTTAACTCACTATCTAAGAAGTCCAGCGAGCAGGTGCAGCTTAAGAAGGCCAACAAGCACGAGCAGTCTAAGGAGTCCAGCGAGCAGGAGCATGTGTGTCTTAAATCTTCATCAGAGGAGAATGTTATGCTGTGGCATAACATATATGGACATCTTAGTTTCACGGGATTAAATCTTCTTCAACAAAAAGAGATGGTGATCGGCCTGCCAAATTTAATTGCACCATCAACAGTGTGTGGAGATTGTTTGACAGGAAAACAACAGAGAAATTCTTTTCCTAAAGAATCTACATGGCGAGCTACTCAGGTTCTTCAACTTATACATTCTGACATTTGTGGTCCTATTACTCCTATTTCAAATAGCAACAAGAGATATATAATCACATTTATTGACAATTATAGTCGTAAAGTTTGGGCCTATTTTCTTGTGACAAAATCTAAAGCCTTTACAGTTTTCAAACTGTTTAAGAATCACGTTGAAAAGGAGACTGGTTTATGCATTCACAGTCTTCGTACTGATCGTGGAGGTGAATTCTTATCACAAGAATTTGCAGTTTTTTGTGATGAGCATGGCATATGTCGTCAACTTACAGCTGCCTACTCTCCTCAGCAAAACAGTGTCTCAGAAAGGAAAAATCGCACCATCATGAACATGGTCCGCAGCATGCTGTCAGCAAAGAAGATACCGAAGAAATTTTGGCCAGAGGCTGTAAATTGGACTGTTCATGTTTTGAACAGAAGTCCAACATTTGCAATTAACAACAAGACCTCAGAAGAAGCCTGGAGTGGCATCAAACCGCCAGTCCATCATTTTAGAGTCTTCGGTTGCATAGCATATGCTCATGTCCCTGACTACAAGAGAAGCAAGCTGGATGATAAAAGTGTCAAATGTGTATTACTTGGCATCAGCAGAGAATCAAAGGCATATCGCCTATATGATCCCATTTCACAGAAAATTATAGTGAGCATGGATGTGATATTTGATGAAAACAGTAGTTGGGATTGGAGTGAGAGTTCAGTTGTTGCTGATACTATTGCTTTGGAATGGGAAAACAATGATCAACATGAAGAATTTTTTGCAACTGAAGATAGGGTAGATGATGCAAACAATGATGTTGCAGCAGTGGTTTCAGTTGCAGCAGCAGATGAAGCAAACAATGACTTTGCAGCAGATCACAGGGCAGACAGTGAACACCTTGATCCACATGTTGATCCAGAAGAAAGCATTGATCGAGGTGTTCTCTCAAATACATGTAGCAGTACATTTTCTGCGAGTCAACATATTTTAAGTCCAACAGTCCAAGCAAGCAGCAGTGGGAATACACGTAGCAGACCCGAAAGGGAACATAGAAGACCTTTGTGGATGAGGGACTATGTCAATGGGGAAGATTTATCTGAGGAAGATTCTTATATGGTCATGTTTGCTGCTGCAGATGATCCTGTGTTCTTTTATGAAGCAGTGAAAGATGCAAAGTGGAGAATGGCCATGGATGCAGAAATAGATGCAATTGAACGCAATGACACTTGGGAGTTAACATGTTTGCCTACTGATGCCAAAAAGGTTGGGGTGAAATGGGTGTATAAGACAAAGTTCAACGAGAATGGTGGGATAGATAAACACAAAGCCCGGTTAGTTGCAAAAGGCTACACTCAGGAGCATGGAATTGATTATACATAAGTGTTTGCACCGGTAGCACGTATAGATACAGTTCGTTTAGTAATCTCTTTAGCAGCTCAAAAGCAGTGGACGATTTTTCAACTTGATGTTAAGTCGGCATTCTTGCATGGAGATCTTTCTGAAGATGTTTTTGTTGAGCAACCTCCAGGCTATGAGAAGAAAGGTAATGAGCATAAAGTATACAAATTGAAAAAGGCACTGTATGGTTTGAAACAGGCTCCCCGAGCGTGGTACAGTCGCATCGAGTCGTATTTTGCGAAGGAAGGTTTTGAGAAGTGTCCATATGAGCATCGTTTGTTCATCAAAACGCATGAAGGAGGTAAACTTTTAATTGTTTGTCTCTACATAGATGATTTAATCTTCATCGGCAATGATGAACACATGTTTACTGATTTTAAGAAATCCATGATGCATGAGTTTGATATGACTGATCTAGGAAGAATGAGGTATTTTTTGGGTATAGAAGTTTTGCAAGAACAGGAGGGCATTTTCATTCATCAAAGAAAGTATGCGAATGAGGTGTTGCAAAGGTTCGGTATGGATAAGTGCAATCCTGTGCTTAATCCAATTGTACCCGGTTCTAAACTTATGCAAGATACAGCTGGAGTAAAATTAGATAGCAGCCACTACAAGCAAATTGTGGGTAGTTTAATGTATTTAACTACCACTCGACCTGATATTATGTTTGTAGTCAGTCTACTAAGTAGATATATGGATCACCCTACAACACTTCATTTTGAGGCAGCCAAGAGAGTTTTGAGATACTTGTGAGTTTGGAATATTTTATAGCAAGAGAGGAGAAGACAAATTAATTGCTGACACCGACAGTGATTATGCCGAGGATTTAAATGACAGAAAAAGTACTTCAGGCTACGTATTCATGTTCAATTCAGGTGCAGTATCTTGGTCATCCAAGAAACAACCAATAGTTACATTGTCCACCACTGAAGCTGAATTTGTTGCTGCTGCTGCATGTGCTTGTCAAGTGGTTTGGATGAGAAGAATTATGGGAAGCCTCAGTCTAATTCAAATTGATGGCACAACTGTCTATTGTGACAATAGTTCAACTATTGAGCTGTCAAAGAATCCTGTTCTACATGGCCGAAGCAAACATATAGACATCAGATTTCATTTCCTCCGTGAGCTCACTAAAGATGGTGTTGTTAAGATGGTTCACTGTAATACACAAGAGTAAATAGCAGACATAATGACCAAGCCTTTGAAACTGGATGTGTTCATAAAATTAAGAAGTCTGATGGGGGTCTACACATTTCCAGGCGTAAACTAAGTACTTTTACTAGCACATAGTTTAAGAGAGAATGTTAGAGTTTGTTTCCAGTTGAACAAGTCTTTAGGACTTAGCTGATTTCTAGTCTTGAATAATTCCTATTGTTTAGGATTCTGTTATTCTGTTTTGATTTCTATTATTAGCTTCTGTTTTCAATCTTTGTAAAGGCTATATATATGATCTTCAGTTACGTTAATAAATACACAAAAGATTTCTTCCTTTCTCTTATATTATTTCTCAGCGAACACCAAAACATACTTGACATTTACAGGCAAAGATAAAAGCGCCTTTCCTTCCATGTGCATGGCAGCTCCCTGGGGCTGCTAGGGAAATTATAATGTATTAAAATACAGTATATTTCTAAAAAGTGCTATGACAGATTTTGATATGACCATTATCAAAAGCAACCGTTCCTTAAAGAACAAAGACAAGAAATTCGTAATTTCCACGAAAATTATAAAAGAATTTGAAGTAAAAATTAATAGACTAAAGAATGATTGATGTGGGACAGAAGTGTTTATTTTTTAAAAAATATATATAATAAAAAAGTTAAAGAGAAGATCTGCTACTCCGCCAAGTGAATAGCTAATACATTTGAAATATTAAAAAAGGTATCTATCACAGCTCTGTGATATGATAAACAAGAATATATATATTTTTTATTTTTAAAAATTATTTTTATATTAGTAAATTAAAATAATAAAAAAACTAAAAATTTTAATTTTTTTAAAAATTAAAATTTATAAAAACACTGTGAATACCATAAAAACAAAACAACGTATAAATGCCTTTTCCTATCACATCACTTTGTAACTGGGGAATTTCCAGGAAATCAACAAATGGTTACTTCCGTAAAGCCTAAGAAAATACTTGGATTTGATCCCCCCATTATTATAAATTTAGAGGGTCTTAAACACGTAGAGCCTAAGCTACTGACTCAAAATCAGCCTCATCTTTTTTCCTTGAGTTACTTCCGCTCTCTCCCTCCAGACCTGCCTTACCAACAGAGTCCTACTCTTGTTTCTTCGACTGTTTCTCCACAAAACAATGGTGGTATTTTTATTGTTTCTCAATATCTTTTTGTTTGTTTATATCTGGAGATTCATCATACGAAACCCCAATGTTTCTCCATCGCCATCTACTACTTCCACCTTAACCACCGCCCAGCCACAAGGAATTAAATATCATGATGTCTTCCTTAGTTTCAGGGGAGAAGACACTCGTGTTGGTTTTACCAGCCACCTCCATGCTGCTTTGAACCGGAAACAAATCCTAACTTTCATAGATTATCAGCTTGTGAGAGGAGATGAGATCTCGGCATCACTTCTGAGAACAATTGAAGAGGCCAAGCTTTCTGTGATTGTTTTTTCTGAAAACTACGCATCTTCCAAATGGTGCTTAGAGGAGCTTGCTAAGATTATTGAGCGTAGAAGAAATAATAGACAGATAGTTATTCCAGTATTCTACAAGGTGGATCCATCCCATGTAAGAAATCAAACAGGAAGCTTTGGACATGCATTGGCTAGATTGATAAAGAAGAAAGCTTTGACGATGGACACAGAGCAGAGCTTCAGAAAGGCTTTGACGGATGCAGCCAATCTATCTGGAAGGAGCTTAGGGAATTCTGAGTAAGCTCTTGAAATATATCCCATGAGAAAATATTCGTTCATTTGTTGAGGATTTGAAATTTAATTTAAAATTATTGAGAATGATGAGCTCTGTGAATTCATATTTATTTTATATGATTTTGAAAACGTTGTAGCGAAGCACTTGTATAGATATTATGTGGTTGGTTGTTTTGTGTTTTCAAATGGTTTTTTTTTAAAATTATTTTATTGTAGTGTTTTTATATTATTTGTGTTTATATTAAAAAATATTTTAAAAAATAAAAAATTATTATTTAATGTAAAATGTTTGTATAGTTATTAAGTGGTTGTTTGTTTTGTGTTTTAAAATGTTTTGTAAAACCTTTAAATTGATTTTATTTTAAATTAAATTTTTAGTATTTTTAAATTATTTTAATATGTTTATATTAAAAATAATTTTAAAAAAATATATATATTATTTGTAGCGAAACGCTTGTATAAATATTAAGGCTTTAAGTGGTTGTTTGTTTTTATATTTCAAAATGTTTTTTTTTAATTATTCTTTTTATTTTAAATCTTTTTTTTATTCTTTTAAGATTATTTTGATGTATTTATATAAAAAAATAATATATTTTTTAAATTTTCTTTTGTATCCTTACGGTAAATTTTACAAGGACAGACAATGTTTTTTTTTTGTCATTAAATAATATTATATTTATTTGAGGTGAAAAGGATAATGCCATATTAAAAAAATAAATAATATTGATAGAGATGATTCTATTATGATAAATTAAGATGATACGAGAAAACATCTTATGCATTTGCATTTAATTGATTTTCTTAGATAAACACTGATTACATGTAAAAGTGATTAATATAGAATGTCATGTATTTTTAGTACTATCCATTGCCAGTGATGATCGATTCATGTGTTGCATTAACACTATTCATTGCCGATGATGATCAATTACTCGTACGTGTCTACTATGTTTATATGTTTCTTCTTGTCCGGTCCATTTTGACTAACAATTATGTGTGTTCTTCTTGTTTGTCAGGCCGGAGTCTAAATTTATTGAGAAAATCGTTGGAGATGTTTTGGAAAAATTGCATGCCATGTCTTCAAGTCACAGTACTCCGGGTGGTCTAATTGGAATTGATGTTCGTGTTAGCAAAGTTGAGTCTTTGTTAAATATAAATTCTCCAGATGTTCTCATTATAGGGATATGGGGAATGGGTGGTATCGGTAAGACAACGATTGCTGAAGTTGTGTGCAACAAGGTTCGTTCTCGATTTGAAGGAATCTTTTTTGCAAACTTTAGACACCAATCTGATTTGCAAAGAAGCTTTCTTTCACAGCTGCTTGGCCAAGAAACTCTGAACACTATGGGCTCCTTGAGTTTTCGAGATCCTTTTGTGAGGGATAGACTTAGTCGTAAAAAGCTTTTTATTGTTCTGGATGATGTGCATAATTCAATGGCTTTGGAAGAATGGAGAGATTTGCTTGATGATCGAAACAGTTCATTTGGTCCGGGCAGTAAAGTTCTCATAACAAGTAGGGACAAGCAAGTGCTCAAGAATGTAGTTGATGAGACATACAAGGTTGAGAGGTTGAACTATGAAGAAGCTATTCAACTCTTTAACTTGAAAGCCTTGAAGAATTGCATCACCACAATTGATCAAAGACACTTGATAAAACAGATTGAAAGGCATGTACAAGGCAATCCGTTGGCTCTTAAAGTTTTGGGTTCCTCTCTCTATGGTAAAAGCATCGAAGAATGGCGCAGTGCATTGAAGAAACTAGCTCAGGACCCTCAAATCGAAAGGGCGTTGAGAATTAGTTACGATGGGTTGGATTCAGAACAAAAATCCATATTTCTTGACATAGCACATTTCTTTCTATATTGGAACCAAAACAACGCAACAAGAATAGTAGATGGCTTTTATGGTCGGTCTGTGATTTTCGATATAAGCACGCTCATTGATAAGTGTCTCATAACTACTACAACTCATAACGTGTTAGAAATGCATGATTTACTACGAGAAATGGCATTTAACATTGTTCGTGCAGAATCTGATTTTCCTGGCGAACGTAGCAGGTTATGTCATCCTCCTGATGTCGCTCAAGTATTGGAGGAAAATAAGGTTAAAGCTACAGCCATTAACGGTCGTTCATGTATTTGCTCAAAAGTTGATATTGTGTTTGAGTAGATTGTATTATTGTTTGTTTATTCTTTATTCTTGTTTAACAGGGAACTCAAAAAATTAAAGGCATATCTTTGGACACCTCTGAGTTATCGAGACAGATACACTTGAAATCTGATGCCTTCGCAATGATGGATTGTCTTAGATTTCTCAGTATCAGTCAGAGTGCTTTCTGCCAAAACGATAAAATGCTCCTGCCTCCTACTGGCCTCGAATATCTTCCTAATGAGCTGAGATATTTGCTATGGATTGGATTCCCTTCGAAATCCTTGCCGCCATCTTTTCGTGCTGAACACCTTGTCGAGCTTCACCTCTGGGAAAGCAAGCTTGTAAAACTTTGGACAGGAGTAAAGGTATGATTTAATTGCTACAGATTTATGATCAGAAATATGAAGTTGGAGGTGCTAACTTTCTAATCATGCCTTTTTCTGTTGACAGGATGTTGGAAATTTAAGAAGAATTTACCTATCTTACTCTGAATATTTGACGGAATTGCCAGATCTATCAATGGCAAAAAATTTACAGTCCTTAAAACTTGAGCACTGTGAAAGTTTAACCGAGGTTCCGTCATCTCTTCAATATCTTGACAAGCTGGAAGAACTTTATCTCTGTGCTTGCTATAATCTTAGAAATTTGCCAATGCTTGATTCAAAGGTGCCCTCATCACTCCAGTTTCTCACAAGACTCGAAGTGTTGAATCTGAGTGGTTGCTCAGAACTTGAGAGCTTCCCAGAAATCACAGTGCCTATGGAATTTTTGCGGCATCTTAACTTGAGGAAAACAGACATTAAAGAGATACCTTCGATATCATTTAAGCATATGACATCTTTGAAGATTCTAGAATTAGATGGAACGCCACTTAAAGAGCTACCCTCATCAATCCAGTTTCTCACAAGACTCGAAAAGTTGGATATGAGTGGTTGCTCAAAACTTGAGAGCTTCCCAGAAATCACAGGGCCTATGGAATCTTTGCTGCATCTTTACTTGAGTGAAACAGGTATTAAAGAGATACCTTCGATATCATTTAAGCATATGACATCTTTGATGATTCTAGAATTAGATGGAACGCCACTTAAAGAGCTACCCTCGTCAATCCAGTTTCTCACAAGACTCGAAAAGTTGGAGATGAGTGGTTGCTCAAAACTTGAGAGCTTCCCAGAAATCACAGTGCCTATGGAATCTTTGTTGTATCTTAGCTTGAGTGAAACAGGCATTAAAGAGATACCTTCGATATCATTTAAGCATATGACATCTTTGAAGACTCTATTTTTAGATAGAATGCCACTTAAAGAGCTACCCTCATCAATCCAGTTTCTCACAAGACTCGAAAAGTTGGAGATGAGTGGTTGCTCAAAACTTGAGAGCTTCCCAGAAATCACAGTGCCTATGGAATCTTTGCTGCATCTTTACTTGAGTGAAACAGGCATTAAAGAGATACCTTCGATATCATTTAAGCATATGACATCTTTGATGATTCTAGAATTAGATGGAACGCCACTTAAAGAGCTACCCTCATCAATCCAGTTTCTCACAAGACTCAAAAAGTTGGATATGCGTGGTTGTTCAAAACTTGAGAGCTTCCCAGAAATCACAGTGCCTATGGAATCTTTGTTGTATCTTAGCTTGAGTAGAACAGGCATTAAAGAGATACATTCGATATCATTTAAGCATATGACATCTTTGAATACTCTATATTTATATAGAACGCCTATTAAAGCGTTACCTAAGCTTCCCCATTCGCTGAAGTGTCTAAGTACACATGACTGTGCATCACTAGAAACCGCAATATCAATCATAAATATCGGTAGATTATGGCATAATAAATTGGATTTTAGAAATTGCTTCAAATTGGATCAGAAACCACTGGTAGCAGCATTGCATTTGAAAATTCAGGTATCTCTCTAAACCCCCTTGTCTTTCTTTCTTCTCTCTTTCTTGCTTGCTTCATCACATTTTCGAAATGTGACTTTTGTGTTACAGTCCGGAGAGGAGATCCCATATGGCAGAATTCAAATGGTTCTACCGGGGAGTGAAATTCCAGAATGGTTCGGTGACAAAGGAATTGGATCTTCACTCACCATACAGTTGCCCTCAAATTGTCATCAGCTCAAGGGAATTGCTTTCTGCCTTGTCTTTCTACTCCCTCTTCCCTTCCATAAGGTATATTGTAATTACCATGTTAAGGGTAAAAACGGTAAGCATGATGAAGTCGTCTTTGCTTCCCGGGAAGAACAGGCTCTAACAAATGTCTTGGTGTCATGTGACTCATATCACATGATTCTACACTACGAGCTCGAATTGGTAAATCATTTACGTAAATATTCTGGCAATGAAGTTACATTTAAATTCTACCACGTTGAAGTGGACTTTACAGGGAGGAAGGTAGATCATGATATCCGAAGGCCTTTCAAGTTGAAAAGCTGTGGGGTGTATCTGCACTTTGATGAAAATATACTGGCGGACGAAAGTTCAGAAGAAAATTGAGGGAGAAACAAAAGAAATTGAAAGGGAGAGAGAGTTCTGTAATTACTGCAGATTGATCTTCAATTATTGCTTGGTTTTCGAGATAGCTGTAAATATTGTTCTTCCCTTGCAACTGTTATTCAACTAATTCCTAAACAAACTGTAACAACCACCTTAACTAATGAATCATGTGCACATTTATTCTTGCACATGCAGAATACTATAGTCATGTTTGGATCTTTGATTACATAAACTAACAGCACAACACAAGAAAAACAGTAAGTATTCAGGATTTTATTATGGTATATTTTATAACTCTTTAAATAAACTCAAAACTAGCTCAGACAATATTTTTTGAACCTAATTTAAAAAAATTCTAGATCTCAGCTGATTATAAATAGACTCAAAAATCTAGATTATAACAACCAACCTCATTTTAAAACTGGATTTTGAAAAATCTGAGTCTGAAAGTTATAACTAATTCCTCAACTAACTGGAAGTATTCAAGATTTTGTTATTGCATATTTTATAACTCTTTAAATAAACTTAAAACTAAGAAATATGAAAAATAAAAATGAAAAGTAACAAAATTAATTCTGAATTTAGAAGAATTCGAGAACTTTACAGCTAACCAACCTCATTATAAAACTGGATCCATAGAATCTCTTGACTGTGTTTACCAGATTGATTACTCGCCACAACCTAGACCTCTTCTTAAATTTAGCCAAGTGATCTTAGATTTAATGCCGCCTCCAATAATTATAAACCACACTCCAATAAATGCCGCCTTGATGCTTATGCTTCTGAAATATCTACTTTCTCATTTAATGGAGTCACTGATTCAGGTGATGGATTCGGAACTTCAGTTTCAGATGGTTGGGATTCATGCTTTGCAGCAGCTTGCAACACCCAGTTTTGAACATCTGAAGATGAAGGTGATGTAGATATACCAATGCGGTTGTTTTCCAGTTTTCCTGCTGCCTATGAAAATGCCTGGACTCCAAGTCTAACGGGAGAGAGAAAACACCTTCAAAGAAGCGTTTGAAATCCTAGTTAATCAAGATCTCAACAATCCAAAAACTTGGTTAAACATGATCCAACTACTGAAAAGAAACTAATTGCAAACGCCTTCAAAGAAGCATTTGAGATCCCAGTTAATCAAAGATATCAACAATCCAAAAACTTGGTTAAACATGATCCAACTACTGAAAAGAATCCAACTGTGAAAATGGTTAAATAACTTCTAAACGTCTGGTGGAGGTTAGGAAATATGAACCTTGATAATGTTATAGGCAATTTGCTTATCAACATGACTCAGACTTCTGACATGATCAGAACATGGTCAAGAACCTAATGTTGAAAGAACATTGAGACACAGAAGAGATTTGCTATATATAAATTTTTCTATGCTCTTTACTGTGCAAACACCAAGGTTCATTTTGTTAATAAAAACTCATCATCCCAGTAAACATGTGATTTGGGTTGCTAAATAATGTTGTAATAACATATGACACCTATCTATCTAACATGATACTAGGTGCGTCTTATATAATTCATTGAGCATGAATAAACATAGACTTGATTTCAGACCCGGTTTCCAATATGATTTACAAAATTGTGCCAATTACACCATAAATACACATCTTGCTTAAAATCTTCAGGGCCATTTTAAGAAGCAACCCGCTGATAAATAGTCTGGCAGAGTGTGAGAAACCAATAATTAGAGAAACTCAAGGTTCCCTTAACTAAATTTAGCAATGACATAAACCTTTCCCTAGGACACATGCAAAATAGCAAAGGGAATCTAGCTTAATGGTCGTATACATGCTATTTTCACGGATTACATCAAATGATCTAAATATTAGCACAATATCAGAATGTGTGAAGTTTGTTTTAATCATTATCAGCTTAGAAATCAACATCTATGTGTGTTTGAAAGAAACATTAACCAGAGCACTATAACAAATGAAAGTGTACCTGACTGAGGCCAATGATGGCAATAAATTGTAAGGTCTTCTCCCACTCTGAAACAAAGTTCAAGCTTGGTTGGCAAGAAGAATGTAAGGAAAGCAACAAAAAAGAAAAGAAAAAAAATAAAGAAAACCAGAATTTATATCATTGGTTCTATATAATACAACTGAAGTATTTCAAACTCTTCAACATTTTAGGGATTTGTTCTTGAAAAGTAATAGAGCCTGTCCATGAGGAAGAAAATGTACAAAGCTAGCAATGCATATGATGCTACAGCAAAACCCTGTCCACAGCGTGAATATAGTATAAGTAAAGGATGCACTGGACATTTGCATGGTAAGCAATAGATATTTATCAATCATGGATTGATGATTAATGAAGACCTGATGTAAACAGCATGAATAGTTCTAGTTAATCATGTACACATATTTGTGGAAGCATGTCTCTAGACCAAACAGAAGCATACATTCAAAACAGAGAAATCAACTTGTAATTATTTTATTTCCTTGCTACAAAATAAAAAGATCATTCCCATCCCATAAACAAATCTCTCGAGATACAAGATATCCTTTTTTTTTAAAAGATGGATTTTGGGGAAAAGAAATCCAAGTGTAGAAAAGATTGAAATAGACTAATCATAGTGTAGTATCACAAAAAGCAATCTGATTTCTTACCACACCATTACCTAAGGTCTGATATCTTCTAGAATTGCTTCAGCTTCCTGAAATGATGCCAAGTTGTCACAACTATCAAGTATTTTGTGAAAAGCTTAGATCTTGCACAAGAAAATCAAGCACTTCCAGAAAATACTTGTAAATACTTGTAATTATAATTTGCAATCCATGAAAAGAATGGCACAGATTGACAAAGCATATTGAATGTAAATCCTACATGACCAAATGGTCTTAGCAACAAGAAAAATGTTGATTGAAATGCGAAGGTTGTGGATTTGTATGAACAAGGAGAACAACCTTCCTCCCAGATTGTAAAATGATCCAACAAGTCAGCTTGTTGCATATATCAAAATAACTTTCTGAGTTGTAATGAATCATATCAACTTGTTTGATTGAATGTTTCAAAACGTTCCTGTAGACTTGGGCTCAGATACTTGGGACACAACCTCTTGTTGATTTCTTACTACATTATCTGCACAACAGCTTCAAGAGTTCTTTAATCAGTTGCACCCAACACGTCGGAAAATTTACGAAAACTACAATTCGACTAACAATCACTTCTCCAACTGAATTCCATATAATTCAATCTGGTGCACCAAATAAATAATTCAATCTGAACCAAAAGTCTTTAACAAGAGATGCCAATTCTAACACCATTAGATTGCTTAAAGACAAAGTAATCATTTTTCTCAAGAATCAACACTTGGATACTGGGCATAATTTCACTTCATAAATCTGTGCACCGTCATGCTTCGAAACATACACAATTCCTATGGCCTGCATACCGAGTTTATGGTAGCCCATCAATTACATATATACAAACACTCATGATGCACATGTTCATACAAGTGTGATTGCACATGGCACACTCTTTTTATTTGTTTTTGAAACAAGTCTCTCCATGTAAATTTACACACGCACTGCACAGACACAAGTACATCTCATATGCCTCTGTGTGTGCATGTTGTTATGTGCTGTGTGGATACCATTTTGATAGTATCCATTGGGCACCAATGTGCACCCAGCAAAGAAATTTCACTCTTTCCATGTGTTTTTGAAACAAATGTCAAATTAATCAATTCTCTAGGTTTATCTCAGCTGGCTGAATATATTATTGTATAATCAACAGCTTGTCATTTTCCACACATATACTTTGAGTTGATCGATGGCTTTCAGCAAATAGAATTTTGTATTTCTAGAAATTTATACTAGTTAAGAGAATATGCAAGTCATGCAATAACCTTACCTCATTAAGTATGGTTAGCATGGTCTCAGGTTTAAGCTTCTTGGCTTGGATACCTTGTTTTACCCAAGACTGGAAGCCACCTTGGACCAAGTATGGTCTCTGTCACATAAAAATGCAAACAAACAATTAGCAATATGATACAATAGGTTGTGGTTCCAGATTAACAATAGACTTACCTGGCAGTTCAAATTTTCTTATAATGCAGGTCACAAGGTTTAATTTTGCAAAATTCTACTATCTTCTCTATCTAAATTATATGATTAGTCCAGGAATGAACCATGATATCATCTAGAATTCATGCATTTAACTTGTTTCTCTGCAAGCCATTTACACAATAATACAGCCCAGCAATCTATGGAGTGAAATAAAAGAATATTGAAATTGATTAATACATTACAACTTCTCATTCAAGCAACGTAAATACTTTCTTTTTTTTAAGAGAGAGAGATAATTTAAGGACACATGTTAGATGTAATACTAATGTGCTTTCTGAATTATACCACTTGAGAATAACAGGAATGAAAATTGGGTTCAATCTACAGCATTTATAAGACAGAAAAACATGCATAAGGAGTAACGGTTTTTGACTTAACAACATTGTAAATGCACAAAAGACATTAATGTACTCTTCCCAAATCTGGTTAATATGGATAATGTTATTTGTTTCTAAGGTTACTGATACTGAAAAACTCTCAGAAATGTTTTTTATCCCAAAGAAACTTGACTAAGGGAGAGTGGATAAATTCATTCTGCCCTTCTAGTTCCACGATGAATTAGATGTTTAGGCTTTTATGTGATAGAAAAATCTTAGAGATTCTAAATACTTGCCTTAACCCCAAGCTTTCTCAAGAATCTAGCGATGCCTTTAGAACGAGAACCATCAGCATCCATAACTATTACCTGGTAAATTTGAGACAATGTTTCTGCTTCAGGATTTAAACATGGAACACTCAGGAGATTGTGATGTAGCAACTGTACTGCATATGGTAATACCAAAACAATTTCTTGTGTCCTCAGAGGCCACTGATGCTAGAACACACAACATTGATGAAACCAAGCCCAAATCCCCCCCTCGAGAATTTCCTTTCTTTCTTGCACTACTCAGAATTCTCATTTTTCTGAATGTCTCGAAACAAAGACGGCATGCATAAACAATAGCTATATCGAAGCTCTTAAAACATAAAGCTATACCTATACAGCTTTCAAGTTTCGAATGACTGCAACAGTTATGTCATCAAGATATCGTCCACCCTTTAAAAGCTTCCTTACTGGGCCATCAACCTGAATAAAGTTGAAGAATATAAGACAAAGTTATGAAAAAGGGATACAGCCAAGTTCCAATTCTTGTTTTTTTTTTTTTTATTGTTGGTTCAAAGAGTTATTTGACATTTAGAAACAAAGTAATTGTTCTAAACTATCATCCTCATACCAAATAGCAATACCTCTCCACTCATAGCTTTTGAATAGTATTATCAAATAAAACCAACCTCTGGTAGAGTTACAATTGCAAAGCGAAACCGAGTAGCTCGCCTAAGATCAGGAATGCCATCTCTTTCTCTAAGAACCTTCATATAAACAATGTTCACCAAGTTCAAAGCCAAGTTAAGGGGCAAAAAAAGGAAATTAATGAGGGTGCCAGATTTGAGATTTTTTTACTGTGATGTAAAAAATTTATGAGCAATCAGCTTTAATGTCTCTCATTGAGGTACTAAAATTTGTAATAAAAAAGAAACTTAGGAACATAAAAGGCCAGAAAATTTACTCTCTTGCCTCAGGCCGGACATCAATAAGTATGGCATCTTCCTTCCCTAGTAAGAGCTTCAAAGTTAATTGCGGAGACAAATCTCCAGAGTAACCACCATATACCCACACCCTATAAAAATCCCTGCACAAATTTGATAGAAAACTTAAGCTTCCCATGTAATGCAGATTAAATAAATAAATCCTTCATGCATAAAAGGACAACCATACCACAAAGTGGCTGAGGTTCCAAGGAAAAGAACAAAAGGCACAATTGGATCATTTGGATCCAAGCCAAGACTTTTCTCCAGCCCCTCAATAGCAATGTAAACCTGCTTAAGGTGTAAAAGCAGGTTTAGGAAATTCAGCTTTGGTTTTGGATCATAAATTAGTTAGATCAGCACATAATTAAGCAGTGTAACATAGATGGACGCAATTGAGTTTTCAACTAGAAGTCCTGTAAGCTGAAAGCAGTGACTGATGTCTCCAACAAAAAGATTTCTAAAATAATCCAAATATATCTTTGCAGGAGATTTTTTTTCAAGTCCATACAATTAAATGAGAGTACAATGGCCATCAAAGTAAAATGTGCCAAGCATAATGTACCTACTGAAAAGTTGCACCAATTGGTCTCAAAATCTCTGTTACCCTTTCTTCAGACAGATTCAGTGCACTCCTGATCTCTGGAGGAAGAAAATCCTTGGCAGGCCCATAAGAATAAACAACAAAAGAAGCCCCTTTTGCTATAGATTCCTCCACTGCAATGATTGCAACTCTGACCACATCAACAAAAGTGCCAATAGCTTTTTGTTGGCTTCCCTCAAACTAGATGAAAAGCTAGTCAATGTTTGGCAGCTAATTCTTCTGTTTGATCAAAACTAGAGAATACTTTACTCAAGGCACCATCTACTGCTTCTGAAGCACCTTCCTTAATCGATGTTATTGAAGAAGTAATTGTATCTAGTGAGCTTTGCACAACATTTCCTCCATTATTTATTGAAGTGTTGATGGAGTCCCTAACCTCGCCCAAAAAATCATCAAAACCAGCCTTGTTTACATAGCAAAGACAAACAAAAGCCTAAATACCCTTTCCTACCGCATCACAAATAACAAGACTTGAAGCCTTTTCTGCATGGAAAATTTCCAGGAAGCTAACAATGTGCACCCTCTGTAATGCCGAGAGAAAATACTTGAATTTGAATTTTGTTTATTTTAAATTATTTTTTTTATTTAATTATATTATTTTGACGTTCTGATATCAAAAATAAAATTTAAAAAATAAAAAATATGATTTTTGTGTATTTTTAATAAAAAAATAATTTAAAAAATAATCACTAGTACAATATCAAAC
Organism: Populus davidiana; assembly: GCA_030145905.1. Classification (NCBI taxonomy): domain Eukaryota; kingdom Viridiplantae; phylum Streptophyta; class Magnoliopsida; order Malpighiales; family Salicaceae; genus Populus; species Populus davidiana. The sequence goes on from CM057807.1 coordinate 8,211,131, forward strand.
AAGCTCTTTAACAAGTTCTTTTCAATTAAATCATCATAACCATTATAATATAATATGAAAGCAAAAAATTTCTCCGCAGGGCAAATACTTGGACCGAAGATATAAAAGATGTTTACGAGTATAATAATAATTGTTTTTTAAAATATTTTTTATTTAAAAATATATTAAAATATATTTTAATATATTTTTTATTTTTAAACATTAGCATATTAAAACAAACTGAAAAAAATTAAAAAAAAATCTTAAATAAAAAATAAATTTTTTTTTATAAAAACATTGTTTACTGTTAGAGTTTGTTTCCAGTTGAACAAGTCTTTAGGACTTAGCTGATTTCTAGTCTTGAATAATTCCTATTGTTTAGGATTCTGTTATTCTGTTTTGATTTCTATTATTAGCTTTTGTTTTCAATCTTTGTAAAGGCTATATATATGGTCTTCAGTTACGTTAATAAATACACAAAACATTTCTTCCTTTCTCTTATATTATTTCTCAGCAAACACCAAAACATACTTGACATTTTGGTATCAGAGCCTGATGATAGCAGTAGAGATGTCAACAGAAGGAGGAGGTTTTGTGCAGCCTTCAATTCCAAGATTGGACGGACACTATGATCATTTGTGTATGCTCATGGAGAACTTTCTCCGTTCAAAAGAATACTTGAGTTTAATTGAGGATGGGATTCCTACAGTGATTGAAGGAGTCCAGCCTACTCCAGCTCAGTTGAAGGCTATTGAAGATGCAAAGCTGAAGGATCTTAAGGCAAAGAACTATCTTTTCCAGAGTATTGATCGATCAGTTTTAGAGACAATCTTAAACAAAGATTCTGCCAAGAGCATTTGGGATTCTTTGAAAACGAAGTATCAAGGTACAACACGGGTGCAACGTGCACAAAGACAAGCCCTTCAAAAGGAGTTTGAGATGTTAAACATGAAGGCAGGTGAGTCTGTAACTACTTATTTTGCTCGTACTATAACTGTTGTGAACAAGATGAGGACAAATGGTGCAAAGAATTTGACTGATTTAACAATCATTGAAAAAATCTTGCGCTCCATGACATCCAAATTTGATTACGTAGTCTGTTCTATCGAAGAATCAAAAGACCTTGATGTCATTTCCATAGATGAATTGCAAAGCAGTTTGGTGGTTCATGAACAACGTATGAATGTTCATATCATGGAGGAGCATGCGTTGAAGGTAACAACAGGAGAATCATCAGGTTGGCGAGGAGGAATTCGAGGATCAAGCAGGGGCAGAGGCAGAGGCAGAACATGAGGTGGAAGACGTTATCTTGACAAATCCACTATTGAGTGTTATTACTGTCACAGATTAGGACACTTTGCATATGAGTGTCCAAGGAAGGAGAGTGAAGGAGTGGCACATTATGCAGAAGGGGGAGAAGAAATGCTATTAATGGCGTATATAAATGAGAAGGCAACAAGCATGGATGAGTTATGGTTTCTTGACTCAGGATGCAGCAACCACATGTGTGGTAAGAAGGAGTTATTTTCTGATTTTGATGCTAGCTTTAGAGAAACAGTAAAGCTGGGAGATAATTCTAAAATGCTTGTTACTGGAAAAGGAAATATCAGAATGTTCGTGAATGGTTTTGTACAAATCATTACAAATGTTTTTTTACATCCCAGGCTTGCAAAACAGTTTATTGAGCATGGGATAATTAGCTGAGAAAGGTCTTGCTATCCTTATTCAACAGGAAACATGTAAGATATATCATTCTGAAAAAGGTTTGATCATAGAGATTACCATGTCTTCAAACCGAATGTTCAAATTATTTGCTCAGGTGCAGTTTAAGGAATGTAGTGAGCAGGTGTGTTTTAACTCACTATCTAAGAAGTCCAGCGAGCAGGTGCAGCTTAAGAAGGCCAACAAGCACGAGCAGTCTAAGGAGTCCAGCGAGCAGGAGCATGTGTGTCTTAAATCTTCATCAGAGGAGAATGTTATGCTGTGGCATAACATATATGGACATCTTAGTTTCACGGGATTAAATCTTCTTCAACAAAAAGAGATGGTGATCGGCCTGCCAAATTTAATTGCACCATCAACAGTGTGTGGAGATTGTTTGACAGGAAAACAACAGAGAAATTCTTTTCCTAAAGAATCTACATGGCGAGCTACTCAGGTTCTTCAACTTATACATTCTGACATTTGTGGTCCTATTACTCCTATTTCAAATAGCAACAAGAGATATATAATCACATTTATTGACAATTATAGTCGTAAAGTTTGGGCCTATTTTCTTGTGACAAAATCTAAAGCCTTTACAGTTTTCAAACTGTTTAAGAATCACGTTGAAAAGGAGACTGGTTTATGCATTCACAGTCTTCGTACTGATCGTGGAGGTGAATTCTTATCACAAGAATTTGCAGTTTTTTGTGATGAGCATGGCATATGTCGTCAACTTACAGCTGCCTACTCTCCTCAGCAAAACAGTGTCTCAGAAAGGAAAAATCGCACCATCATGAACATGGTCCGCAGCATGCTGTCAGCAAAGAAGATACCGAAGAAATTTTGGCCAGAGGCTGTAAATTGGACTGTTCATGTTTTGAACAGAAGTCCAACATTTGCAATTAACAACAAGACCTCAGAAGAAGCCTGGAGTGGCATCAAACCGCCAGTCCATCATTTTAGAGTCTTCGGTTGCATAGCATATGCTCATGTCCCTGACTACAAGAGAAGCAAGCTGGATGATAAAAGTGTCAAATGTGTATTACTTGGCATCAGCAGAGAATCAAAGGCATATCGCCTATATGATCCCATTTCACAGAAAATTATAGTGAGCATGGATGTGATATTTGATGAAAACAGTAGTTGGGATTGGAGTGAGAGTTCAGTTGTTGCTGATACTATTGCTTTGGAATGGGAAAACAATGATCAACATGAAGAATTTTTTGCAACTGAAGATAGGGTAGATGATGCAAACAATGATGTTGCAGCAGTGGTTTCAGTTGCAGCAGCAGATGAAGCAAACAATGACTTTGCAGCAGATCACAGGGCAGACAGTGAACACCTTGATCCACATGTTGATCCAGAAGAAAGCATTGATCGAGGTGTTCTCTCAAATACATGTAGCAGTACATTTTCTGCGAGTCAACATATTTTAAGTCCAACAGTCCAAGCAAGCAGCAGTGGGAATACACGTAGCAGACCCGAAAGGGAACATAGAAGACCTTTGTGGATGAGGGACTATGTCAATGGGGAAGATTTATCTGAGGAAGATTCTTATATGGTCATGTTTGCTGCTGCAGATGATCCTGTGTTCTTTTATGAAGCAGTGAAAGATGCAAAGTGGAGAATGGCCATGGATGCAGAAATAGATGCAATTGAACGCAATGACACTTGGGAGTTAACATGTTTGCCTACTGATGCCAAAAAGGTTGGGGTGAAATGGGTGTATAAGACAAAGTTCAACGAGAATGGTGGGATAGATAAACACAAAGCCCGGTTAGTTGCAAAAGGCTACACTCAGGAGCATGGAATTGATTATACATAAGTGTTTGCACCGGTAGCACGTATAGATACAGTTCGTTTAGTAATCTCTTTAGCAGCTCAAAAGCAGTGGACGATTTTTCAACTTGATGTTAAGTCGGCATTCTTGCATGGAGATCTTTCTGAAGATGTTTTTGTTGAGCAACCTCCAGGCTATGAGAAGAAAGGTAATGAGCATAAAGTATACAAATTGAAAAAGGCACTGTATGGTTTGAAACAGGCTCCCCGAGCGTGGTACAGTCGCATCGAGTCGTATTTTGCGAAGGAAGGTTTTGAGAAGTGTCCATATGAGCATCGTTTGTTCATCAAAACGCATGAAGGAGGTAAACTTTTAATTGTTTGTCTCTACATAGATGATTTAATCTTCATCGGCAATGATGAACACATGTTTACTGATTTTAAGAAATCCATGATGCATGAGTTTGATATGACTGATCTAGGAAGAATGAGGTATTTTTTGGGTATAGAAGTTTTGCAAGAACAGGAGGGCATTTTCATTCATCAAAGAAAGTATGCGAATGAGGTGTTGCAAAGGTTCGGTATGGATAAGTGCAATCCTGTGCTTAATCCAATTGTACCCGGTTCTAAACTTATGCAAGATACAGCTGGAGTAAAATTAGATAGCAGCCACTACAAGCAAATTGTGGGTAGTTTAATGTATTTAACTACCACTCGACCTGATATTATGTTTGTAGTCAGTCTACTAAGTAGATATATGGATCACCCTACAACACTTCATTTTGAGGCAGCCAAGAGAGTTTTGAGATACTTGTGAGTTTGGAATATTTTATAGCAAGAGAGGAGAAGACAAATTAATTGCTGACACCGACAGTGATTATGCCGAGGATTTAAATGACAGAAAAAGTACTTCAGGCTACGTATTCATGTTCAATTCAGGTGCAGTATCTTGGTCATCCAAGAAACAACCAATAGTTACATTGTCCACCACTGAAGCTGAATTTGTTGCTGCTGCTGCATGTGCTTGTCAAGTGGTTTGGATGAGAAGAATTATGGGAAGCCTCAGTCTAATTCAAATTGATGGCACAACTGTCTACTGTGACAATAGTTCAACTATTGAGCTGTCAAAGAATCCTGTTCTACATGGCCGAAGCAAACATATAGACATCAGATTTCATTTCCTCCGTGAGCTCACTAAAGATGGTGTTGTTAAGATGGTTCACTGTAATACACAAGAGTAAATAGCAGACATAATGACCAAGCCTTTGAAACTGGATGTGTTCATAAAATTAAGAAGTCTGATGGGGGTCTACACATTTCCAGGCGTAAACTAAGTACTTTTACTAGCACATAGTTTAAGAGAGAATGTTAGAGTTTGTTTCCAGTTGAACAAGTCTTTAGGACTTAGCTGATTTCTAGTCTTGAATAATTCCTATTGTTTAGGATTCTGTTATTCTGTTTTGATTTCTATTATTAGCTTCTGTTTTCAATCTTTGTAAAGGCTATATATATGATCTTCAGTTACGTTAATAAATACACAAAAGATTTCTTCCTTTCTCTTATATTATTTCTCAGCGAACACCAAAACATACTTGACATTTACAGGCAAAGATAAAAGCGCCTTTCCTTCCATGTGCATGGCAGCTCCCTGGGGCTGCTAGGGAAATTATAATGTATTAAAATACAGTATATTTCTAAAAAGTGCTATGACAGATTTTGATATGACCATTATCAAAAGCAACCGTTCCTTAAAGAACAAAGACAAGAAATTCGTAATTTCCACGAAAATTATAAAAGAATTTGAAGTAAAAATTAATAGACTAAAGAATGATTGATGTGGGACAGAAGTGTTTATTTTTTAAAAAATATATATAATAAAAAAGTTAAAGAGAAGATCTGCTACTCCGCCAAGTGAATAGCTAATACATTTGAAATATTAAAAAAGGTATCTATCACAGCTCTGTGATATGATAAACAAGAATATATATATTTTTTATTTTTAAAAATTATTTTTATATTAGTAAATTAAAATAATAAAAAAACTAAAAATTTTAATTTTTTTAAAAATTAAAATTTATAAAAACACTGTGAATACCATAAAAACAAAACAACGTATAAATGCCTTTTCCTATCACATCACTTTGTAACTGGGGAATTTCCAGGAAATCAACAAATGGTTACTTCCGTAAAGCCTAAGAAAATACTTGGATTTGATCCCCCCATTATTATAAATTTAGAGGGTCTTAAACACGTAGAGCCTAAGCTACTGACTCAAAATCAGCCTCATCTTTTTTCCTTGAGTTACTTCCGCTCTCTCCCTCCAGACCTGCCTTACCAACAGAGTCCTACTCTTGTTTCTTCGACTGTTTCTCCACAAAACAATGGTGGTATTTTTATTGTTTCTCAATATCTTTTTGTTTGTTTATATCTGGAGATTCATCATACGAAACCCCAATGTTTCTCCATCGCCATCTACTACTTCCACCTTAACCACCGCCCAGCCACAAGGAATTAAATATCATGATGTCTTCCTTAGTTTCAGGGGAGAAGACACTCGTGTTGGTTTTACCAGCCACCTCCATGCTGCTTTGAACCGGAAACAAATCCTAACTTTCATAGATTATCAGCTTGTGAGAGGAGATGAGATCTCGGCATCACTTCTGAGAACAATTGAAGAGGCCAAGCTTTCTGTGATTGTTTTTTCTGAAAACTACGCATCTTCCAAATGGTGCTTAGAGGAGCTTGCTAAGATTATTGAGCGTAGAAGAAATAATAGACAGATAGTTATTCCAGTATTCTACAAGGTGGATCCATCCCATGTAAGAAATCAAACAGGAAGCTTTGGACATGCATTGGCTAGATTGATAAAGAAGAAAGCTTTGACGATGGACACAGAGCAGAGCTTCAGAAAGGCTTTGACGGATGCAGCCAATCTATCTGGAAGGAGCTTAGGGAATTCTGAGTAAGCTCTTGAAATATATCCCATGAGAAAATATTCGTTCATTTGTTGAGGATTTGAAATTTAATTTAAAATTATTGAGAATGATGAGCTCTGTGAATTCATATTTATTTTATATGATTTTGAAAACGTTGTAGCGAAGCACTTGTATAGATATTATGTGGTTGGTTGTTTTGTGTTTTCAAATGGTTTTTTTTTAAAATTATTTTATTGTAGTGTTTTTATATTATTTGTGTTTATATTAAAAAATATTTTAAAAAATAAAAAATTATTATTTAATGTAAAATGTTTGTATAGTTATTAAGTGGTTGTTTGTTTTGTGTTTTAAAATGTTTTGTAAAACCTTTAAATTGATTTTATTTTAAATTAAATTTTTAGTATTTTTAAATTATTTTAATATGTTTATATTAAAAATAATTTTAAAAAAATATATATATTATTTGTAGCGAAACGCTTGTATAAATATTAAGGCTTTAAGTGGTTGTTTGTTTTTATATTTCAAAATGTTTTTTTTTAATTATTCTTTTTATTTTAAATCTTTTTTTTATTCTTTTAAGATTATTTTGATGTATTTATATAAAAAAATAATATATTTTTTAAATTTTCTTTTGTATCCTTACGGTAAATTTTACAAGGACAGACAATGTTTTTTTTTTGTCATTAAATAATATTATATTTATTTGAGGTGAAAAGGATAATGCCATATTAAAAAAATAAATAATATTGATAGAGATGATTCTATTATGATAAATTAAGATGATACGAGAAAACATCTTATGCATTTGCATTTAATTGATTTTCTTAGATAAACCCTGATTACATGTAAAAGTGATTAATATAGAATGTCATGTATTTTTAGTACTATCCATTGCCAGTGATGATCGATTCATGTGTTGCATTAACACTATTCATTGCCGATGATGATCAATTACTCGTACGTGTCTACTATGTTTATATGTTTCTTCTTGTCCGGTCCATTTTGACTAACAATTATGTGTGTTCTTCTTGTTTGTCAGGCCGGAGTCTAAATTTATTGAGAAAATCGTTGGAGATGTTTTGGAAAAATTGCATGCCATGTCTTCAAGTCACAGTACTCCGGGTGGTCTAATTGGAATTGATGTTCGTGTTAGCAAAGTTGAGTCTTTGTTAAATATAAATTCTCCAGATGTTCTCATTATAGGGATATGGGGAATGGGTGGTATCGGTAAGACAACGATTGCTGAAGTTGTGTGCAACAAGGTTCGTTCTCGATTTGAAGGAATCTTTTTTGCAAACTTTAGACACCAATCTGATTTGCAAAGAAGCTTTCTTTCACAGCTGCTTGGCCAAGAAACTCTGAACACTATGGGCTCCTTGAGTTTTCGAGATCCTTTTGTGAGGGATAGACTTAGTCGTAAAAAGCTTTTTATTGTTCTGGATGATGTGCATAATTCAATGGCTTTGGAAGAATGGAGAGATTTGCTTGATGATCGAAACAGTTCATTTGGTCCGGGCAGTAAAGTTCTCATAACAAGTAGGGACAAGCAAGTGCTCAAGAATGTAGTTGATGAGACATACAAGGTTGAGAGGTTGAACTATGAAGAAGCTATTCAACTCTTTAACTTGAAAGCCTTGAAGAATTGCATCACCACAATTGATCAAAGACACTTGATAAAACAGATTGAAAGGCATGTACAAGGCAATCCGTTGGCTCTTAAAGTTTTGGGTTCCTCTCTCTATGGTAAAAGCATCGAAGAATGGCGCAGTGCATTGAAGAAACTAGCTCAGGACCCTCAAATCGAAAGGGCGTTGAGAATTAGTTACGATGGGTTGGATTCAGAACAAAAATCCATATTTCTTGACATAGCACATTTCTTTCTATATTGGAACCAAAACAACGCAACAAGAATAGTAGATGGCTTTTATGGTCGGTCTGTGATTTTCGATATAAGCACGCTCATTGATAAGTGTCTCATAACTACTACAACTCATAACGTGTTAGAAATGCATGATTTACTACGAGAAATGGCATTTAACATTGTTCGTGCAGAATCTGATTTTCCTGGCGAACGTAGCAGGTTATGTCATCCTCCTGATGTCGCTCAAGTATTGGAGGAAAATAAGGTTAAAGCTACAGCCATTAACGGTCGTTCATGTATTTGCTCAAAAGTTGATATTGTGTTTGAGTAGATTGTATTATTGTTTGTTTATTCTTTATTCTTGTTTAACAGGGAACTCAAAAAATTAAAGGCATATCTTTGGACACCTCTGAGTTATCGAGACAGATACACTTGAAATCTGATGCCTTCGCAATGATGGATTGTCTTAGATTTCTCAGTATCAGTCAGAGTGCTTTCTGCCAAAACGATAAAATGCTCCTGCCTCCTACTGGCCTCGAATATCTTCCTAATGAGCTGAGATATTTGCTATGGATTGGATTCCCTTCGAAATCCTTGCCGCCATCTTTTCGTGCTGAACACCTTGTCGAGCTTCACCTCTGGGAAAGCAAGCTTGTAAAACTTTGGACAGGAGTAAAGGTATGATTTAATTGCTACAGATTTATGATCAGAAATATGAAGTTGGAGGTGCTAACTTTCTAATCATGCCTTTTTCTGTTGACAGGATGTTGGAAATTTAAGAAGAATTTACCTATCTTACTCTGAATATTTGACGGAATTGCCAGATCTATCAATGGCAAAAAATTTACAGTCCTTAAAACTTGAGCACTGTGAAAGTTTAACCGAGGTTCCGTCATCTCTTCAATATCTTGACAAGCTGGAAGAACTTTATCTCTGTGCTTGCTATAATCTTAGAAATTTGCCAATGCTTGATTCAAAGGTGCCCTCATCACTCCAGTTTCTCACAAGACTCGAAGTGTTGAATCTGAGTGGTTGCTCAAAACTTGAGAGCTTCCCAGAAATCACAGTGCCTATGGAATTTTTGCGGCATCTTAACTTGAGGAAAACAGACATTAAAGAGATACCTTCGATATCATTTAAGCATATGACATCTTTGAAGATTCTAGAATTAGATGGAACGCCACTTAAAGAGCTACCCTCATCAATCCAGTTTCTCACAAGACTCGAAAAGTTGGATATGAGTGGTTGCTCAAAACTTGAGAGCTTCCCAGAAATCACAGGGCCTATGGAATCTTTGCTGCATCTTTACTTGAGTGAAACAGGTATTAAAGAGATACCTTCGATATCATTTAAGCATATGACATCTTTGATGATTCTAGAATTAGATGGAACGCCACTTAAAGAGCTACCCTCATCAATCCAGTTTCTCACAAGACTCGAAAAGTTGGAGATGAGTGGTTGCTCAAAACTTGAGAGCTTCCCAGAAATCACAGTGCCTATGGAATCTTTGTTGTATCTTAGCTTGAGTGAAACAGGCATTAAAGAGATACCTTCGATATCATTTAAGCATATGACATCTTTGAAGACTCTATTTTTAGATAGAATGCCACTTAAAGAGCTACCCTCATCAATCCAGTTTCTCACAAGACTCGAAAAGTTGGAGATGAGTGGTTGCTCAAAACTTGAGAGCTTCCCAGAAATCACAGTGCCTATGGAATCTTTGCTGCATCTTTACTTGAGTGAAACAGGCATTAAAGAGATACCTTCGATATCATTTAAGCATATGACATCTTTGATGATTCTAGAATTAGATGGAACGCCACTTAAAGAGCTACCCTCATCAATCCAGTTTCTCACAAGACTCAAAAAGTTGGATATGCGTGGTTGTTCAAAACTTGAGAGCTTCCTAGAAATCACAGTGCCTATGGAATCTTTGTTGTATCTTAGCTTGAGTAGAACAGGCATTAAAGAGATACATTCGATATCATTTAAGCATATGACATCTTTGAATACTCTATATTTATATAGAACGCCTATTAAAGCGTTACCTAAGCTTCCCCATTCGCTGAAGTGTCTAAGTACACATGACTGTGCATCACTAGAAACCGCAATATCAATCATAAATATCGGTAGATTATGGCATAATAAATTGGATTTTAGAAATTGCTTCAAATTGGATCAGAAACCACTGGTAGCAGCATTGCATTTGAAAATTCAGGTATCTCTCTAAACCCCCTTGTCTTTCTTTCTTCTCTCTTTCTTGCTTGCTTCATCACATTTTCGAAATGTGACTTTTGTGTTACAGTCCGGAGAGGAGATCCCATATGGCAGAATTCAAATGGTTCTACCGGGGAGTGAAATTCCAGAATGGTTCGGTGACAAAGGAATTGGATCTTCACTCACCATACAGTTGCCCTCAAATTGTCATCAGCTCAAGGGAATTGCTTTCTGCCTTATCTTTCTACTCCCTCTTCCCTTCCATAAGGTATATTGTAATTACCATGTTAAGGGTAAAAACGGTAAGCATGATGAAGTCGTCTTTGCTTCCCGGGAAGAACAGGCTCTAACAAATGTCTTGGTGTCATGTGACTCATATCACATGATTCTACACTACGAGCTCGAATTGGTAAATCATTTACGTAAATATTCTGGCAATGAAGTTACATTTAAATTCTACCACGTTGAAGTGGACTTTACAGGGAGGAAGGTAGATCATGATATCCGAAGGCCTTTCAAGTTGAAAAGCTGTGGGGTGTATCTGCACTTTGATGAAAATATACTGGCGGACGAAAGTTCAGAAGAAAATTGAGGGAGAAACAAAAGAAATTGAAAGGGAGAGAGAGTTCTGTAATTACTGCAGATTGATCTTCAATTATTGCTTGGTTTTCAAGATAGCTGTAAATATTGTTCTTCCCTTGCAACTGTTATTCAACTAATTCCTAAACAAACTGTAACAACCACCTTAACTAATGAATCATGTGCACATTTATTCTTGCACATGCAGAATACTATAGTCATGTTTGGATCTTTGATTACATAAACTAACAGCACAACACAAGAAAAACAGTAAGTATTCAGGATTTTATTATGGTATATTTTATAACTCTTTAAATAAACTCAAAACTAGCTCAGACAATATTTTTTGAACCTAATTTAAAAAAATTCTAGATCTCAGCTGATTATAAATAGACTCAAAAATCTAGATTATAACAACCAACCTCATTTAAAACTGGATTTTGAAAAATCTGAGTCTGAAAGTTATAACTAATTCCTCAACTAACTGGAAGTATTCAAGATTTTGTTATTGCATATTTTATAACTCTTTAAATAAACTTAAAACTAAGAAATATGAAAAATAAAAATGAAAAGTAACAAAATTAATTCTGAATTTAGAAGAATTCGAGAACTTTACAGCTAACCAACCTCATTATAAAACTGGATCCATAGAATCTCTTGACTGTGTTTACCAGATTGATTACTCGCCACAACCTAGACCTCTTCTTAAATTTAGCCAAGTGATCTTAGATTTAATGCCGCCTCCAATAATTATAAACCACACTCCAATAAATGCCGCCTTGATGCTTATGCTTCTGAAATATCTACTTTCTCATTTAATGGAGTCACTGATTCAGGTGATGGATTCGGAACTTCAGTTTCAGATGGTTGGGATTCATGCTTTGCAGCAGCTTGCAACACCCAGTTTTGAACATCTGAAGATGAAGGTGATGTAGATATACCAATGCGGTTGTTTTCCAGTTTTCCTGCTGCCTATGAAAATGCCTGGACTCCAAGTCTAACGGGAGAGAGAAAACACCTTCAAAGAAGCGTTTGAAATCCTAGTTAATCAAGATCTCAACAATCCAAAAACTTGGTTAAACATGATCCAACTACTGAAAAGAAACTAATTGCAAACGCCTTCAAAGAAGCATTTGAGATCCCAGTTAATCAAAGATATCAACAATCCAAAAACTTGGTTAAACATGATCCAACTACTGAAAAGAATCCAACTGTGAAAATGGTTAAATAACTTCTAAACGTCTGGTGGAGGTTAGGAAATATGAACCTTGATAATGTTATAGGCAATTTGCTTATCAACATGACTCAGACTTCTGACATGATCAGAACATGGTCAAGAACCTAATGTTGAAAGAACATTGAGACACAGAAGAGATTTGCTATATATAAATTTTTCTATGCTCTTTACTGTGCAAACACCAAGGTTCATTTTGTTAATAAAAACTCATCATCCCAGTAAACATGTGATTTGGGTTGCTAAATAATGTTGTAATAACATATGACACCTATCTATCTAACATGATACTAGGTGCGTCTTATATAATTCATTGAGCATGAATAAACATAGACTTGATTTCAGACCCGGTTTCCAATATGATTTACAAAATTGTGCCAATTACACCATAAATACACATCTTGCTTAAAATCTTCAGGGCCATTTTAAGAAGCAACCCGCTGATAAATAGTCTGGCAGAGTGTGAGAAACCAATAATTAGAGAAACTCAAGGTTCCCTTAACTAAATTTAGCAATGACATAAACCTTTCCCTAGGACACATGCAAAATAGCAAAGGGAATCTAGCTTAATGGTCGTATACATGCTATTTTCACGGATTACATCAAATGATCTAAATATTAGCACAATATCAGAATGTGTGAAGTTTGTTTTAATCATTATCAGCTTAGAAATCAACATCTATGTGTGTTTGAAAGAAACATTAACCAGAGCACTATAACAAATGAAAGTGTACCTGACTGAGGCCAATGATGGCAATAAATTGTAAGGTCTTCTCCCACTCTGAAACAAAGTTCAAGCTTGGTTGGTAAGAAGAATGTAAGGAAAGCAACAAAAAAGAAAAGAAAAAAAATAAAGAAAACCAGAATTTATATCATTGGTTCTATATAATACAACTGAAGTATTTCAAACTCTTCAACATTTTAGGGAGTTGTTCTTGAAAAGTAATAGAGCCTGTCCATGAGGAAGAAAATGTACAAAGCTAGCAATGCATATGATGCTACAGCAAAACCCTGTCCACAGCGTGAATATAGTATAAGTAAAGGATGCACTGGACATTTGCATGGTAAGCAATAGATATTTATCAATCATGGATTGATGATTAATGAAGACCTGATGTAAACAGCATGAATAGTTCTAGTTAATCATGTACACATATTTGTGGAAGCATGTCTCTAGACCAAACAGAAGCATACATTCAAAACAGAGAAATCAACTTGTAATTATTTTATTTCCTTGCTACAAAATAAAAAGATCATTCCCATCCCATAAACAAATCTCTCGAGATACAAGATATCCTTTTTTTTTAAAAGATGGATTTTGGGGAAAAGAAATCCAAGTGTAGAAAAGATTGAAATAGACTAATCATAGTGTAGTATCACAAAAAGCAATCTGATTTCTTACCACACCATTACCTAAGTGTTTGCATTGGCGAAGGTCTGATATCTTCTAGAATTGCTTCAGCTTCCTGAAATGATGCCAAGTTGTCACAACTATCAAGTATTTTGTGAAAAGCTTAGATCTTGCACAAGAAAATCAAGCACTTCCAGAAAATACTTGTAAATACTTGTAATTATAATTTGCAATCCATGAAAAGAATAGCACAGATTGACAAAGCATATTGAATGTAAATCCTACATGACCAAATGGTCTTAGCAACAAGAAAAATGTTGATTGAAATGCGAAGGTTGTGGATTTGTATGAACAAGGAGAACAACCTTCCTCCCAGATTGTAAAATGATCCAACAAGTCAGCTTGTTGCATATATCAAAATAACTTTCTGAGTTGTAATGAATCATATCAACTTGTTTGATTGAATGTTTCAAAACGTTCCTGTAGACTTGGGCTCAGATACTTGGGACACAACCTCTTGTTGATTTCTTACTACATTATCTGCACAACAGCTTCAAGAGTTCTTTAATCAGTTGCACCCAACACGTCGGAAAATTTACGAAAACTACAATTCGACTAACAATCACTTCTCCAACTGAATTCCATATAATTCAATCTGTTGCACCAAAGAAATTATTCAATCTGAACCAAAAGTCTTTAACAAGAGATGCCAATTCTAACACCATTAGATTGCTTAAAGACAAAGTAATCATTTTTCTCAAGAATCAACACTTGGATACTGTGCATAATTTCACTTCATAAATCTGTGCACCGTCATGCTTCGAAACATACACAATTCCTATGGCCTGCATACCGAGTTTATGGTAGCCCATCAATTACATATATAGAAACACTCATGATGCACATGTTCATACAAGTGTGATTGCACATGGCACACTCTTTTTATTTGTTTTTGAAACAAGTCTCTCCACGTAAATTTACACACGCACTGCACAGACACAATTACATCTCATATGCCTCTGTGTGTGCATGTTGTTCTGTGCTGTGGATACCATTTTGATAGTATCCATTGGGCACCAATGTGCTCCCAACAAAGAAATTTCACTCTTTCCATGTGTTTTTGAAACAAATGTCAAATTAATCAATTCTCTAGGTTTATCTTAGCTGGCTGAATATATTATTGTATAATCAACAGCTTGTCATTTTCCACACATATACTTTGAGTTGATCGATGGCTTTCAGCAAATAGAATTTTGTATTTCTAGAAATTTATACTAGTTAAGAGAATATGCAAGTCATGCAATAACCTTACCTCATTAAGTATGGTTAGCATGGTCTCAGGTTTAAGCTTCTTGGCTTGGATACCTTGTTTTACCCAAGAGTGGAAGCCACCTTGGACCAAGTATGGTCTCTGTCACATAAAAATGCAAACAAACAATTAGCAATATGATACAATAGGTTGTGGTTCCAGATTAACAATAGACTTACCTGGCAGTTCAAATTTTCTTATAATGCAGGTCACAAGGTTTAATTTTGCAAAATTCTACTATCTTCTCTATCTAAATTATATGATTAGTTCAGGAATGAACTATGATATCATCTAGAATTCATGCATTTAACTTGTTTCTCTGCAAGCCATTTACACAACAATACAGCCCAGCAATCTATGGAGTGAAATAAAAGAATATTGAAATTGATTAATACATTGCAATTTCTCATTCAAGCAACGTAAAGACTTTTTTTTTGAGAGAGAGAGATAATTTAAGGACACATGTTAGATGTAATACTAATGTGCTTTCTGAATTATACCACTTGAGAATAACAAGAATGAAAATTGGGTTCAATCTACAGCATTTATAAGACAGAAAAACATGCATAAGGAGTAACGGTTTTTGACTTAACAATGTAAATGCACAAAAGACATTAATGTACTCTTCCCAAATCTGGTTAATATGGATAATGTTATTTGTTTCTAAGGTTACTACTGAAAAACTCTCAGAAAATGTTTTTTATCCCAAAGAAACTTGACTAAGGGAGAGTGGATAAATTCATTTCGCCCTTCTAGTTCCACGATGAATTAGATGTTTAGGCTTTTATGTGATAGAAAAATATTAGATATTCTAAATACTTGCCTTAACCCCAAGCTTTCTCAAGGATCTAGCGATGCCTTTAAAACGAGAACCATCAGCATCCATAACTATTACCTGGTAAATTTGAGACAATGTTCCTGCTTCAGGATTTAAACATGGAACACTCAGGAGATTGTGATGTAGCAACTGTACTGCATATGGTAATACCAAAACAATTTCTTGTGTCCTCAGAGGCCACTGATGCTAAAACACACAACATTGATGAAACCAAGCCCAAATCCCCCCCTCGAGAATTTCCTTTCTTTCTTGCACTACTCAGAATTCTCATTTTTCTGAATGTCTTGAAACAAAGACGGCATGCATAAACAATAGCTATATCGAAGCTCTTAAAACATAAAGCTATACCTGTACCGCTTTCAAGTTTCGAATGACTGCAGCAATTAAGATGTCATCAAGATATCGTCCACCCTTTAAAAGCTTCCTTACTGGGCCATCAACCTGAATAAAGTTGAAGAATATAAGACAGAGTTATGAAAAAGGGATACAGCCAAGTTCCAATTCTTGTTTTATTTTTTTTATTGTTGGTTCAAAGAGTTATTTGACATTTAGAAACAAAGTAATTGTTCTAAACTATCATCCTCATACCAAATAGCAATACCTCTCCACCCATAGCTTTTGAATAGTATTATCAAATAAAACCAACCTCTGGTAGAGTTACAATTGCATAGCGAAACCGAGTAGCTCGCCTAAGTTAAGGGGCAAAAACAAAGAAATTAATGAGGGTGCCAGATTTGAGATTTTTTTACTGTGATTTAAAAAATGTATGAACAGTCAGCCTTAGTGTCTCTCATTGAGGTACTAAAATTTCTAACAAGAAAGAAACTTAGGAACATAAAAGGCCAGAACATTTACTCTCTTGCCTCAGGCCGGACATCAATAAGTATGGCATCTTCCTTCCCTGGCAAGAGCTTCAAAATTAATTGCGGAGACAAATCTCCAGAGTAACCACCATATACCCACACCCTATAAAAACCCCTGCACAAATCTAATAGAAAACTTAAGCTTCCCATGTAATGCAGATTAAATAAATAAATCCTTCATGCACAAAAGGACAACCATACCACAAAGTGGCTGAGGTTCCAAGGAAAAGAACAAAAGGCACAATTGGATCATTTGGATCCAAGCCAAGACTTTTCTCCAGCCCCTCAATAGCAATGTAAACCTGCTTAAGGTGTAAAAGCAAGTTTAGGAAATTCAGCTTTGGTTTTGGATCATAAATTAGTTAGATCAGTACATAATTAAGCAGTGTAACAGAGATGGACGCAATTGAGTTTTCAACTAGAAGTCCTGTAAGCTGAAAGCAGTGACTGATGTCTCCAACAAAAAGATTTCTAAAATAATCCAAATATATCTTTGCAGGAGATTTTTTTTCAAGTCCATACAATTAAACGAGAGTACAATGGCCATCAAAGTAAAACGTGCCAAGCATAATGTACCTACTGAAAAGTTGCACCAATTGGTCTCAAAATCTCTGTTACCCTTTCTTCAGACAGATTCAGTGCACTCCTGATCTCTGGAGGAAGAAAATCCTTGGCAGGCCCATAAGAATAAACAACAAAAGAAGCCCCTTTTGCTATAGATTTCTCCACTGCAACGATTGCAACTCTGACCACATCAACAAAAGTGCCAGTAGCTTTTTGTGTGGCTTCCCTCAAACTAGATGGAAAGCTAGTCAATGTTTGGCAGCTAATTCTTCTGTTTGATCAAAAGTAGAGAATACTTTACTCAAGGCACCATCTACTGCTTCTGAAGCACCTTCCTTAATCGATGTTATTGAAGAAGTAATTGTGTCTAGTGAGCTTTGCACAACATTTCCTCCATTATTTATTGAAGTGTTGATGGAGTCCCTAACCTCGCCCAAAAAATCATCAAAACCAGCCTTTGCACTAGATAATGAATCGTTATCCATTTCCAGGGAATCAGATCCCAAACTAGTATTCTCTGGTGTCATATCAATAGTTGATGTTATTTCAGGTTCCACAAGTCGTATTAAACTATCTGTATTATCAGCAAACTGGTCTGCAGAGTTCAAAGGTCCTTCTTCAACATCAGATATGTTATAACTTTCTAAGAATTTCAGTTTACCCCCTCCCATAGGGTGTGGGTGCAGTTCATCTATTGCTCCAACTGAACAATCCCAATCCTTATAAAAGTTGCAATTAATGTTGCCTAGTTCATTTGGGCAAGAATGATCATTAATGAAAGTAAAGCTTTCAATAAAATTGGAGTAGAAAGACTTTATAGCTTGTGTTTTGAAGGAAATTCTTTGGTGATGTGTTATATTTGACATTCCCAAAAGTACCCTGTCTACGACATAACATCTGGACTCGAAATCCTTCCAGACTGAGCAAAATGGTTGCAGACCTCCATGGAATGTTATCTGCAGTAATTGTGGTTTCAAATACATGAATGAAAATTTTGACAATAGAAATACTATGCCAGAGGTATATGAAGAAATATGTGACATGATAACACAAAACTTGGTGAATTGATAACCGATGTGCATGGAAGTTACTGCCTGCAAGGCTTCACTGAAAATTGTCAAATTCTATTCTTTAAAGCTGGACAAGGAATTTGTATATTGAAGAGTCTCACAGACCTCATATCTTAATTTTATATTCTGATGTAAGTAATCAGATTAAGAGCGTGTTTCACATTGCGGTAATGGTTGCTTTCAAAGTGTTTTTTGTTCGAAAACACATCAAAATAATGTTTTCTTCATTTTTTAAAATATATTTTTAACATCAGCACATCAAAACGGTCCAAAAACATCAAAAAAATAATTTTAAGCAAAAATAATTATATTTTTGGCAAATGGTGTTGTGACAGTAATGCTAAACACACTCTAAGTGGAGAGAAAATGCCATCATAATCCACTGCAAATGAGAAGGAAGTTGGTGCTAGGGAATCACACCCAGATGCTTAATCTACTAAATGGAGATGTACAAGCAAATTATTAGGCCATGCAAAACTTTCTGCTAGATTTTTTAAGGGATTTACTCAGCATCCCTCTGATGTGCAGGCCTAGAAGGAAGGAGAAAGCTGCACTAGACTATGATACCATGCTAGAGCATGAGAATCAATTCAAAACCTTAACTTAGGCACATAAGCTCTACATGATGTCATAAGCTCTCCCTCTTTAAGTCAACAAACTCGTATCTTTGATTTGTAAGTCCAGCAAACTCTACACATAAACATGTACAAACACACAAAGTAAGGGGAGAGGGGGTACCAAATGCTTACGATAAACTTAAAAGATACAGCTAGAGATTTCCTTGAAACTCCATAGAATTCATTAGACTCCATGAATAACTACTACTCATTTCAGATTACCTTTTAAAAACACGTAAGTCTCGTCAAAACTGATTTCATATTCCTTGACCACTTTCATCGGCAACTCCAGAGCTGATCTCTAGCTAATCTTGCCTAATACCCCAACTTCTGATTCCAAGAAAAATATTAAAATCAACAGATGGTTAGAAAATAATCACCATCTCTGAATAGGATTCAATAAGGTTTTGTGGAGAAAAGCATGCAAGCCACAGTATGATACAGGGCATGCACATAACATTAATAACATATGATCATTAAGCTTTTTTTTTTCATATGATCATTGTCAAAAAGAAAAGAAATTCAAGCAATGGTTTTCACAAAAGTTTATGATTACAACAACAACAATAATAATATTGATTGCTTCATCCAGATATACATGAAGAGCACCTCGAATAAAACTGGTTAATAATAAATAATCTTGCAAACATTCAGAAGCCAGCCAGCCCCTTACTGATTGGTAATAATCCAGTTGAATGGATTAGGATAGAATTACTAAATACCTAATAAGTAGCCTCGCTGAAATAAAGTAAATCCACATGCTAAAATCACTTCCTTGTACCATTAACCATTACCATGCAGATAAACAGAAGAATGAAAACTTTGAACGACTAACACTGGTGGCATATACCAAAAACCTGTGTAAAAAAGAGTAGTTTCCATGGCGCGTGCATAGGTTGCTAATCTAACTTGAACCTGATTTAGAAAACCATTCAACCAAAATTAGTAACTTATTTCATGGAATGAATTCTCTCCCATTCAAACATAAAATAAATAAATAAATAAGTATATATATATAGCAATTCAATTCAAAGATTTAAAATATATATATATATATATATATATATGTTCTTGTGCTTGAAGTACTTAGGCAAAAGATCTCTTTGAAACCCTGGGACATTCCACACCACAAAACTGTTATTGCTGCTACTCCATGACACCATTGAATCCGTCGACGGGTCGTCTACCATGCCGTAGGTTTTGCTTAGAAATGGAGGCACTGTGTTCGTGTTATTATTCCCAAAATCCATTCTACTAATCTATTTATTATTATTTTTCTAACTTTAAAATAAAATTATAAACACAAACTGATTTTTTTTCTTTATTTTAAAGCGATAGAGAGGCTGTTGAAGGAATGATGAAGAGAAAAGAGAGACGAGACTCCGAAAAACAAGACACGAAGACAGTTTGGTCCATGCAACACCCAGACGTAAGACTACAGTTTGGTCCTAACATGTTATAATTACGCTAACATGTCCTTAATTAGACCCAAAAAAATTGACCATCTAATTGCGACCTTAATATATCAAATAACATTTTGATCTTTTAATTTAAAAACACACAATGACATCACATTTGTTATTTAATCTTAAAATAAAACATTAAGAACATAATGTTTTTTTTCTCCTTTTAGCATTCAAAGAATTGCATAAATAATAAATACATTTTTATCCTTTAATTTTAAAAAATATCATCACATCATTAATTTTTATTTTTTTAAAATCTGGTTAAATTATTATATTTATTCATTTGTTGAAAATTTAAAAACAAAAAAATAGTTTAAAAAAACAAAGACTAGCTTTTTTATTTTTTAATTTTATTTTTTATATGTAAAATATTATATTATCAACATTATTATCATCATACCACTACTCTACTACTAATATCTCTTTAATATTATAATCACCATCAATACCATTATTGTAAATATTACCTTTAAGCTACCACAACCATTATTTTTATTAGTATTTAATCACCTTCACCCTTTATTTTAATATTATCATTGTTGAGGTGTTTGGAAATATAATAGCAATTGTTTTTAAAATATTTTTTATTTATAAATATATTAAAAAAAATTTAAAAAAAATTATTTCTAACACAGTGTACTAATATAAAAAATAATAATTTTAAGTAAAAATTTTAAGTTTTGACCAACCCTTATTTGAACTGCAATTCATCTTTAACTTTATAATCACCAACAACCTTTACAAGCATTTCTTGACATTATGGTTCTATCATGGTCCCTTTTATTACATCATCATCACTCACTATAATTTTTTCTATATTTATTAATAAAGCAAAAATTATTGTTAATTTTATTTTACTATAACAATAATAATCATTGTTGATATCATATTAATTATTATTATTTTATTGTTATTCGCCACAACAATATAATCATTTCACTGTCATAATTAAATGTGTCATATTATTAGTTTTATATTTGAGCTAATAATATATTTTAATATTTTTTTTAATTAAATAAAATTTATATAAAATATTTTTTTCCTTTATATACCTTTGTTAAAAATATAAACAGCTTTTGAAACACACACTACGAATGATAAATAAGAAGCATTTTTTATTTTATTAAAATAAAAAACCAAAAATAAAAAAAATAAAATCAAGTACCCTTTCATATTTCTCGAATAAAAAGAAAAGGAAAATTAAGTGGATTTTAATTATAGAAAATAAATTAGTGTATATAGTTGACACATTTATTAGCCCATCGATTAAAGCAAGTGTGCTTTCAACTAAAGCACTTGGTTATCAAGGCAAGAAACAAAGAGCAAGTATAGATGAAAAATCCATAAATAATCCATAAACAAGTTGAACAAAAGAAGAAGAGAAAACAAGATAATATTAAGTAATGATTTGTAAGCACAGTTCATAAATAACCAAATTTAACAATTTAATTCATTTATTTTCATAAACTTGGACAAACCTATATAAGATGAAAAATTAAGATTTTCCTTCCATCCTATTTAATTTTTAATTTAATCATACTCATCATGTTTCTTGATGTATTTCAACACTAATTTTATCATTACCCATATCCACATTCCATTCTTTTATTTATTTCCTCACTCTGCCAAATTTCTTAGTTTAGTAAGGATGTCATTTTTTTTTTCATTTACATCCTACTTGTTTATGCATTACTTAACCTCATTAAATATATTTTCATCCACACTAAAATCCTAACTAAGTCAAATATAATTTTCCTCTTCTTTCATTTAGGCTTGCAATAATTTTATTTTTAATTTTAACATCCAATGAGGGATCAATTTTTCTTTGATTCTAGTTTTCAAAACCTCATATAAGGTTAATTTTATTCATTTGAGCATGATAATTTTCCATTTCATCAATCACATAAATTCCCTATATTTTTCTACCAATGCCAAAATTTCAAATAAAATGTAGCATGAAATTTTTTCAACTTTTTACTCAATTAAACACTAACTCATTCAATTTTCATGCCAACAAACAAAATTTCATCACAATATCACAAATTACTACAACTAATATGCTAATCACAAAGTTCCATAATCAAGCATGTCATCACTCAAGTATACATTTATGAAATTTTTACAATTAACAGAATAGAATCATATTTGCTATTACGATTACAAGGAATTTAATTAGAAGAAACCTCAAGGTGAAACCACCCTTTATCTCCTTCCTTCTTCTTCCTTTCTTCACACTTCATTCTTCCTCCACAAGCTTTAAAACCCTTAGATCAATCAAATATTTAGTGTAGCTCGCTATAAACCTTCTTAATTATCTTTACTCTCCATAATCATGCATTATGTTCAAGAATTGATAAGATAATTGTAGAGAAGATGTAAGAAAATCCCTAACTTCCCTTTCTCTCCTTGTAACCCGCTCGACACCCCAAGCAAAATAGGGTTTATATAGTAAAATTTTCATTATTTGCATTTAAACCCTTGTCTTTTATGTTTAAATTTATCTAGTCCCCATGAGTCATTTTATTTTCTTCTTTTCTTTTTCCTTTTGGTCGGCCATCCCTTTGAAGGCTGACTTTTTAACTAATTTATACAATATTTCTTTTAATTATATCACCATGTGTCTCTGGTATATTTTGTTTTTACCTGATTACTAGTACTTTTTCGTGCAAATTTTAAAAATTACTAGACATAATATTCTAAAAATTCTGAAACTTAACCCCATGTTAAAATAATATATTAGAATGCTCCACACAAAATTTCAACTAAATTTGTCACTCATATTAAAAGTTATGCGTGATAACGCAAAATTGGTTAAATTATGATTTTTCTAAAACAAATTCTCAATTTCTCCCAAAACTTCTAAAATTTTAACCAAAGCTAATAAAATAAATTAGAAGTCTCCACGAAAATTTTCAGATTTTTCTAATAACCCGATAAAGAGTTACGAATTTTTAACATAAAACTAGTCGATTTATGATTTTTCACCCAAAAATCAAAATCTCCTTATTTCATCCCTGCATAAAGCACCCAATCATTTTATTGTCTCCTCGAAGCCACTTTACTATATTTATTTTCCTTTTTTAGTAATTTATGGCTTATTTTTGTGCCACAAGAACATTATTGATTTCTCACTGGTATTTACACCAACACTTTTCGTACCATTCTTTTGTTTTTAACCAATGGTTTACAATATGAATATTAAAAGTATTATCATTTGTATTAAAAATCTTATTATTTTTATTATAATTATTGACAATAATGATAATAAGAACAATAATTTATATTTTTATCCTTCAAATAGGTCCTGCATCAGGACTCAATGGTAATGAGCCTTGTGTTAAGACCCAAATCATTTGGGTTCTACGTTGAGACCCAAATCGAATGGGTCCTATCTTAGGACCAACCTAGGCCAGCGGGTTTGCTGACCTACGCATTAGGTTTGTACATGGACCCCTTTTTGTTGGGTCAGGTGTCCGCACCCAAATCGCTTGGGTTCGAACACGGACCCAGCCCCCTTGGGTCTAGACATGAACCTAGCACCCCTGAGTCTGCCCACAGATCCAACACCCAACCCCTTAGGTCCGAACTCGGACCCCAAACTCAACCCTCTTAGATCCGGACACGGAAGGACCCAAACCCCAACCCCTTGGGTTTGGACACAACACCACTCATAATGGCTCTTGCCTCATGACTCAAGTCTAATGGGTCCTGCGTCAAGACCTAATTCTCTTGGGTCCTGCGTTAGAACCCAAGTGGAATGGAACTTACAACTAGACCCAATTTTCTTGGATCCGGTGGCAGGACCCGATTGTCTTGGGTCCGACGTCACGACACAAGCTTAATGAGTCTTGCGTCTGGACCTAATTCAATAGGGTCTTTCATCAAGACCCAAGGTTTATGGGCCTTATGTTTATAAATATAATCATTAGTATTTTAAATATTATTATTTTTATTATAATTGAAAGTATTAATATTAAAAATTGTATTATTTGTGTTATAAAATATTATTATTATTATTATAAGTAATAGTATTAATATTAAAAATATTATCATTTGTGTTATAAATGTCAATATTTTTATTATAATTAATAATATTATAATAAAAATATTATTATTTGTACTATTAATATTAATAGTTTTATTATAATTAATATTATTAATAAAAAAATTAATAAATTTGAAAAATATTATTTTTTGTATTATAAATTTTTATAGTATTTTTTATGAAAATAAAAAGTGCGTCCGCCGCGTTGCATGAGCACCAAACTAGTATAACTTTAAATATGAGCTAAAGATTGAGGAAAGATGTAAACCAACATTGTAGTGGACATATTTTATACGCCACTATAATGGATGATTTCGGGTTTATAAATAAACAAATTGAGTTTTTATTTCTTTATAAAAGTTGTATCTTTGTGTCTTATTTTTTTTATAGAGATAAATCATGTTTAAAATTGACTTCTATAACTTCATTTATGATTAAAATACCGAACAATGTTTGGGGTTAGGTAGACTAAACCAATCATGATTGCTCAATTTCTAATATTTGCTTGGAATTGTTTTTAATTGAGGGTTCTAACATTTTAATTGATAAAGAATAAGTATGAACATGGAAAACATGTATGTTTATAGGATTTTAAGGATTTTCCTTGCTATTGGTATGAGAATAATAGTTGAATAAAAAGTGAATTGAAATTGTGATGTTGGATGAATTGTTGATGATAACTATATCCTTGGTGGTACGAGGAAGTCTACAAGGACAAGACAACAATGGGGAGCAACTGAAGTTAAATTAAATCAAATCACTATGACTAATCTCCTAATCTCCCATCAATATCCAAGAATATATGAATTATAAACAAGAATAAAATCAAGAAGGATAAATAGTATAAATTTTCATGAATTTATTTACATGGAAACTTCAAAACTCAATTAAATGTCGGGATTTAAATGAAATCTATGCCATGCCAAAGTGATAGGTCCTCTCATTGATATACACTCCAACACTCATGTGTTTAGGGCTTATGTGTTTAAATCTCTCAAATTCAATCAATGAATATGTTCTACCATAAGCTTGCTCTTCAATCTCATCTCCATTACTAACATATTACAAGCAATGCATGAATCAAAAGGTCTTATTTCCGGTTATAATGGGGCTAAGGTTAAGGTGAGGTAAAAGAGAGTAAAAGAGAAGGTTCAAACCAAAGAAAATAGAGCATTCTAAAAAATGATATTTCAAACAAGATATTCCATCAAAGCACATAAATTTTCCATCTTTAATCACCAATGCTTAACTTCTTTTGATTTCAAGCTCTTTCAACATAAAATCTTAAGAACATGAAGAACACTTCTTTCTTTCTTTTGTTTTTTTTTTTTTTCACCTTTGGCAACTTTGCCCATATTTTCATCAAACATCACTTCTTCTTTCTTTTCACATAATTTCCAACCATAATTCCATGAGATATCACAAGTATATGCTCTACTAATTCTTGGCCAGGGGAAAAGGAAAACATATAAAAAGTTAAGGCTTAAACATGGATAAAACAAAGAAAAGATAAACAAGCTCAAAAGGGGCTCACTAACATATGCTTTAGGTTGGCTTTTTGGCTCAAATGGTTAAAATTCCTAATGCCTTTATCATCTTCATGTATATATATAATGCGAATGTAGTCTCAACAAGATATGAAGCAAGTTCTAGAGATACATATCATTGAAAGAATGCACACTCAAAGAATATAATGTTGAAGGCTCAAAAGCTTACATTGGTATAACATTATAAAGTCAACATGGCATATTCTCAAAGTCAATCCCTAAACCAATTAAACCTTAAAATTTACATGCATACTCCTTCATTTGATTTATATCTTCATCTATCTTAATTAATTCTCATACATAATACTCATATTCTCAAAAACCAATGGGAGTTAAAAAGATCAAACACAATTTTTTTTTTAAGAACAACAAAGAAAACTAAAATAAGAAAACCAAAATTCTCCCAATACCCCCACACTTAAAACACAACATTGTCCTCAATGTTGAAATAAAAGCAAAGGAACATAAGAGAATGACATAAAATAAATTAAAATGCGAAAAAATAAAAGATAATGAAAAAGAAAGCAAATCTGATTTTTTTTTCTTTTTGTGCTGGGTTGCCTCCCAGTAACTGCTTTTGTTTTATGTCATTGGCTCGACATGTTGCATGCTCATTATTCATAGATTGGTTCAGCTAACTCTACAGAAGCGATGAGTTCTACCGTCCAACCTTCATAGAAAGGTTCAAACGATGCCCATTGACCTTGAGTACTTTGTTGGTTTCTAAACTTGTAATTTCAACTGCACCATAAGGAAAAACATTAGAAACAATAAAGGGTCAAATCCAATGGGAGCACAACCTTCAAGGAAAAAATTTCAAACGCAAATGATAAAGAAGGACTTTTTCTCAAACATTAAACTCTTTTCTTGTAATCATTCGGTCATGGAGACTCTTAGTCTTTTCTTTGTAAATCCTTGCATTCTCATAAGCATCATTTCGAATCTCTTCCCACATAATTCCAATTTTTTTAGGCACTAAAAAGATAGGCGCCACCCATTCACTGTCCGTGATGGGGTGAAAGACTCTTGCATCATTGGGAACAGTTTGCAAAGCTTGCAAAGCCAATGCTGATTCATGTATGTTTTGGGGAACACATATGTGCCTCTCCATCTCTTCTATCTCGGTAACATCATAGCCATATCTCAAAGCTACTCTTAATCCATCCTCACAATCAAAATAAAAAAAACTTGCTGCACACACTTATCAACTTGGTCATAGCATGTGATAGAATAAACATTGCTATAAGGATATTTCATTGCATCATGAAAATTAAATTCAATCTTTTCATCTCCTACTTCCATAGACAAAGTATCCTTACCACAATCAATTTTTGTATTGGCAGTTTTCAAGAATGGTCTCCCAAACAATATAGGAGTGTTGTTTGATGAATCACAAGAATCATGTTCCATATCAAGAATATAAAAGTCACATGGAATGACTAAACTATCAATCTTGACTAGGACATCTTCTATCATACTAAGTGGGTAAACAAAACTACGATCCACAAGTTGTATTACAATGCTAGTTTTATTCAAAGGCTCAAGATTAAGAGAATCATAAACATGTTTGGGCATAACACTAATGGATGCACCTAAATCACACAAGGCCCTTTTGAAACTAGCATTACCAATCACACATGGGATAGTAAATGCACCTGGGTCCTTTTGCTTCAAAGGCATATTCTTTTGAACAACAGCAGATACAACTTCACCTATACTTACCATTTCATGACCTTTCAGTTTGAAAGCTCTCTTGGTAGCACACAACTCCTTCAAGAATTTGGCATAATTAGGAATTTGCTTGATAGCATCAAGCAAAGGAATGTTGAGTTCTACTTTCTTGAAAACCTCTAAAATCTCTTTTTCTTTGTTCTCTTTCTTTGACTTAGACGAACTTACAGGAAAGGGTGAAATTGTTTTAAAACTGGAATTCATTGATTGAGGAGTTAGCTTTGGAGTGTTGGTCGATGTTTCAGTTTGTGGAGGAGGAGGATGCTCCTTCTTTGTACTCAATTCAGTTTCTATCTCTTCTTCTTCTTCTTCCATCTCAATTTGTTTCTACCTTTTCTCTTCAAGTTCTTTCCCACTTCGCAGCATGATCGCACTAACATTCTCTATTGGATTCCATGCTTGGGATGGCAATTTTCCATTCATTTATGCTTCCAATTTCCCCACACTTAAAGCTACTTGTCCCATTTGCTTCTCCAAGTTGTGAATACTTGACCTTGTTTCCTGTTGAAAAGACATGACATTTTGTTGCAAAGTCACAGTGTTAGAAGCCAAAGTTTTCATCATCTCACGAAGATCATCACTGGATGACGACCCCATAACATTAGAGTTTGTAAGTAGAGGGGGTTAATTTTATTGGGATTGAAATCCATAGGGATGGAACGGTCGGCTTTGATTGCCTTGTTGAGGTTGGTTCCCATACCGTAGGTTAGGATGATCTCTCCATCTAGGATTGTACGTGTGGGAAAAAGGATCATACTTACGCTAAGGCTGTCAATTAAATCCTCCATCAACAGCATGAACTTGTTCAATGTAATCTTCTTACATTGTTGGGCATATATCTGAGGTATGTCCTTGTAAGGAGCATATACTACAAGCTTTCACCTGTTGTACATTGCCACAGGCCAAAGAATGCACAAGAGAAGTAAGATCATTAACTTTATTCTCAAGGTTAAAAATACTTACCTCATTTACTCGTTTGTTTGCGAAGTCTCCACGGGTGCCAAACTGTTTCGAGTTGGCTACCATGTTTGAGATCAATTGGCATGCAGCCTCGGGTGTCTTATCTACCAATGCCCCTCCACTTGCAGCATCAATGATACTACGGTCAGTAGGCATCAATCCTTCATAGAAATATTGAATGAGCAATTGATTGGGTATTTGATGATGAGGGCATTGAATACACAGTTGCTCAAATCTTTCCCAATACTCGGAAAGTGTCTCTCCATGAGATTGTCGAATCCCACATATTTCTTTCCTTATGTTGGCAACTCGAGATGCTGGGAAATACTTCTCAAGAAAGATCTTCTTCATGCCATTCCAAGTTCCAATTGAACCTGGGAGAATGGTTTGCTGCCCCTTTTAAAGAGAAAGGGAAAGCATTCAACTTAACCTGTTTTTCGCAACTCCCATCTGCTAGTGTTGACCTTCGATCATTCCGACTTGAATATCTAGAGCTACAAAAGTCCAATTAATTCAAAATCAATTGTTTTCAATTACTGTCATTCGGTTTCATACCAACACAATCATTCCAAGTTCCATTCGGTTTCGATTTCCATGCTCTTCCTTATTTTGTTGTCTTGCCTTAGATATCCTGAAAGGTATGGATGTTAGCTTTTTAATTCCACTGGAATCACTTCATTTTGACCTTTAGAGCTCACGCTCTGCACAAAACATCGACTGAACGTCAAATCTGCCAATTACCTTCAATTTACTTCTTTTTGCATCTTTCATCCAAAAGTGCTTTCAAAACATAAAATAAAAAATATCAAGGCATTTTATATATAAAACATAGGCAAAACACTAGTTAAATGTGGGTGAAACTATCGAATAATATGGTTGCATCAGCAACAATATATACACAAGCTCAAATTAGGTGCTCGACTCCTTCCTTTTCCTGTTTTCTTTGTTGAATTGTTGCTTATTTATTTTCTTATCATTATAAAATCAATTGAAGAGAAGAATGAAATAAAAAGTTCAAGTGCAAGGTTGCACTTGGTAGTCAAAGAAGAGTTTTAAAATTGAAAGGTTTGTTGGTATTCAAAATGAGTGGTTAAAAAAGCAATGGTTTGTTTTCATTGGAAAGCTTAAAAATAAATAGGAAAGAAAAAGAGAAAAGGAAAGTAATATTAGGGGTTAACTGACATAATTGATTAGTCTACCACAAGATAGGAACTAATGGCATTCATAGTTATTAATGACCGACATAATTTATTAGTCTGTCACTAGGTGGGGACTAATGGCATTAGGGGTTATTGATGACCAACATAATTTATTAGTCTGTCACTAGGTGGGGACTAATGACATTAGTTGTTACTAGTGATCAACATAATGATTACTTTAATAAAATATGGATATTAATGGTACCAGTAATACCAAAATCAAGAATTTATTTGATTAATCAGTCATGAGAGCAGAGACTTTTGAAATAAGAAAAAAAATGGGTGAGTAAAAGGTAGCCATGTATAGGCTAAAATAAAGTGTAAATGGTGGTCGAGTATAGGCTTAAAAAGTGAATGGTAGCCATGGCTAAAATAAGGTTTGTTGTGGCAATATGTTCAGGCATGAAGTTGGGGATGTTTGGCAATGCATTTAGGTACGAAACAGTACATCATATCGTGTTTGATTTGATAACCCTAATGTGATGTGATCAATGGCTATTAGGTGGTTCATTTATAATGGATTTAGTGGTAGTTTTGACGAGCCATTTGCACGATGATTGATGAATATATGATATCCCAATTCGAATGAGGTGGGTGGATTTTTGTTGAACCAAATGGGTTGTTAATTTGAGTAATTAAAAACCTAATATGATGCAATTATGGGTAGGTTTTGACAATTAATTTGAGGAAAGGACCGGTGTAGATTATATAAAATGTCATCCGGATGGAATAGGGGACATGCAGAGACTGTATTGAATATCTTAGTAGGAAATAGTTCGATGACAATTGTTTGGTTAGTCGTATAGAAGGGATTCCAAAACTGTTATGACAACAAAATAAACATGAGTTTATGCTAGTTAAGACAATAATATAGACACACACACACA
Organism: Populus davidiana; assembly: GCA_030145905.1. Lineage (NCBI taxonomy): Eukaryota > Viridiplantae > Streptophyta > Magnoliopsida > Malpighiales > Salicaceae > Populus > Populus davidiana. Next base: position 8,241,867 of record CM057807.1, read on the forward strand.
CACACACACATACATACTGTTATGATAGTTCAAGTATATCAAAATGAGGAATAGCTATTATAATTTCAAAATAGATGGCATTGGGTTGTTAAGGCAACCCCTAATATAGGAGGAAAGAAGGGTTACGGTGATTGCCCTATGCCGACATAGCGTGGATTTTTGTATGGAGAAAAGGCATACATGTAAAGTAATAAATAACCAAAGTATTGAGTGTACATGTTATGGTATGGTAAATCACACATATTTAGAGGGTAGTACAAGGAAAAAAATGTTAGAGCTATAGCTAGTATAAACCAAAATGGTTTATTATGAAATCTCAAAGGAATGTGCCTATGGTAACCTTGTGTACATGTTGTGTTTTCAGGTATACGAATTGACTTTTGAATGCTAAAGATAATTGAACATACAACATAGGTGTTGATGGTAGTTCACATGTGTGGACAAAATATCGATAATAACACAATAACATAAATGGCAACCAAAGTAGAGGATTTGTATTAAAGAAAGAAAAGGATAATGTCCAGAGTAAGGATTATAAAGATAAATGAGATATTTAAGTATGAAATGGACGAGTGAATGTTGGTATACATATACATAATTATGTATGGTTCGATGTATGACATGGAATTTGAATAGTATTGTTTGTAGTGGTTATGTTTTAATTTCTATTAGATGTTTTTATGGGAAGTTTCTTATAAATATTATATGTTGCAGGTTATTTTGTACTATCCCAGTAATTGATGATTTAAGCTTATCATTTGGCTACTATGAAGTAGGAATATATATCATGATAGTTGTATGATTATGTACAATAAATAACAACGTTGAAATTAAATGATTTTGGTCTGAAACTTGTAATAAATTGTTGCCTATATTGATTACAAGTGATTATTATGTTTAATAAATGTTTATATGTAAATAATTGTTAAGAACAATGATTGGTTGATTGAGAGGCCTGAGGCCAAACAATGAGTATGGATGATGTGTTGAGAAATTTGTAATCTCTTAGGTTTGATAAACATGTATTTTAAAATAAGTGAAGAACTGTTTTGAGACCCAAACAGAGATGACTTTACCAGAATTTCATTAGAATTCTAAATGCATCGAATGTAATTGAATGGACATGAATTTTATATAAGATGTGTTATAAAAAATATAAATTATTTTTACTAAGATTAAGGCTTAAAATGTTGTACAAAATTACAGGTTGTTACAAAGATTACGGGGTGTTATATTAGTCTAGTGGTAGCTCATTCTAACTTAATAATACCATGCATATTATGGCCAATCAACTTAATCATATTCAAAACGAAACACAATAAAATAGATTTGGAACTTAATAGGCCCACATATTTGGAGGGAAATTCTTGTGATATTTTATAATAACAAGCATTCTAATAAGAATTTTTGCAAGTATTAAACTCACCTTGCATATCATATACCTAAACAAGAGGTAACCTTAGCTTAATTTGGACAAGATTGCTCATGAGGTAACATTTACTCTACAAGTATATAGGTAGTCTTAAGAAAATCACATGACTCAACCATCTTATTTATAGCCAACTCAATCTATTTTCAAATGGGCCAGTGATAGAGGGTGAAATCAACTATTGATCATGAGATCATGATTTATAATGATGGTAAACAATCAAGTTCAACATAGAAAATGAGTCTTTATTAGGTTAGCAAGTGAATATTATACTATAACAAGAATACATACAGATGCATGTAAATAAAAAAGTGCAAATTATATTAGAATTTAGTGTGTTTGTTTTTAAGGTAATTTTTGTGGTTGTGGTTTGAAAAAAGTAAGTTTCAAAAAAGTACGGTTAGTTGTGGTTAGTTGGATTTAGTTATGTGTTTGGTAAAAATTATGGTTGAAGTTTATGTGTAGCAAAAAACATATATAAAATATTTGGGGTAATTGTGTTTGGAAAAGTGATTGTGGTTGCTTTTTACTTAGAAATGCATTGAAATAATGCTTTTTATTATTATTATTATTTTTTAAGAATTATTTTTGATATCAACACATCAAAATGATTTGTAAACACCAAACAAATATTAATTTGAAGCATAGAAAAAAAATAAAAAGTTTTTAATTTTTTTTAAAAGTGTTTTTGAAACAAAAAAAAACAAATAGGATTTAAGGAATATTTTTGAAACTTAGTTAAAAAAATATAAAAACCGCTGTATAAAAATTGCGTTTTAAACTTAATTTTTTAGTGGGTCTCGCAACATAAAACATAATTTTATTTATTACCAAACATGTTATTGTGTTTGTTTCACCACTAACATAAAAGCTAGCAGAAAACAAATGCAATCTTAAGATTATACATATATTATTTTTATAGGGTTAGGATTAGCTCTATCTCCATAATATATAATTAAGCCATCTAAGTAGCCGGAAACAATGACCAACCTCGTATACAAGATTTATTATGCAATTCACTTACATCTTTATATTATATATTGCTTTCCTTTTCTTATCACAATTTTTTTTTTCTTTGCAACTTTATTTACTCATTTTACCTTTTATTTTATTTTTAGTTTTTGACATCACTCTTCTTTTATTTCTTAGGTTACATTTAGATTAGAATTAGCGAGTTATTATCTGGTTTTAATCAAGATTAAATTTTTAATTATAGTTTCTTCTTCTTGAAATGAAGAAATGAAAAACAAGTAGCCACCAATCAAACAGATTATCTGAGATCAACAATGTTATAAACAAACTGCTTGATATTGCTTGAGGAGGTATGCTGGTATTCTGGCGTAGCCTTTTGTGGATGCTAGAGTTGCTTTTCTTCAAGTTATAATAAAAGAACGTAGTTAATGCATTAAAATTGAGTCTAAGATTAGCGTAAAATCTTGTGCAGTTTAAATTTTAAATTCATAAAATCATGAGAAAATCAGGTGTCATGTGTTTCCGGGTAGAAGGCTATTATATGATTCGATTTCCATCAAGTAAATTTAAATATGAACCCTTGTAAATTCAATAATAATAAAAAAAGAAAATAGTCATGATTAAGAATAAGAAATAGAGTGTTTGGTAACGCGGTTGTATTCGTATTTTTAAAAAAAATTAATTTTTTTTACTAAAATCTAATTTTTTATATGATTTAGATTATTTTGACGCGCTAATCTAAAAAAAATAAAAAAATTATTTTAATATATTTCAGTATGAAAAACATTTTAAAAAACAACTACAACTATACTCCCAAACAGGCTTCAAAAAACTAATCATATTTAATTGTACTACCATAATACTCTCTTTATATATTTAAAAAACCATTCGCACTTGAGGTCTTGGCCTAGTGGTGGAAGGGGTTTGTTCCCTTTCTCTACACCAGGGTTCAAACCTCACCGTGCACGTCTGTCACCCCCGCGGTGCCTTACATGCTCACTAGGTTTACAGGATGTTCAGTGGGTCGTGGGATTAGTCGTGGTGCGCACAAACTGGCCCGGACACCCATGTAAATAAAAAAAAACCATTCAATTAATTGTTTAAGTTTTTTTTTTTTGTAAGACTTGCATGATAATATTTTGAATGTCCAAGTTTCTCTCACCTGTAAATAATTGTAATTTACTTTGTCTTATATTTATATTAATATTAATATTAATATAAATCTTGATGATATTCAAATAACATTACGATTGTAAAAGTAAAAAAAATGTAATTCCTCTTAATTGCAATATTTTTTAAACGAAAAATAGAATTATTCAAGATTATAGAAAGTAACAAGAATATAAATATGCAATAATAAATATTGAATTTTTTTAAAAAAATATAAAATATATTTTAGGAACAAAATGCATGCGGAAAGAGTTATATAATAAAGTTTATTGTAAAGCATTTCAAAGAAAAAAGAAAAATAAAAAGTTTATATGAATTATAGAAATTAACAAGAATAAAAACATGATAATAAATCTTAATCTTTTTTTTTTAAATTACAAAATATTCTAGGAAAATATATGTGGAAAAAATTATAGAATAAAAACAAAATTTCAAATGTATTGTTAGAATTGTATAGGAAAAGATAATAAGATACATAAACTTAAGAAGAAGAAAAACATGAAAACTGATGTAATAAAAATATCGTCCTTGATTTATCTTTCAAAAACGAAATTATCCCGAAGACGTGGAGCGATATGATTGGAGAAAAATAGGCTTATCTATCCAGTAGGTCGAATACTGTAATGGAGCCATTAGTTTCCATTAGCGAAAGATAGAGAAAAGAGAGAAGAGAGAGAAGGATGATTCTGGTTTCACCGGATTGCTTGTCTACTTCTTATTCATCGATGCTGTTTTCTCGCAATCCCATGCTCTCCTCTCATCTCTGCTTCACAATAAGAAGAAGGACGTTCCGAACGAAGACGAGTCGACGCCTCTGTGTAGCAAGTAATCTGATTACAAGCCCTGAGTCATTCGAAGTTGGGAGACTCATTGGCAGCTACGGCTTCATGAACATTACGAGGTGTGCATATGTATAGTTATACTCTTTTTTTTTCCTTAATACAATTGATTAGTTCTAAATGGAATTGCATTTGTTTTCAGCTATTCGGCAGGAGGAATGGATTTTGAATATTCAGGCGGACAGCTGAAACTTCAAGATGTAGGAGAAGGCAGTGTGAAGATCAGGTGCGCCTTTATTTTATTTTACTTTATTTAATCACAAGTATAACTAAGGGTTTGCATGTTGCTCTGATTTGTAGTAACTATTATATATATTCATGGCAGTTATTTTTCAGGCTTTACGAAGGAAGAATAGCGCAGGGTTCACTTAGAGGCACTCCCGTTGTTTTCAAGGTGATTTTTCTTTAAATTCTAGCAAGTGAATCATATACCGAGTAATATATGCTTTCCGACTTAAATCAATGCACATCTTCTAATCTTTATTGTAATTCACTCGGTTGTGGTGAGGATCTTGCAGTGTATTATTATATTTTGCCAGGGGCTGAATATGTTATTCCCATTTCACGAGTTAATTAATGATTAAAGGAGAAGAGTGTAGCTAAATCTATATTTTCTTTTCTTTTCAAACTCTAATTTATTAAGGAATTTAACAACAAAATTTACTAAATGTCCCCCTAAATCGAGAGCAATTGAAAATTATAGCGACTGTGCCATATTCAATTTGACATTTCTCTCTTCCCAGTTATCTTTGATCTTCCTTTTCCTCCTTATGGAACTTGAATGGATGTTGTTGACCCGTCACATTGCAAAGTTTTTTTTCTTTTTTCTTTTTTCTTTTTTTCTTTTCACACCGAGATTGCTGGTTATGAAGGTATATCCTGGACAGCGAGCTGGTGGCATAGAAGCTGATATGATGGCTGCAAATGAGCTCAATGCCCATGCTGCACTTCAGGTTGGATATTGAAGGCTTTTCAAATATTAGTGACATGTTATTTCTTTTTTATATACCATGGAAGGTCTTTTCATGTCCATCTTTCACAGAGCAGTTCAAAAGGTGCATGTCAGAATCTCCTGATGCTTGTTGGAGGATTTGAGACAAAAACTGGAGAACAGGTTTGTTATACCAGGTCAAATAAGGAAAACTAGTCATAGTTGTTTCGGGCATTTTCTTATATGATCAAAAATTGATGAAATTAATGTATACAGTGGCTTGCTTTTCGTAATGGTGGGAAATATAGTGCAGCAGACTATGCAAAATTTACTAGTGAAAAAATTTCAAAAAGCATTTCGACCAAGGAAACCTCCTGGAATCATTTTGAACAAGAACAAAAAATAAAGCGCAGAAGATATTTTGTTATCAAGCTACTTCAGGGGGCTATTACTGGTCTAGCCTACATGCATTACCATGACAGATTGCACCAGAGTCTTGGACCATCTTCTGTTGTTCTCAAGTATGATCATAGATTTTCATGTTTCCTGTTATAACTGTTACTGTCATATTTGTCTGCTTACTGACATTTTACACAATGTTTTACTTGAATAATGGCAGCACTATAGCAGAGAGAGAGGCTCCTTATTTAGTTCCACGACTTCGAGATCTAGCCTTTTCTGTTGATATGAGGTGCTATTAAAATTCCTTTTCTTGCAATTACTTCTCAGCAGGCTTTTGTTTTCAACTTAGAAATGTTATCTGTAGACAAAACTCACCGTCCTTGACATTTAGAAACAGATCATATAAGTGATTCCTCTACATGCAACAACATTGTGGGCAAGCTCTTTGAAACAAACGTGGTTTAGTGAACCACAACTGAATGAATTCAAACATGTCAAAAAAAAAAAAAAACAGAGACAGAGAGAGAGAAGGAATTAATCGCAGTTGCTATGTTCTTTCTTCTGTGATTGTAAATCTTGTGTAAGCTGTAACACGTATATGTGTTGACCTGTATGATAGCATGTAGCACATTGGTTCCTTTTATTTTAGTAACATGGATACGCTCAATTTCTCAACCATTTTTCACCACTATAATATTTTGTGATTAGTGAGAATGTAACGAGCTAATCATTTAAATCTAGTGCTTCGTGAAGGAAGGAATTTAACAGTCAACTGATAATCAACCAGTTGTTCTGTCGCACTCAGATTTCTTATTATTAATATTATTATTAACGTGGATGCATACTGGCCTTCAGACAATCTATCTGCAGACTCTTGCAGAAAGGGATGGAGTTAACCATCAATCTCCATCATACAATATCCCCAATGCAATGAGGATCTGGTTTTCCCCAACTGTCTCCCAGATGTTTACCCAGATGGCAAACCGAGTTACAGAGATGTTAAAGGTTTTCTTACTTCCAGGAATAGAAATTCGCAAAAAAACATTTAGGGATTTTCTTGGTGAATTGAAGGCAGACCAAATGATGTGCACTTAAGAGAGAAGGGACTTAATACAAATGATGTACACTTAAGAGAGAAGGGACTTAATACCATTGTAGATTCTTGTATGTACCATCCATGAATCTTAATGCTTATAAGGAGATCTCTTACTTGTGACTGTACGAAGCTTCTTGATATTGCAGTATAGTTTCACAGGTTTGAACACATTTGCACATTTTCACTTCCAAACATGACTTATCAGGATTTCAAATTTAGAAGATGGCCTTGGGACATTATCATCAGGACTTTGGAGAAGGGCAATTGCTGCTGGAGCCTCCACACCTATGGAGAAACGAGCATTTGGAATTGCAGATGACATGTACTGTTTCAGAACTTGATGGTTCTATCATTAGTTTTTTCAGCTCCTTTGACCAATTTCTTTTCTGGTCCTACATAGATATGAAGCTGGTCTTCTTCTTGCATACTTGGCTTTTGTTCCATTTTGTGAAGCAGGCATTGTGGATACTCTTTCTTTGCAAGTAAGCAGAAATATGACTACCTCTGATTAATTATTATATCATTTGTAGGCAGGCATTTATCTTCATCCTGAGCACATAATGCCTTTATACACCTTCATATTCTTCAGAATGTGTTTTCCTGACACTAATAATTTATGCATGAACTTGCAGAGGCTTTTAGAAAACACTTTCCGACTTGATGTTGAAGCTATGAGAGAGTAAGATGATTTATGTACCTTATTTTGACTTGCTTAAAGTCCATTAGCCAGTGCATGCATAAGATGAATTTGAGATTGTAGGAGTTTAAAAGGTAAGAATCAGATACATTTATAAGCACCCTTCGTTTGGCTGAGCTTGACTTCAGGAGTTATGTTATGGTCTTATGCATCAAAACTTGGCTGCTTCTTATCTAGTTGAGTCCATGCGTAGATCATGATGCAGATGATACTTGAACATTTGTAGATTCAACAAGAGCTACAGACACATTTTAGCAGATTCTTTCTTAGCGGTGATCCATCTTCTACACTATGATTTTTCAAATATAGGATGAAATCCAAGTGAAAAAGTAGTTTGTATGCCAAAGGGAACAACAAATAATTCTCAGTTTGACTCTGAGCAGAACCTCAAAGACTCTGCTACCCGTAGAACACTACGAAGATAAAATGCAAAGCAAAAACAAAACTCTACATTATATCCAAAATTCAGGAAGTTAACTTGTGTGTTTTTCACACGTACTTGAATACTTAGATTCCTGAAGCTGGTTGTTTGTTTAAACGCTTTTTAAACACTAGTTTTCTACTCGTGCTTTGCAGTGTATTATTTAACTATGCACTGCATATTTTCTGTAATATTTAATTGATTGTTTAAATTTTAATAAAAGAACAAATTTAAATGTCGATTGAATTAATTTCTCCTGTGATATTCAAGATTGAAACAGTATTATTTAAATTTAATAGTTTGATTATGTTTTTGGCATATCAAACCCAAGGACAATAACAATTATATGGCCAAGAAATAGACAGTTTCCAATAGATTAGGAACTAAGCTCAAGCTTGTCATGGATCTTGAGGTGTCCAAATGCTAACACACTTGGTTTTTCCTCCTCTGTCTTTGCCCTTTCTGGACACAGATATTGTTTAGCAGATGATCGTTTGGAAGAAGCTGTGAAGTTTCTGGATCTTGGTGACCGGGCTGGATGGCAATTACTTCAGGTTGAATCAGAGTTTAAAATAAACTAATTTAGTCGTCTATGGTTAATCATGATTTTCTTTTTTTATATGTACAAGCGCTATAATTTAAGATGGTTTTTTTAAAAAAAATAAAAAATAAAAAAATAAATCTATAATGCCTAACATTTGGTCTGCAATAATTCTGTCTGTTTCCGGTGTGCAGGCAATGCTAAATCCTGACTTCCGGAAAAGACCAATCGCAGAAGCTGTGCTTAAGCATCGATTCATGATCGGAGCTGTTGTTTGAGTGGCGAAGAGCAAGTGAAGTGTACATGATTGTAATTATCAAGAGCAACAATAATAGCTGATTAAAAAAAAGAAAAAAAGTAGCATTTGCGTCCTCTTCATGATAGTATTTCTGCTTTTCCTTGGGAAATAGTGATGCTCTCTCATGTTTTGGATGTTTGTTTTTTATTTTAAAAATATTTAAAAAAAATTAATTTTTTTAATTTTTATTATTATTTTAAATTTATATTTTTTTAGTATTTTTAATATTAAAAATAATTTTTTTAAAATAAAAAATAAAAATATATATTTTTAAATAAAAAACATTTTAAAAAGTAATTGTAATCGGTAACAAAAGGGATTATTTTTTTATATATAAAAAATTAGCACCATTACAAATAAATGGTAAATTAGCACTGCTAAGTTTCTATTTGAAAAATAACATTCCTCATTAAATGTCTGCGAGTGAAAATTTGTGATTTCTTAAAAAAATATTGATATTTTAAAGAATACAGGAGAGAGAGAAAAAGGAAAAGTAATAAATCACTTGTTATTTTAGCTCATTCCTTTTATTATTACAAAATATATGGGAAAAGTATTGTAGTTTTATCATGTTTTTTATATATTAGTGTTTCATTGTGTATATAGTGCACAATAAAATTTTTAATTGTTTTTTTTCCTGTGTTTTTTTATGTCTTTATAGATTTTTTTTTTGTTTTTTTTTGTGTTTTTTTTTATGATTTTTTTTTTGTTTAATTTAGTTTGTTAATATGAAAAAAAAATTTATTTAGTTATCAGACTTTTATGACATGGATCTCGGGTTTGACGGGTTAACCTGATTTGACGAGTTAACCCGAATTTTTTTTTTTTCCTTTTTAATCAATTTTTTTCGTTTAGTTTAGTTTGTTAATTTTTTTTTTCTATTTAGTTATCAAACTTTTATGACGCGAATCCCAGGTTTGATGGGTTAACCTGATTTGACGGGTTAACTCAGTTGATTCAGAGTTTTTTTTCTTTTTCCTCATTAGTAACAAGCTTATGTCTTTTTTTTTCTTTTTTCTTTTTTAATTAATTTTTTTTCGTTTAGTTTAGGTTGTTAATGTTCATTTTTTTTCTATTTAGTTATCAGACTTTCATGACACAGATCCTAGGTTTGACAGGTAACCTGGTTTGACGGGTTAGCCCAGTTAATTATGGGTTAACCCGTCAATTTTTTTTTCTATTTAGTTATCAAACTTTCACGACAAGAATTCAAGGTTTGACGGGTTAACCTGGTTTAAAGGGTTAACCTAGTTAATTCAGATTTTTCTCTTTTTCTTCATTAGTTTTTTTCTTTCTATTGGGTTTTTTTAAAATGATTTATTTAATTATCACACTATTATAAAAGTGTTAGGTCTTTCTGCAAAACTATATCCAAGAATTTTGGGTTTGGCTGTAACGCTTGATCCAAAAGTAATATTTATAATATTAATAATAACATTAAACTTGCATGACCTAGTAGGTCTCGTTCCAATATCAAACCCAACAGCCTTAAATACTCTAAAACGCGTGGGGAAATCACTGTTGTTTTCCCCACGCCCTTTACATATTAGTGTTTCACTATGCACAATGAAACTCTTAACTGTTTTTTTAAAAACAAAAATTTGTTTTCTTTTCCTGTTTTTTTATGCCTTTATGGGTTTTTTTTTTTTGGTTTTTTTGTGTTTTTTTTTCTTTTAATGAATTTTCTTTTGTTTAATTTAGTTTGTTAATGTGAAAAAAAAATTTATTTAGTTATCATACTTTCATGACACGGATCTTAGGTTTGACGAGTTAACTTGAATTTGTTTTTTTGCTTTTTTTTTCTTTTTAATCAATTTTTTTCGTTTAGTTTAGTTTGTTAATTTTTTTACATTGAAATCGTCAATTTTTTTTTCTATTTAGTTATCAAAATTTCATGACGCGAATCTCAGGTATGACAGGTTAACCTGATTTGATGAATTAACTCAGTTGATTCATATATTTTTTTTCCTTTTCCTTATTAGTAACAAGTTTATGTCTTTTGTTTGTTTTTGTTCTTTATTTTTAATTAACTTTTTTTTGTTTAGTTTAGGTTGTTAATGTTCAATTTTTTTTCTATTTAGTTATCAAACTTTAATGATACGGATCTCGGGTTTGACAGGTAACCTGATTTGACGGGTTAGCCCAGTTAATTCTGGGTTAACCTGTCAATTTTTTTTGTTTTTTATCTAGTTATTAAACTTTCACGACAAGAATCCAAAGTTTGACGGGTTAACCTAGTTTAAAGGGTTAACCCAGTTAATTCAGATTTTTTTTCTTTTTCTTCATTAGTTTTTTCCTTTCTATTGATTTTTTTTCTTTTTAATTAATTTATTTAATTATCACATTTTTATGATATGACCTTACAGCCAGACCCACATTCAAGGATATTGAGTTTGATATTGGAGCTAGACTTACTAGGTCATGCAAGTTTAATGTTATTATTAATATTATAAATATTACTTTTAGGTCAGGCGTTACAGCTAAACCTAAGATTCTTAAATATAGTTTTGCAGAAAGAATTAACAGTTTTAGATCTTAGCTTTTTTTTAGTAATTTTTTTTATATAAAAAAAATAACCTGCGATATCATGCGGGTCATGTAACTAGTATTGCTGGATTTGTCTTGTCTTGGTGAGATTTTTTATAGTATTCTATTCATTTATTTCTCTACTTCTCTACTCTTTCATTCTTGAAATTTATGCTATCTTATTTTAATATTTTCCTAATGTTGCCCTTCACAGCCGTAATCTTTTTAAAAGTCAGTTTCTAAGTGTTACTTTTAACAAATTGTGCAACTTTTTTTTAAAAAAAGAAAAAAATTACTAGTGCTAATTTATCAACATTTTTTAAACTGTGTTATATAGAAAAATACCCATCAAAACTTGTGATTTTATTATTATTATTTTTTTTAATTTTTAATATTATTATATTAAAATCATTAAAAAAAATCTAAATAATTTTTTTTTAAAAAAAAAAATTAAAAAACATATTGTAACCTAAAAATAAACACTCGATTCAAGATCCACACAAGGAAATGCAAAATCTTCTAGTCTCACGCAGTATTTTCAAATTGTTATGTAACGCAGATTGAGATGACGGTTCGGTCAGCCCGCATTTATACTCGAAATTTAACAGAAGTTGCCTAAAGCCTCGGCTCGGATTATTTATTTTTTGTTTCAAAAATATTTTTAAAAAATTTAAATTTTTTTTATATTTTTATTAACTTTATATTAATATATTTTTAAATTATTTTTATATACTAATATTAAAAATAATTTTTTAAAAATAAAAATATATCATTAATATATATTTTAATATAAAATATTATTTAAAAAAAAACTATAACTACATTATCAAATAAACTCTCTCTCAGTTGACATTGCCTGTCGTGGGAAATGCAAATGTGCAAAACGAGACAGTAAATAATCAGGTCTAAGCAGGCCTACGGCAAAAGAGCCCAATACAGACATACTGGCCTATGCCCATTACAAATAGAAGTCTACTTGCTGACCTTGCTAAAAGATTCTTACGAATTTCTCCTCTATCTAGGCTCTAGCACGTTCTTGCTTTCAACATAGTAATAATCAGAATCCAAAACTGCCTGCAGAATCAAGCAGGTAATCCCTTTTATTATGTTTTTTAACATTAGATTTCATTTGGGTCTTTCATAAATCTCACTGGAACGTAGCTTTGTATGACTATTTTGCTGTATTAATAGTTTTTTCTCCTGTTTTCACATGAATCAAGATTCTATGAAGAACTATGGTTATAATCTAGTTTAAAGAGAATTATATGTGTTGGTTTGTTTCTTTCTGTGGGAATTGCAAGTTTGATATAACAATAACTCATAACATGACTTGGTCCCTCCTCCCCCTCTCAATTTGGGAATTATGAGTTACGAAGATTTGGACTGCCATGATTTCAGCATGGAACACAGCATAAAATCGTATAATTAAAAAAATGATAAGTGCTGTTGCCGCCACGTGGCTTATAAATCCATAAAAGAGATCTTCCAAAGAAGAACCCATTTATGTATTAAAATCCACGCTGCTTTGGACTTCAACGTTTTCCTGTTGGTATAAAACAAGTGATTTTTCGGTTAGTTGCTCAAATGATCATAGATAAACAACTTGGAATTTCTTTTTGAGCTACAATTTGCTATTTAACCACAAATGTGCTTGTTGTTCTTTAGATTGGTGCTTGTTTTGCTCACTATAATGTCTCGCGTTTATGTTGGGAATTTGGATCCGCGCGTCTCCGAGAGGGATCTCGAAGATGAATTTCGGATGTATGGTGTTCTTCGTAGGTAATTTCTTTGGCACCTTGCATTGTTTTGGCTGATTTGAGTGTTGTAGGTGTGCTGGATATTTGTTGTTTCTTCCGTGGTTATTATTGTTAGCATTTACTTTTACTCAGTATCTGAACATGCTAGTTGACTTTTGCAATTATTTTAAAATTCAGGAGTGCATTTGTGCGTCATGAATCTGCATATGGATATGTAGCTACTAGTACTATCACAAGTTGCCAAGGCACTCTCTTGGGCGCCTAAGCTGAGCAAGGGGCTACTTTGGTGCCTGAAATGCCTGATGGCAAGGTGTTTAAATCTTTAGGTGCTTGGACTCCGGCTTAGGTCATTTTTATTTCTATTTTTATATTACTACCCTTTTTTAAGCTTTATCTATCTTATCATGGAGAGTTTCAATTGTTAAATTCTGAGAGTTGGGCATTTTAGGATGATGAAAGTTGTCCCTAGAATTTTCAATGATCTTACTATTTGGAGAAAAAATAGAATTTTTAAGAGATGAATGGACTTTAAAGTTTTGGCTTAAGTGGGTTGCTAGCTGTTGACTCGTAAGTTTCTAGAATTTTCAAAGAAATATTTCTAGAAATTTAAATATCCTACTACCTATTCCAAAATTCCTGTGTTTCTTTTTGTTAGTTAGGATTATTTTCCATGTAGCGTGCATTAACTCTAAATTGATGGATTAGTGGATAGTGGGAAGTTATGCATTAGTGGGCAAACAACTAGATCATGGAAGATGTAACCACCATGTGGAGTCTATAAAAGTATGGGTCTATAAAAGTTACAGCAAAGGAGGATAACAGTAGAATCTTATAGACTGTAGCTCTGGGACATATAAGCAACTAGTAGGCTGTAGGGTTGCTTTATTGTCTTATTTGGTTCATGTCTGTGTGCAATCAAACTGTTCAAAGCAATTAACGCAAGGTTCCAATCCATGTACATAAACCTAATGCCATGGATGTAAGCTCATACTCTTATTTCCATGTTGCTTTGTACTTAATGAATTAAAGTTTGCAGCCCCAGTTCCATTTGTTATTTGCCATTTCAATTACTGTTAAAAGTAGTTTAGAATTGCTTTGAATTGAATTAGCCCAGTTGTGAATAATAGAATTTTAGTTTATAAAACTTTGCGACCTAAAGGCTGCACCGCTCTGACTTTGGTCAAGTGGAGGTCTATAGGATTAATATTAGTCATCCTAATTTAGTAGTTTACAAACTGACAGTGGAAACTCTATTTGTACATGAATTATTAGAAAAGTGCTTATTTGGACTTGAAAAGATAGAAAGAACGGTAGCAAAACTTCTCTACAGGCTTCTACTGAATGTACATTTAACTTTAATTGACCAAAGTCCTCTCAGTTGAGGAAGGCACTTAGAACCTGGAAGGCACTTGGAACCCTCAACACTAGCTAATGTGATTAGGTACATAAAATATATATTTGAAAAGTGCTTATTTTTTTTGGACTCGAGAAGATAAAAAGAACAGTAACTAGATTGCTTTACTGGCTTCTACTCAACTTACATTCAACTTTAATTGACCAAATTCCTCTTTGTTGAGTCCGGCACTTAGAACCCACAACACTAGCTAATGTCATTAGGTGGGTTGTATGCTATTACTAGCTTGTGCTGTTTAACCTAACAGGAAACCATGCAACAGGGTGTTTGAAGTGTTCATGAAATCCTCTATTCTCTCTGCATCTCTCTTTTTGTGTTCCTTCTTGGCTTCCTTTTTCTCTTCTCTTCATAGTTTTTCTCTGTGACAATTTCTTTCTTTAAATGATTGTTCATTGTTCCTTGATTCTTAATTTTTATCTTACATACTACCCCTGTAAGAGCCAGTTGTAAAATGTCAACAAACTGGGTTCTTTAGATGAGAACATTTCCACACTAAACACGCAAGTCCAGTCAGCCAATTTCTTAAAAGCATTTTACATCAGATCGATTAATAGTGTCATCCTAAGTTTTCAGTTGGTTTAATTTATAGTTTATGTAAGGTATTATTGACACTTGTATTAAATGCATGGTCATCAACAAATGATATATGGACATCAATATTATTTTTATTTATACTAACCGTATCTATTGATTTTCATTGTTTGAGAACTTTTAAGATTTTAAGTCCTGCATTTAACTTGTGTTTGGATTGTATATAGCGATCTGAATAGTAGTTATGAGGTGTCATTTGGATTGTATATTATCTGAATAGAGGTCATGAGGTGTCATCTGTGTATCGCAAGAGTATGTGAGTGTATGGAACTGAATTTTGTATGCCTAGGGGAAGTATTTCACATGTACAGGGAAGTGTTAAGTATCCATACTTGATATGGCATGATATGGATACATGACAGGTTTGATAAATTCATGCTAGGATGTCATTTTAGGAGATTTGAACATGTAAAACTCTGCTGATACTTCAGATCCAGCATAAGACCATAAGTTGCTAACATGCATTTACAATATACTAATCAGTAAGTTCTATAGCATTTTTGTGTAATTCAATCTCCTTTTCTTTTTTTCAGTAGGTGCATGCTGATTTTTTCAAATTTTATAAACTAGAGCAGGCATAAGTATTCTTTGCTGAAGATAATCTTTGCAAATTGCCATTTGGTTTTAAGTCAGTAATCATTTTTTGTCATTGCCTGAGAAGGGCAAGGGTTGTTTTATTTTTTGAACTAAAAAGGTGCTGATATGAAAGCTCTGTAGAACAAAGGCTTAGGGACTGGTGGCAAGGGTGGACGTTGGGATATGTCTTTGTGCATGTTTGTTGTTGCATTTTTCATTGATAACAAGATTTTTCCAATTCTAATTTCTAAATAAAAATTCATGCAGTGTCTGGGTTGCTCGAAGGCCACCAGGATATGCATTTATTGAGTTTGATGATCGCAGGGATGCTATAGATGCAATTCGCGCATTGGATGGTTTGTATATTTTTGTTTCCTGTCATTTGTTACGAATGCAGACCCTTTTTCTTTTATGAAAATTATACTTTATTATGATGTTTGCCATCTCTTGTTTAAAATGATTCCTGCTTTTTATTTATGATTTATATTTCTTATGCTATATGTTGGCTCTTCTTATGTTCAGTGTTGGCTGCTATAACTTCTATTATTTTCTGCTCATGTTTAGGGCACTTTATTACCGAACATGGAAATTAAATTGTTTTAGAACTATAGGGTTGCAGGCTGTAATATATTTTAGAGAGTTTGTAAGATTCTGGCTCATTTTACAGGAAAGAATGGCTGGCGTGTGGAGCTTTCTCATAATTCTAAGGGTGGTGGAGGCCGTAGTGGCGATGGACATGGACGTGGTGGAGGTGAGGACTCAAAATGTTATGAGTGTGGTGAACCTGGTCATTTTGCACGAGAGTGTCGCCTGCGCATTGGCTCACGAGGCTTGGGAAGTAGTCGTCGTCGAAGCCCTAGTCCTCGCCGCCGTGGAAGTCCAAGTTATGGGTATGGGCGCAGGTGCGTCTAATGTGTTTACTCCTCTTTGGGGTTATATTTATTTTCTGGATAGAACACTTGTTAGAAATTTTCTGGTTTGCTCTCTCATTTTCCTCCTTTGTTTACATTTGCATAGTCACAAACACAATGCTTACAAGTCAAGTAATAGGCTTGAATTAGAAACATGATCTTGTGGTTTTTTTTTTTTTTTTTCCAATTCAGAATAACCTTATGATTTTGCATGAGGAAGAACAATGTCGAAGCATTATGAAATCAAAGCACTCTCTCTCTATTAATTGACTTTTATGTTTCCTTACGATGATTATATGGCCTGCCATATAATTTATTATCATATTCCATGGCGTGCTTCTTTTCCCATACCATATATATTGGACCAAAACTGGTTCTGGGCGGGGCAACTACTATTTTCAAAAAGGAATGGAATTGGAAGGATAACTGCAACTGCTACTGGAAGCCTTGAAATTGCAGGATAAATTTTTCCAGATGAGAGGTGATAGAATCAATATTTTTATAACAGATGACTTTTGAGTCTCTGTTTGCTGCTTTAGCAATAATAAAGGAATCAAAATGAATATGCTGTGCAATAGGAGCTGGGCAACACCATTGACCAGTAATGAGATTCAATGCAATTTTTTATCCTGGGCTATCTTGTGTTTGCTGATTAGTAGAATATGCTCACAGTTGACAAGCTAGATTATTTACTGTTGCTATTTTTACTTTGTCTTTGGCAGGAGTTATAGCCCCCGTGGGAGAAGATCTCCAAGACGCCGGAGCCTTTCACCTCACCGAGGTCGCAGCTATAGCAGGTCCCCTCCATATCGTCATGGCCGCCGCGATTCACCTTATGCTATTGGGTATGTTGTGCTTATGCATATTTGGGAAAAATAATTTAGTTGCTATTCTGCTATATACTATCCAGCTAGTCTTATGGCACAGTGTTGTTGGGTCAATGATACTGTGAGCTGACACTTTGACTACTTGGAAAAACAAAAGAAAACAATTATCAGAGCATAACAAAATTCTGAAGTACAAATTTCATCTGAGTGCTAGTTGGTCTGAACAGCTGCGTATTAGAACCATTGCACAACCTTCTCAAAAGAAATAATGTACATGTAATTTATAGAACAGCTGATTATTTATTTTCTTCAATGTTTAATAAGATGAGGACAGACTTATTTGCTTGTTTCTCCCTGCAGCGACTGAGGCTGGAAGCCAAACTGAGAACCAGCAGGCTATTGAAGAAAATAATCTGTTATACTTTAGTTCTAATAGGACCATTTGAGCATAGAAGGTTATGTTAAGTTATGTTCGTCTCATGACAATGAGGTTTGTTAGAAACTTGGTTTCGGGTGGCTTCATCGAAGTGTTTCAACTGCAAAACAGGTGCTTGGACACTGTTTTATGTCGGCTTGCTGTCTACAGCTTACTGAAATATGTAGGTCTCTTCCATACTCTTAAAGCTTAAACTGCAACCTTTTTGTTCCTAAGTTTAATATTGACTATTCATGTTATAATTATTATGTTTGATGTAGTTGTTTCTAAAAGATTTATATGTTTTGTTTTTGAGGTGTGGTTTTCGGCCAAAACGGCACTTAACTGCATCATAGTGCACGGTTTTCTCCATCTCTGCTTCTCTGCACGTTATCTACTCGTCATTCTACATGTTTTTCAGCCTCGATCATGTTGAAATTGCAGTGTTCAGAAACTTGGTTGTCTGCGACACCTTTTAGTGCATCCTTCTGCAACAAAGATTGTGTTCCATTTGCCACGTTTAAAATTACCACGTTTGAAATTTCTGCTAGCTGCAAGGGGAAGCTGTTTGTACTGTTGTCCCCATCCTTGATTCTCTGTGATTTATCATTTCCCACTGTTGCTTCTTCGAGTAGTGTTGAAACTACAATTTCTCTGGAAAACATGGTCGCACACAACCTCTGCTGACATGATATGCAGCATTAAAGCATCTGATGTAGTTCAGTTTCTACTTTTTTCTCCGGTGGGTTCAAGTAAGTTGCTCTTTGGATCCTGGATTTCCATGTACAGGTGAGTGGCTTCAGGTTATTGTTTGCAGTAATTTCAGTTATGCATAATAATGTGACTTTGCACCATCCCCGGAAGTTCTTATTCCTTTGCTGCGGTTAGAAATGCAAACTTGAATTCCTGTTGATGCAATGGTCCGCTTTGAATCAGCATCAGAACATACAAGTGTTTCATCCTCGCCAATGCTCTGATTGTTGTCCACTTTGCGTAGCCAGAAGAAATCTCTCTTTATTTTGTTTACAAGCATGGTAGGAATCCCCTAGAACCGTGCTTTTCTTTAATTGACTGTTTGGAATCTTGGAGTTGAATTCTCCTCCAAGGATAAGTTAATTTTTATGTTTAGAATATTTTTTATTTTTAGAATTCCAAATGGAATTTAAATTATAAAAAATGAGCAAAAATAAATTAGAAGGAAGATGCTCTAATTTATAAAATTATTTTTAAATAAAAAAATTACTATTATAAAAATATCTATTTTCGCATTGTGTTTTAGAAGTGTTTTTAAAAAAATTATTTTTTTTTAAATTATTATGTACTTTATGTTTTTATATTATTATTTTGATGAGTCGTTATTAAAAATAATTTTTAAAAAATAAAAAAAATATTATTTTAATAATTTATGATAATAATTTTAAATAAAAAAAATACTATTATAAAAATATCTATTTTTGTATCATGTTTTGTAAATATTTAAAAAAAATTAAAAAAATTATTTTAAATTATAAATTTTTAGATATTTTTAGATATTTTGATGAGTTATAATAAGTTGATATTAAAAATAATTTTTAATAATAAAAAATATTATTTTAATATATTTTAATATAAAAGTTACAACATTTTTAATGAAAAAACCTTACTATGCAAACCCACAGTTGTACCCATTCAGTACAACACAAATCCAACCTTACTATAGCAATGAAGAAATTGTTATTAGAGAGATTTAAAAAAAAAAAAAAAAAAAAAGGTGGTTGAATTGCTTGTATGTACATTTCTTTCTCTTTTCATTTGAGGGGCTATAATTTTTTTTATATAAAACATTCTCTTTCCAAAAAAGAAGAAGCAAGATCTCCCTCTCACCGTAAAATAAAAAAGAAAAAAAAGAAAAAAAGAAGACCAGGAATAAAAACAAGAACAAGAAAAAAAAAAAAACCTATATTCTAATGGAATCCTGCAAACCCACCGCCTAACGCCAGCACAATCACCAACACCAACTTGAAGTGCATTCAATAAAGTCACTTTCATTAGCAATTTGCTTTCTTCATGGTGACGTGGCCAATTCAACAACATATGCTTTTGCCTCGAGTATCTAACATCCAAGTGCTCTTCTGTTACGGTGATAGCTTATGTTTTAAATTTTTTAAGTTATTTTTTATTTAAAAAATATTAAATTGATATATTTAAATATTTTTTAATAGTTTTTATTTATTTATATTAAAAAAGCATTTCAATATATTTTTAATTAAAAATAATTTTAAAAAAACATTATACATCATTGTATTAAACAGTCATCAAGTGACTAATAAATCATTGAAACAAAGCTTCACCATATAAACAACAACTAAGCGTATTTGTCTACACGGCAATGGTTACATTTTGAAAAAACCACAAAAAATAAATGTTTGGTTAAAGTGGTAATCAGTATTTTTAAAATATGATACCCACAAAAAAAAAAACACAAAAAAAACAGTTCGGAAAGAAGCAAGATGCATCTGCTTTGCTGGCACTGTTCACTTTTGTTAAGTGAACAGTGCAGAGTGAATTAATTCACTATGCACATTTGTTAACACGTAACAGTGCAGTAATTTTATTCGCTCTGCACTGTTCACGTGAACAGTAAAAAATCTATTTTTTAAAAAAAATATGTTTTATTAAAAAAATTAGTGTTTAACATTATTTAATAACACTATATACATTAAAAGGAGATCGCATGATAGCGTGGCATTTACAGAATTTGATCGTAATTCTAATTTTGTTCTTAATGATATTTTACCTGATTTTGTTGTTCACTCAAAAAACCATGGAAACTGTAGTCCTTGTCAGATGAATTTCGTACGTGATGAAATTATAGATAGTTTAATGGAACAATAAATTTTTTTATATAAAGTATTATTTATTTCATGATATAATAGCAGCAGTTAAATCTACAATATTTAAATTAAAAACCATCAATATTAATATATATCATCAAACAAATTACTTTTTGTTCAACCTCAATTTCAACCACAGTTTTAACCAAACATATACAAATATAAAATAAATCTCAACTAAAAGTGCTTTTTATAAAACAACTTTTTTCAAACCACAACCACAAAAACTATCACAATACCAAACACACTATGTAGACCATTTGGTATTGTGGTAGCTTATACTTTTTGTCCAACCATAAATAAAAATTTATTTGGTTAATCAAATAACTTCTACGTTTTTGTAATAGGCTCTATGTATAAGTGTGTTTCAAACTTTAGTTTTACACAAGCTAAAATAACTTGCTTTTCATTCATGGGGATGATTTTATTTATTTATTTTGCATGTAAAAATCCATCTTACAACAATTTTAATCAAACACATATTTTTAAAAATGTATTTTTTAAAAACATAACTGCAAAGGCAACCATAATGTCAAGCACACATGAAAAACATGTTATTTTAGTTTTTACAAAATCAATGTTTGAAACACAATTATTTATAGGTCTCAATGTAAAAAAGAAAAGGCTATTTAGCTAGGCCAAATGATTTCTTATCTGTGGTTACACAAAAAATAAAAGTTACAACAATACCAAATAGTTTCGATTACTTTAAAAGTTGAAGTGGCCACTATGAATTTCAAAGGAAGAGAGAGAAAGAAAAAAAGAAAAAGAAAAACATCATCGGTTAAAATCTTCCAAGAAACAATCAACATGCGTCGTTGTCTGAGGAAAAGGATGCCGTGAGGAATTTTAATGACACGACGAACAACATTTTTTTAATCGTTAGAGTCAATTGCACATGTCGCCAAGGCAATAGAATGGTGATGCGTGCAATGTAAGTGTCAAATTTTTTTTTTCTTTTATATAATTATGAAAAAAACCATTATAAAATAACACAAAAGCCTCTAAAGCCATGACTTGAGAATTTTGAATCTAAGAGCAATTGGGTCATTATATATATATATATATATATATGAACACTACATGATATTTATTTATTTGAATTTTTATTATGTTGGTTTGTTAAAGAAGTTTTAATGTGAAAACATGCCTTTTAAAAAATTTGAGAATGGTCAATGCAAACCCTCGTAGACCTATCGAGCATCAATAGGCATGGATATTGCACTTATTTTGTTTCAATTTAATTATTCACCATCATTGATGTTCAACTCCCACCATTGTTAAAAGTGTGAAATTAGTCATTATTATTTAGGCATAAACTCAAAATCACTTAATGATTAAGATTGACAAGTTTCCACCCTAATAATAATTACATATAACATGTTAGATAACTTAACATAAAATATTAATTCTTAATATAATTTTTTTAAATTAAACAAACACGAAACAACCTATTTTAGGTGGGATATTAAGGTGATTTTTATCTTTTATTTTTTATAATTAACATCTTACCTTATAATACATGTGAGATCAATTTTTGGTGTCCTAGTTACCTTTAAGACTAGATGATGATTCCTTTCTCTCTTTTTTATTCTTTTAGTTTGCCTAAATATGCCATGCAACAATGCCTAAAAGCAATTTGTTATTTAGTTAATTCTTCTAACCATTACAAACTTATGCTTTTGATTTATAAACAACTTTCTTAAAAGAACAATGCTTGATTTACAAACTTAGCATGACAATTCTTATAATCTTAAGTATCATCCTAAAGCCAAACAATGTTTAGTTCTGAAATTGCTTAGCTAGTGAAGACATCTATAAGCTAACACATGATCAATATTTTAAAAGAACAATGCTTGATTTTTTACACATTGATGAATGACCTATTACTCGAATTTAATAAGAAGACAAGTTGATATTCCTTCATTTATTTTAAATAAAATAAAATAAAATAAAAGACATTGTTTATATCCAAAATAAACAATCATTTGTCATTTGATCAGAAATAGTACTTGCTTGCTTTGTGTTTTTTGAGTAAACTAATGTAAATTTCTAAGATTGACCATCAATCAAGAAAATGAGGATTCATGTAATTGATTGACAATCAAGTCCTATTCTTTAACCGTTAATGTTAACTAATGTTATAGTATAATTAATGTTCTAACACACACAACTGCTAAATGAAGAGGTACGAATAAAAAGTATTAATTGAACTAGAATTCAAATTATAAAATGCTTATTTTCTATAGATAATTTTTATAGGACTATAATTTATAATTTATATAGGACTCAATCTATATAACATTGTAATAAAAATGATGATAAAGATTATAATAATGCCAAACTTACTATAATAATAATATGATAGGGGTGGTCGTAATAATATAGTAGGAGCAAAAAATAATTGTTATATGTTTGTGAAGGTTATGGAGATAGTGGTTATAGTGTTGTTGGAGTTAGTGATACGAATAATGTTAAAGGAGATGGCGATGATGAAGAAGTGATAATTAAAATGGTGGTTGTTGTGATTATAACAAATATGATGGTTGTGAAGATAATAATGGGGTGATGTTGAGGTGATAATAAGGACATGATAATAATGCTGGTAATATGATGTTATATCAATAAAAAATTATAAAACAAAAAATAATTTTTTGTTATTTTTAGAAATTCATTTTAATTTTTGTAATTTTTCATAGAAAAAACTAAATGCAATGGTGCAACCAAATATGTTTTTTTTTCCTAGAAAAAGAAATATCAAACAAAAAGTATTGTGATACCATACAACACCTTAACTTTGATTTTGTTAGGAATGATTTAGAATCTGTTTGGAAACGCGGTGCGAATTGCAGTTCCAAAAATTTTGAAATTGTTTTTTGTTAATTTTTTGTTAATGTTTTCAGATCATTTGATATGCTGATATCAAAAATAAAATTTTAAAAATAAAAAAAATATTATTTTAATATATTTCTAAGCGAAAAGCACTTTAAACCATAACCGCTAGCACAATCCCAAACAGGCCCTGAATCATGATGTGAAAAAATTGAATTGAAGATACCTTTACAACTACAATAATAAAAGAAGAAGAAGAATTGTCAATTTAATGATAAGAAATTAAATTATTATTTCATTGATGAAATTAACATGACATGGAAAAATTTATTTTCCTTTTCAATATGCCATTCTCTCTTTTGAGAAAGCTATATAATTTTATATTCAACCTTTTATTATCTTTGTATTTGAGTATATTACCTTTAATTTTATCTATTTGGGTTATCCACCTTTTATCTTTTTATTTAATTTATGTTGTTTATTTAATTTGTTAAGTACCGAAATGTTCATTATCATTATCTCCTAATATGTAGGAAAAATGGGTCATAATAAAAAAATTATGAGAGATAAAAATATATATTTGTTGCCTAATATTTTATTATTTTTTCCATTTGAGCATCTTGTAATCAATTTTACTTGTTTGAGATACCAACTTTTTTTCTCCCTTTGAGTGTTTACTATTAATTCAATTTCTTAATCATTGATACATATGTTATTTCGTGATACACAGTAACGAATGAGCCTTAAAATAAAATTTGTCAAAAATTATCAAAATAAAAAAAAATAAAAAATGAAAGGAAACATTAAAAAAAAGAGGAAAGGAAAGTAGAAATTAAAACGGGCTCAAACACCTATATTTTAAAAATTAAATTAAATTAATGCTGCTTGCTTTTTTGAACTATCATGAACCATTGAAGCAAAAAACCCTTTCATCCAATATTAGCAACAATGATTTATAATCACGAGGGGTGCAGTTCAACACTTCAATTGATTAGACTCTAGATTTGTTTTCTAGAGATTACTAATTCGAGTCTAATAAATCTCATGGCTACTAAAGACTTACATAATCATTAACTTTAGAGCACACAGGATCGAGATACACGCAAGTTGATTCAGGCATCCATGTTAATAATAATAAAAAAAATAATGATTTATAGTGGTTGACAATAATAGATTTTGTTATTATATATAGATCGACAATAATATTAATTTTACTTTATTTTTAAGATGTACTTTTCTAATATTCACACACTTTAATTTTAATTTATGTCATACCTTTTCCTTTCCTTTCCCTTTCTATTATTTAATTTAAATTTAAGTATTTTTTACAATATTTTCATTGAAGATCTACTTTTTACATGTCACATGGTAACTGACACATCAATATCTAATAAGTTGAATCACAAGTATACACTCATATAGGAAAAAAGAAAGTAATAAAATATTAAATTTAATAATTAAGTTTGAGTTCTATCCAATTTTCTATTGTAAACTTTATGCATTAATTATGCAATGATTATTTATTATAATTATAATTATAATTATTATTAACGTAGGTGTTCAGATCAGTTTCCACATATCTCGATTAATTTTACAAATTTTAAAATTAATAATTATATAAATCTCTAATAATTATTATATTGATAATTATATAGCTAAAATATAAGATTACATAGAAAAAACAAATCTCGCAATCGTTATTTCTTCCATGTGACTTAGTGGTTCTGATAACCCTTCTCACTTGCAACTCATTTTTAAGTTTGTCATCTGCTTTGGATTGTAGAGTCTTTACTTTTTTTTTTTTTTGATGACCTTGGGTGTCCGGGTTAGCTTACGCGTACCACAACTAATCCCAGGGCCTACTAAACATCCTGCAAGCCTAGTAGGCAGGTAAGGCACCGCAGGGGTGACATGCTGGTACTCTTGAGGATCGAACCCAGGATCTTCGCAAAGGCAAGCCTTGCAGTTAATCAATGGGCTAAACCCTCGAGTGTTTATAGAGTCTTTACTTGAATGTATTGAATTTGATAACTGAATTTGAGTTTCGTAATAAAATAAAATAAAATTCAAGCTACTTGCTTTATGCATTGCTCTATTAATATTTATTTATTTGATACAAGATTGATAATTCTAATAATAATTCAAGAGAAATTTTAGTATTTTTCTAATAATAATTCAAGAGAAATTTTAGTATTTTAAAAGTAACTAGTAGTTTATTTAAAGAAAATGACGGACACAAAAATAAAAAAAAATAAAACCTTTAACCTACAAAAATAATAATAAGAATATCTTCATATCTATTCTATTTATATTTATTTTTTTTCATAAAAAATGGGTAAAAAAGAATAAGATAATGAATAATTAATATTTAGTTTTATTGGATTGATATTATCATTTGATGAATTGAATTACTGATAAGTATTAACAAAAAACTTAAATAGATAAAATTAAAATTGAGACATAAAAATAATAAAAAAGTTAGACACCATATTTATACTGTTTTTTTTTTCCCTTGATACACAACTTTATTTTTTTTAATATATATAAAAAAATCACGTAAAAAAGGTGACATTTTGGTGACAGTGAGAAAAAAGTAAAATAGAAAGAAAAAGATCAACAGAAATAAAATCAAGAACCATTTTTTCCCCCATCAAAAGCAAGGCAAAAGAAAACAAAGTCTCTGATTCCTTTCTCAGACCCTCAAATTCCTTCCTTCCTTCTCATCTCTGTACACGTTCTTTATGCTTTCAAGATAATATCATCAGCCGCCGAAGCAGCCCAGCAAAATCAGCTAGGTAGTCCTTTTATTCTGTTTTTCAACATTAGATCTCATCTGGGTCTTTGTTTTTTCTTCCAAATTCGACAACCTTTGTTATCGAACTTCTCACTTCAACTTCGCTTTGTTTATTAATATTCGTTTGAATTTGTTAATGGTTATGCATGGCTGATTTCTTGAGACTGTCTTTCTTTGGGATTGGGAAATAACATGACTTCCTCTCTTTGTCTCTCTCTCAGCCCTGGTTTTGTTGCTTAAGAATTGAATTGAATAATATTCTGTTGTTATTTTCAAGATGTGGGTTTGTGGTGAAATGATGCAATCTCTTTTATTTCTATTCGCTTAATTATCTGTATGTAGCATTTCCCCTCTCCTAGTGTTGGGGGGTGGCTTAACAATCAATTGTAATCTTTTTTGTCCCTGAATCTTCTTATGAATTACATGATTTGTACCACGATGACTTGCACATGGGAACGCAGCAACAAATTTGAAGAATCACTATTCTCGAGGAAAGCATTTTTGTATTAAGACTGTGTAATCCTTACTGCCTATGGACACAGCATAAGTTCGAAGAATTTATTATCTCTAGGCAAGATGTTAATTATGAATATACGAAGTTGGCTACTCATGGGATGCAAAACATGATCAGTGGGGGGTCCATGTTCTTTTTATTTTTGCCTTAACCCTGCGGGTTCATCAAGTGGCAAAGTGATTGAGGTTAAGATGCGTGGAAGGCACACGTTCATGGTTCATCCCCCCATGTTTTTGAGGATGAACAAGCTTGTGTTTTGGCAACCTCCTCATATCCAGCTTTTCATGGGCTAGCATGATTCTAATGGATCTGGGGTTTATGTGCCTTTGATAGGGTAAAAAGATAACAAAACAAAAGAAAACAATATCTATTGTTTTATGCTTTGTCGTCTACTGACTTTTGTTTCTTTTCTGTGCTCCTGCGTTGTGGTACTTTCTTTGTTTTTTCTACTGTAACAAACTGAGGACAGTATATTTTTCTGTGTTCAAGCACCTGATATACAGAGGCATGACTAATGTGGTATAAATGGAAGAAGTCCAGCTGCAAGTTCTACAAATTTACCATATCTTTGTAGGGGATTAACAGAAAAGCCATCAATGGTGAACCGAAAAATTTCTCATCGTCCAACCATATGCTACAGGCCTATACAACCTTCTGATTTGGAGGTATTAGAGCGATTACATGCTGATATATTTCCTATCAGGTTGATTGCTTCATCTAATGCTCCTTCTCTTTTTCTTCTGATTTTTCTCTTTGTTATAATTTGTAACATGCTTTTCTTGCTTCTATATGGAAATGCTTTCCTCCTTTCAGGTACGAGGAAGAGTTTTTCCAAAGTGTTGTTCATGCACGTGATATTGTTTCCTGGGCCGCAGTTGACCGCAGTCGACCTAATGGTCACAGTGATGAACTTATTGGATTTGTTACGGCACGGATTGTACTGGCAAAAGAAACTGAGGTGAGTTTTCCTACTTTTCCAAGGGGCATTACTTGCATCTGTGCCTCACACTGGCATAT
Organism: Populus davidiana; assembly: GCA_030145905.1. Classification (NCBI taxonomy): domain Eukaryota; kingdom Viridiplantae; phylum Streptophyta; class Magnoliopsida; order Malpighiales; family Salicaceae; genus Populus; species Populus davidiana. Next base: position 8,269,710 of record CM057807.1, read on the forward strand.
TAGGCATACCCCTGTGTGATGCAGCAACAAATAAAAGATATTCCCAAGAACCATTGAGCCACTTATGACTGGATAACCGAAGCTCACATCTATAAGCAACTCCTGTGACAAATATGGGCAAACAAATTTCCTTATTTAAATGTCCAGGTTATTTTAATGTTGCATCCGAGTGAGATTGGGCTATAAATGTTTTCTAACAAGGTAATTGCAACCCATCACATTCATCAGATGTCAGATGCAGCTGGATTCTTCATTCAAGCTTTGTTCATTTTTCATTATCCAATATGTGTAATTTTGAAATCATTATTTCATTCCACAAATTATGTCTCTCTTTCTACTAATTCATGCGAACCTACACCTGCTTTGTAGATAGGAGATTTGCTCATATACGACCCCTTGAAACCAGATCAAACACTAGTTTACATCCTGACACTTGGAGTAGTAGAAACTTACAGAAATCTTGGAATAGGTAGGATCTGCATCACAAAGGACTTTACTTTGAAATGCCTGCTGAAATCTGTCTTGCTTTATAATTGATTACTTGGTTGTTTGATTTGCAGCAAGGTCTCTTATTCGTCAGGTCATTAAATATGCTTCAAGTATTCCAACATGTCATGCAGTTTACCTGCATGTGATCTCTTACAACATTCCTGCTATTCATTTGTACAAAAAAATGTCATTCAAGTGTATACGAAGATTGCAAGGCTTTTATCTAATCAATGGCCAGCATTATGATTCATTCTTGTTTGTTTACTATGTAAATGGTGGTTGTTCTCCTTGCTCACCATTGTAAGTATAAAATTAGTTTTTATCATTTATGATAGATATCCTTTTATTTCATAATTTGCTTTTGTGTTTTTCTGTAAGAAAAATGCCTCTTTTTTGGTGGTGTGTGCTGTTTTGAGGGAATCATAAATTATTTAAAAGGTAGGACTGTCTACAAATCTTCAATCTTGGGCACCCTTACTTTGCAGAACATGATTGGGTCATATTCTTTAACTCACCTTGGTAGTTGAGGTTGTTTCACCTGCTCATAAATTTTTGAAGATGAAGTAATATTGTTTGTTTCACTCTGACTGGGTACATGATTCTAATTTCTTATGTCCTTGTATTTCCTTTTCGTTTTGCATGAATATCTTGTATATTGTTCTTTCATCCATGGGTTGCTGTTTTGCTTTTACACTGTTAATTTAATGATCACCATATAAATAAAAGAAGGCACCATAGAGACAGGAAATAAAATTTGCTATTTCACTTCTTAAGTATAACCGGAAAAAGAAAAATTGGGAATACCTCTTTTAAGACAAAACAACAGTTCAATGAAATAAATTTACTAGTGAAGAGTGGTTTTTGTTTCTGTATACTGATGATCATACAGAACTCTTGTAAAACAGAAACTAGAGGTATTGAACTATAAATTGCATTGCATTTGTTACTTTCTTTTTACAAATTCTGTGTTTCTGGAATGATGATATGAATTGTAATGCTCATAACTTAAGAAATTTCTGGGTTCTATCATGGGCATGAGGCTGAAAATTGTTTGGAATCTGACAATATCGAACAACATTCCATATTTATTTCTTCGGCCATGTGCATCGTGAGCATGTAATGATGCCAGATTCCATGATGCACTTATATCTTCATGTCATTTTGATTGTCTTATTTTCTATTTGTAAGAATGAGATTCTTGCAGCATGCATATGTCCTGTTTGATATGGCCAGGAAAATATCCAGATTTCTTAATGTTGAGCAAACTGTTTAATTTGTGTGCAGAGAGCTTCTTGTAGCTGCAGTGAGTTACATGACTAGCAGTCTCAAGACCGTAGCTGCGAGGCTAAGGAAAAATGAAGAGGCGTCACCAAAATTGCCCAAATGTAAAGAAACCAATTTTCTTATATCAATATAAGCCAAGAGAAACCTCACAACTGAATGCACTGATTATGAATGTGTGTAATCCGTGTTCACTTTGTTGCATGATAAACTGGGATTGAAAGAAAACGAGGAAATAAATTGATCTACATGCAATGTTCTCCCCTTCCCTGCGCCTTGGAGTTTCTATTTTCATTATCCACTCTCCTCTTGTTGGCTGTTGCAATTGTTGGCTTCTTCATTAAGGACTTGATCAAGTTTTACTTCTTTCATTGTTTTGCTGCGAAAAGTCATTGGTCAATATACATGTTCCATGTATGATTTACTAATTTTTCCATTGCAGGATATGTGCTGGGACGTCTATGCCTGGTGGTTGACTGTTTGTAATCAGAGTTGCAAATATTATATCCCCTTATGATTTTGATTACCTTGCTAACTTAATGAAAGGATGTAACAAGTCATTTTGCATCTCCATCATGTATTGCTGTAGATGAGTTTGTTTCCTAGATTTTTTTTTTCCTGTAAGAATGAAGGGTAAGAATGGCTGGTCCGAGGCTGTGATAAGTTTCTCACAGTTCTCTGGACGACGGGAAGGAGTTGTGTCCCCTATCCCTATCCATCCAAAACTTGAATGAATAAAAAGCCTTTCCTCTGCCTAAAAAATTCCAAGGACTGAGGCAATGATCTCCGTGAAATTAGTCTTCAACAATTTACGTAAGAACAGCTGTCTGGTGGTAACCTGTTTTTAGAGCACTAACAGCCTTTCCATACATGCAAAGCCACCAACAGTTTTAACGTGTGATAAATAAATGGTGACCAAGGGAGGAGATAGGCAGAAAATCTGGCAACAGCGTCGTCTCTCCCAAGTCGCCCTCTGGTTCTTTCTCTCTGCTTGCTCCTCCTCTTCTTCCCTGAGTGTCTAGGCACCGATAACACTCCCATAACCTAAACCTCACTCTCATTTGGTACGGTCAATTCGGGCGTGCCCCAAAAAATGCCATTAGAGCCTTTGTTGAATCCTTACATCACACTGCGGGGGCCAGCTGACAACCTCAAGTCTCATCACGGTGGGAATATTATTGAGAGCTGCCAAGAGGTTGCCGGGAAGGGAAGTTGCCCTATCAACGTAAAAGTTGTGACTGATCCAAAACATTCAGCAGGGAAAGCTATCACCAGCGATTTGATTCAGCAACTTTTGCAGAAGGTGACCGATGGAGACTCGAACGCCATCCCTGTTCTTTTAACAGATAGAGATGCTCAAATGCAGGGTCTGTGCTTCACAAAATGCTCAAATGCATGGAACTTTTGGTGATTTTAGAAATCACTACATGGCAACTAAATTGCTGAACAAAATTTTTAATCTGCCACCTGTGTTATCCGTTTTCTTCACTTTATTTTTTTTCTCAATTTAATTCTTTCTTACAAAAAAATATACAATTCACCTAATAGCTTAAGGGACTCAAATGAATTCTTGATCAAAATTTTCAATTTGCCATCTATGTTACCTGTTTTCTTCACTTCATTTTCTTTTTTGTCAATTCAACCCTCTCGTACAAGGAAAAAAAAAACACATATAATTGAACTCTAATTTAATTTGAAAAAAGCTCAATTATGCAAAAACAAAATTGATAATTAAATTGAAAATTTTTAAAAAATAAAATACGAGAGGATGAACAATATTTTTGTAAACAGTAAAAACACCACATTTTAGTTTTATGTATAATAATTTTAAATATATGTCTTGGTTGTACTTTTTTAAAAGCAAAACTCTTGTTTTGTTCTTCATAGTTTTCAGCTAGCTTTTATTATTTTGATATAATCCTGATTGATTTTTTTTTTTTCAAAAAAGGAAAAAAACTCGAAGTTCATTATCTCTGTTTACATGCTTGCATGTGATCTGTCCGTGCACTTTTCACTTTGTATAAGCACTCCTTATCTACGTAATCTACCTGCATATATTTACACTTTCACGAAAAGAATGTTTTTCATGGTTTCTTTCACAAATATCTTACCACAATTATCATGTCTTACTTGCAAAATAGGCAGAAACTCCAAATATATAGTATATAATCCACGCATAGAGAGAGTGCCACGTTAAATAAGTGGACATAATGAAGGTATTATTTCTCTTTTTACGCCTTCAACTAATTAAAAAAATATAGTTGAGATTGATATTTGGTGATATGGTTGAATTTATTTTTTAAAGTATTTTTTAAATTATATATTATTTGAAAAAGTATTAAATTGCTGTTTTTTAATGTTTTTTTTTATATAATTTTGATGTCTTAATGTAAAACATATATAAAAAAAAAAACTTAAAAAATATTTTGCATGGCATTACAAAATAAAAATGTTTATTTTTTTTTATTTTTTTATATGAATCTCTTGTCTCCAACTATTAGAGATTTCATTTCCGTACCAATTTAAGACATGTTTATTTGCTGAAATAGATATAATATGTTTAATTGTAGAAATTTTGAAAATAAAATAATTGAGTTATACAATAACTATAATAACATTTGACTAATTGTATATAAAGTGTACATGTATGTATTCACATATACGACGACCGTTTTCAAGTCTATTAGAGAATATGGTTGCAGTTACTTTTCAAAATGTTTTTTACTCAGAAATGTATCAAAATATTATTATTTTTTATTTTTTAAAAATTATTTTTAATATCAGCGCATTAAAATGATCTAAAAATACTAAATAAATATTAATTTAAAATAATAAAAATAATTTAAATTTTTTAAAAAATATTTTTGATACGCAAAGATAAATAAACCTTCACAAGATGAAATTTAAGAACGTTGAACGTTTATTGGGCCCTGAAATACTCATTTACTCCAGTTATGGCCTGCAATAATAAAAAAAAAAAGTCGAACAAAGCCCATTTAAAATTTAAAACCGCAGAAATCAACGAAAAACAGTACTCTCCTTGTGATGTGGATGCAAATTACGAAACCAAAATTAACAAATCCAATGCAACGAAAACCTGCAAGTCTCACAAGATAGAGGGGGGGATTTCTTTCTCTTTTTCTTTTTTTCCTTTTCTTTTTATGAACTGTTCATTCAATTAATTTCAAATAAATTGTAACTAATAAATAAAACTAAAGTTATAGTTGAAACTACTAACAAAAAAATCTAAAAAAACTAATTAGAGTAGGCATGAAAGAGCTAATAAACTATTTTTTTATTTTTCTAAATTCATTTTTTTATAGATAACAAAGATTAATAAAAATATCAATTGAAAGTTTTTCATTTATTAATCATTTATCAATTATTATCATTATAAAATATTGACAATACTTGGAAAAAAAAATCAAATCATCATCTAAAAATCTACCTATCCAATCCTAAAAAAAAATAAAAAAAAATTCATTAGATCACTTTTAAAAAAATAAAAAAATAAACTAAATTGAAATATTAAAATAATAATATAATAGAAGAACCTTTCAAAGAAACTTTCTTAAATGAAATCACCATGAATAAAATTGAAAAATGATTTTTATGTTTATCACATCTTTTCGTTTCATTTCAATAGGAGCCCTACTGCCCTCTTTGCGACCTCATCAATTCAAGCGCAAACCAATTTCTTTCTTCGTCACCATCTCCGCGAACCAAAGGCCTGCCAGAGGGAGGCGGGGCTCTTTGATATTCTTTCCGGCGATGAAGTTCAATCTAGGAAACAGCCGGAAACTCGAAGGGATCGCCTTTGGAAGCGTTCGCCGGTAACCAAAGCGTCTCGTTTCCGCAACCACTTGGGTACTTTGCTTATAGCTTTTTGAGGTTCTGCAAAAGAAGGGGCTGTGGATCCCCTGCTTTAAGAAATCATTCCATTTACACGACTAATAACCAAAGCAAGTTAAAATTATTAAAATTACTGTTTTGGGAGCGCGTTCCTGTTTTAAACCAACAATTAGTAAATTAAAGAAACCTAGTAAGAAGACCTGTGTGGCTCACTGGTTGTTGGGGCAGCTCTCCTTCCTTTGGATCTCGGTTCGAGTCCCAGTGTGGAGTGGGGTTGGAGAATTTGTTCCTTTCCTGTTTCTATTGGGTCCTCCCTGTGCGGTATGCTTGTGACCCCCGCGGTGCCTTACCTACTCACTGGGCTTGCAGGATGTTCAGTGGGCCGTGAGATTAGTCGTGGTGCGCGCAAGCTGGCCCGGACACCCACGTTAATAATAATAAAAAAAGAAACCTAGTAAGAAGTAACCAATTTTCTATTTTTATAGTCTAACTATGCAACAAATTTTTGTAGATTTAGAAACCGTTTGGGAATTTCCCAAAAAATTCAATTTTTTTTTTTGTTAAAATTTAATATAGTTTGTATGTTTTGTATTGTTTTGATGTGCTGATATCAAAAATAATTTTTAAAAAATAAAAAAAATATCATTGACATGATTTCAGTACGAAAAGTTACTTGAAAAACAACCACTACCACACTGCTAAATACTCTTAACGCAAGCGCGTTGAAGGAGTGGAGTAGAAAGGATTAGAATTTCCACTTGTGATATATTGTGTCGGATTAAATTTTTTCTTAACATACAAAAAAACATGTCTATGTATTGCTAAATTTATTCTATTAAAAAGGACTTTTAAATTATATAAAAGTTGACTCGATATGACCTGATTAAGTTGATGATTTCAAAGATAATTTAAATGACAAGTAAAAATATAGTTTGACTCGTACAAATTCAAGTTAATATATTAAAAAGAAAACAAATTGATCCAAATCATGAGACATGATAACCCATATATAAAACAAATTGAAAAAAAATTATGAAACTCAATTCTCAATTAACTTTGTGTTAAAGAATGAAATTAACATAAATTAATTAAAAAAAACTTTAGTTAACTGTCAAACATGTGACCCAGATCAGGAGACTAACATAACCTTATAGAAAGTAAACAAAAAAAATAACTTGGGTCAACCCAAGTTAACCTATCAAACTTGCGATTTAGGTCATGAGATTATGATAGGATTGTAAAAAGCAAATCAAAACAAGTTATGAAGCTCAATTTTTAATAAATTTATTGTTGAAGTATGAAATTAAAAAAAAAATCAATCTAAAAATAGGATATAATAAAATGACCTGAGTTTATCTGTGTTAACCTATAAAACACGTTATTCGAGTCATAAGATTTGGATAACTTTATAGAAAGCAAACTAAAACAAATCTGTGATATGGGTTATGAGACCAAGTTAACCATATAAAAAGCAAACCACAACAAATTATAAAGTTCAATCTTCAATAAATCAAATATCAAAATATAAAATTAAATAAAAGAAACATAGATTTAGAAAAATAAATAAACCCTTCTTATTTGATGAATAATTTCTTTTATTTTATAATATTTACCCGAACAAGATAACCAAATCAAGTTGAATAATATGAAAAGTAAACAAATAAAGATATTCAAGGAATATTTATTGATTTTAATTTGCAGGAAGAGTAGGTAGCATAAAATGAAAATGGTCCGTGACTTGTGAGAGTAGATAATGATGTAAGGTTTGGAGGAAAACACCGGGAAGCTCCACCACCCCACTTTGACTAGTTATGCATATGAGATGTATGTAATCATGTGCTGTGGATAACTTTTTGACTATCACAAAGAATTGACGCTCTCTCAAATAGAAATTGGATGATACTTCAAATCAATTTTATTTTATTTTAATACATAGTCTCTGGAAGGAAAGCACTCGGACAACACAATGAACATTAATGGTCGAGCAACTGGGTTGATTCTGCAGAAATAATCAATTGCTGTTGGTTAATTTTATTATAATAATTTTTAGGAATGTTGTTGTAATTGTTTTTTAAAATGTTTTTTATTTAAAAATATATCAAAATAATATATATATTTTTATTTTTTTAAAATCATTTTGACATCAGCGCATCAAAATAATATGAAAACATAAAAAAATATTAATTTGAAGTAAATAAAAAAGTAATTTTTTTTTAATTTTTTTCAAAAACGTTTTTAAAACGCAAAAACAAATAGAGTATTTTGCACAAATAATATTAAAAATAAAAAATAAAATAAAAAAAGGAGAGGATTTTATTGTGGTCCTCCTTGCAAAACAATATTTACTATAATAGTAATTTTTTTCTCCTTTGCTATGTTTTTGTATTAATCCATTTTTTTTAGTTTTAATTCCATCCCTTAATATTAAATTATTGAGGATTGAATTTTATATTTTTTATATTTATTTTTTATGAGGTAATCTCAATCTCATGATCTATATTATAAGTTTGACGGTTTAACTCCATTAACTCAAGTTTCTTTTCCCTTTTTCTAATTAATTTTTTTTAATTTCATTATTTAACATTTAATTGATTGATAATTAAACTTCGTGATTTATTTCGTTTCACTTTCTATAAGGTTGTCTCAATCTCATGACTCTAGGGTACGAGTTTGACGAATTAACTTGGGTTGAATCGAGTCGGTTTTTTATGCTCTTTTTTAATTATTTTTTTTAATTTTATCTTTCAACACTGGATTGATTAAAAATTAAATATCATAATTTATTTTGGTTTGTGATGGATTATCTCAATCTTATGATCCGAGATATTGGTTTGGTAGGTAGACTTGGGTCATTTTTTCTAGTAATTGTTTTTTCAATTTTATCATTCAATATTGAGTTTATTGAAAATCAGGCTTCATTTTTTTTTTTTTTTATCTTTCCATGAGTTTATTATAGTTTTATAACCCAACACATGGATTGACAGCTTAACCCAAGTTTATCCAAATCAATCTAATATATTGTCCTTTTAATATTTATAAAAAATATCATATTAAATATTTATTTTTAGTCAAAATATATTTTTACCGATCGTCGGAGTTGCCTTTAAACATGGCAAGTCGACTTAGTCATATTAGATCAATCTCCACATAATTTAAAATTATTTTATACTAGAAAAAACATTAAAAACGCCTAGATATTTCTTTATGTTAAAAAAAGTTTTTGTCTAACCTGTAGCGTGGACCAATGAATATTATTCAATGGAATAATTGTCTATCAAATTTCTATCAAATTTTCCCATGGCTAAAAAAAACCATGGAGCTAGGATTTAGAGGTAGAATTATCCTTTTATCATGATTCAATTTTATTTTCAGATTGTTTGAGGGTAGATTGGTCATTTTATTTTTTTTAGAACAATTAAATTACTTAAATACCTTTTGAACAAAAAAAAATGATGGCTTTAACCCAAGGGTGTTTATGTCTTTTTCTTATATTCAAATGAAGTTACTTAGTTACTCCTCCATTCAAAATTAACAAAACTATCCTCCAGGGGTGTTTAGGTCTTTTCATTATGGTTTTTCTTGTTAACATCATGTTAACTCAAGGGAATTTTTGTATTTTAATAAATGTTTAAGAAAAAAAAATTTGTTGGTGCTTGCCAAGCACACGCAAGAGCGCCCCCATGCCCTTTAAGCGACATGTGTGAAGTTGTCTGGTCACCAAGCACCATCTTTTCTTGTGATGTTTGAAAGGTCTCGGCAGCTCCTCCACGATGAGGCGGTGCGCTCGCCAAACGCACCTCCAATTTAGCATCGACAACCATTTATTTTTTCCTTCTCTCTATCCACCTCGAATTCTAGGCCAACCCCTTAAAAATTTTAGATTAGCCCCTTCAATTCTTTCCTTAACAATTAACCCCTGCCCTTTTGATTACTATTTCATTTATTTTTTATATATAATTTCATCATTCTTGGGTTTTTTCCTATCAAATTTGATCTTTATTTTTTTTATTTTTTTTTTACTTTGGCAAGTTTTTTTTTTAAATTAATATTTTTTTTCACAATTTTATCATTCAAAATTAAATTAATTAAGAATTAAGATTTTTAATTGAACTTGGATCCAGAATTTCATAGGTTATGAGTTCAGTGATTAGACTAGATTTAGAAGGTTCAAACCAAGTTTGCGTGGTTTTTGTTTTCCTTTATTTAAGCTATATTTTTTTTTTCATTTTTTAGCATTTATTCAATTGGAGATTGAGTTTTATTTTTTCTATTAATTTGTTTTTCATAGGAATTTTTGTTGCTCTTGAAAATTACCCTAATTATCTCGAGTTTTTTTATTTGGTATTTTTTATTGGGGTTTTCTGGATAATTCTTTAAATTGATGAATAATTTTTTTTAAAATAATTTATTAAATAATAAAATTCAATTTCATGCCCCTTTAATTTTTAATCTTTTGAATTTAGTCCTTATTTTTTATTACTATTTATTTTATTTGAGATAAATTTTAGTTTTTTTTTAATCTCATCCTCAATTTTTTTTTCATGTCAAATTTGATCGTTATTTTTTTATTTTTTTTTTAAATTGATATTTATTTTTTCCATTCTATCATTTTACATTAGATTGATTGAGAATTGAGTGAGATTTATGATTTCACAGGTCTTGGGTTTTAGAGATTAATCCAAGTTTGAGAGGTTCTCCTTGGTTTACTTTGTTCTTTTTTCCCTATCTATAAGTTATGTTTTTTTTTTTTTTAAGTTTTATCCCTCAACACTTATTTAATTAAAGATTAGGCTATGTTATTTTTATTTATTTGCTTTTTGTAGGATTTTTTTTATTGATTTTGAAAATGAACGAGGTTTTCTTGGGTCTTTTTATTTGTTGTTCTTTGTTGGATATATTTTAGCTAATCAACATTAAATTAGTTGAGAATTAAGTTTCTTGATCTAGCCCGAGTTTAGGATTTAATAATGAGTTGTGAATTTGAGACCTTAGCCCAAATTTAGAAGGTTTGTCTATGTTTGCCTTGTTTATTTTTTTCATTTTTTTACACTTATGTTTTTTAAATTTCATCATTCAATATTTATATCATTAGCAATCATATTTTTTTTTCTTTATTTGTTTTCTATATGATTTTTGTTAATTTTCAAAATGATCTGAATTATTTTGAGTGTTTTTATTTATTATTTTTGTTTTGTAGATTCTCCATTTTTATTATTGATTGGGTTTCTTATTTTTTAAAACTTTTTAGAAGTATAGTTGCATCTCTGGAGCATATTCTAGTCCGGGGCATAGCATGAAACCACAAATCCTGTTTTAAACTAGCTAGCAACTAATTAGGTTTACTTCACCAATAACGTATGAAGGGAATGTAGATAATTAATTGAGTTTATTGTTTTCAACTATTAAAAGTATAATCAGTTATATATATATATAAAATAAACAACAAGTTGTCTATCGTTAAGTAGAAAATAAAGTGCCCCTAGGTATTGAAATCACGACACAAAGTTAATTTCACAGCTACGGCACAAAATAACTAATATATATATATATATAATTTTTTTTTCTTAAATTACATGTCGCTTGTGCATGTCTCAGCCCACATGCCTAAACTTTGTTACGAAACCTTTGAGTTTTTTTTTTAATCATTTGAGTTTTTGAAAAATTATTTTATCTTTTTAATTTTATTTTTTAATATAGAATTTTTATTATTTTTTGTTGTTTTTTTATTTTTTTTTCAATTGTATTCTTTAATATGAAGTTTTTATATAATTTTATTTTTTAATATTTTATTGATGATCAATCGGTTTTTGTATTTTTTTATCAATTAATAAAAGTATTTTGGCATTTTTTTTTATCTTTTATATTTTCATTTTCATCCTTCAATATGAGGTTTGTATTTTTTTTTAGGTTTTTTTACTCTTTTTTTATTTTTTTTAATTCCATCCTTTAATATGTAATTCTTATTTAATTTTATAATTTAATATTGAGCTGATGGTAAATCAGTTTTTATATTTTATCATATATTAAAATAAAAAATTTAATTCAACCTAATGAAGTACGTAACTCAAGTCTCAAGTTTGGCGGTTTGACTACGGTTAATCTGACCTATTTTTTTTTCTTTTAGATTTTTTCTTAGGATCTACCCAACCAACAAGATCACGTCAGGGCAATTCCCACATGATTTTATTTAAAATCCAGGCTAAACAAATAGTCGGGTTAGAAGTTTTCAAGTTTGAACCATTATACCAAGTTTAATGATAATATAAAAATAAATTTACAATCAATGTGTATTTTTTTTTTACATTCCAAAAAATTTTAACTCAACCCGCAGCAAACCCACAGCAAAAACACAATAACCATAGTTTTGAAACCCGGCCCGGCCTGGCGGGTCGACTCAGGACCTAGGGCTAGAACCGGGTCGGGTTGAAAAAAAATAGGGGAAGGAAAAACCTGGCGTGACCTAGCGGGTTGACTCGGCAAGACCCGGCTGTAAACCCGTTGACTTTTATTTATTTTTTTGTTTTTTTACTAAAACAATATCGTTTTGAATTAAAAAAAAAATTGACCTGACCGACCCGGTAACTCGGTCAAAACCTAGAACCCGAGCCTTGAACCGGGCCGGCCACCAGACCGGGTCTTAAAACTATTACAATAACAAACTAGTGTACGTATAGTCTGACTACATATCCAACATAAAATATTGTGTTTTACACCTTTATTTATATTTATATTGATATCAAAATTTATTTTCATAAATAAAACTAATCGTACATAGATGAATTAGATTTACAAAAAGCTAATGGACAAACTCGATTTTAATAGCTTTAGCTAGGTTGAGTTTTATTAACTGAGTCAATCACTTTAATAAGCAATAATATATATGTAACAATGATGACTCAATTTCAGATCAGTAGTATAATGCCAATTAATTTTAAGCTAGAACTACATTCACTTTGGTCGTCCCTTTTCAGTGTACCTTTTTTTTTCCATTTATTTATTATTCTATATATCTATGTAAAAACAAGGGGCATTAATTAATAATTGCAGCCAATCACTTTGGAAATCAATGATACTATATGATGATGACCTCCAAGAGATTCTGTTGACGTCTTTTTTCTCCATGCAAAACACCATAAGAACAAAAAAAAAAAAAAAGAGTTTGGTCTGCACTTGGCTGTCGATTCCACTTCAAGCACCATCTTATTTAACACCCATGGACGCTTCCTAATAAATATACTCTTTTCCTTTTATTAATATTTTTTTTATTAATATGAGTGTTCGGTTAGCATGTGTTTATCTCGATTAATTCTATAAAACTATGTAAGTTTATAGTAATCCTGAGATTTGTGAAACTCGACCTGATGATCTTTAAAAAACAAATCTAAAGTTTAACCAATTAAATTACACTCAGAATTTTTTTTTATTAATTATTATAATTTAATGATAATAGTTTGTAAATATGTATTATGATTATGATGATTATTAATCTTTTGAAAAAAGATATCAAAATTTAAATTTTGGAATTTATTTGTAGCTTGATGTAGCAACCAAGCCAGTTAAACTTTGGCTAATGTTGTTACCCTTGATTTTATGGATGTTCACAATTAAATAAATATTTTAGATTGTGAAATATATTATTAGTTTCACAGTTAGTGCCCAGTTAATAAATGAAATCCATCGTAGGTTATTATTCCAATATCATATGTGATAAAGATCTTTATAGTTTGTTCGACTAATAAGAAGATTATGTGATAAAAAAAATATTCTAGACGATTTTTTATTCATCTACGTACGTATATTAGATTTTCTTATTTAGTTTTTGTAACGGATTCAATTCTTATATACTATAGATCATTATTTTTTATTTGTTTTGAACATCATAAAAGGTTCAAAATAAGGATTTCTTAATTAGGAAATGACTTTTGGATCCATTTAATTCCTTTTTGTTTTTTTTTTGGTTGTAAGGAAAAATAGCTCTAGGTTTGATAATAAGTATTTAAATCGAGTCTTGTTCATTTTAAATTCAAGTTTATTTAAAATGAACATTCTTTTCAGTTTATTATTTGCATTGAAATTTATGATTTTCAGTTTGAACTTTCTTTTTTATTATGAATTCTATGATGCTACACTCAGTGCAAAGATTCCTTGTTTATACTTGGGTTTATCATTAATCCATGATCACATGAACTTTTTTTTTTGTTCCATATTTAAGTAGAATCCACTTGTTATTTGATCATGAGGTAGTTGTGGTCTCCCCTCAAATTAAGTTCTAAGTAAAAAAATTCATCTACATAAAAAAAAAGAAAAAGATTTACATTTGTCAGAAATAAGTTGTTATGCCCAAAAAGACATAGTCACATAATCAAATAAGAGTCTTGACATGGCTAGCCAACCCAATATGCACAAAACAAAGAATAACATTGTCAAAATAACAAATCTTAATCTAGTTCATGAAGATATATTGGAACCACAACTCAACTCAACTCAAGGGATAATCTTCAGTTAATTGCTTATTTCTACTTATTCATAACAACATTCAATCATCTATTTATGGAATTTTTATCATATATATTTTTAGGTTGATCCAATCAATCTTCTAATTAAAAAAGTGTATATTAAAAAAGAATATTAAAAGAACACTAAATCAATTTTCTAACGATGAAATAGTGTACAAACCTAAATAAGGATAGAACATGAATGTCATAGTTGTAATTTTTTTTTTTTACCCTTAAGGTCTTAATTTCATATTTTTAAATAAAATACCTATTGTTTTGTACTTCTTAGACCTTTAGATAATAAGTAGCATAAACATTATCCAAAAATCAAAACTCTAGAATTTGGGTTTCTTGAAAGAACATGAACAAAACAAAAATGATAATTTTAAAATTTTTAAGTGTTTCATAGATTTTGTTAGATTGTTTGGGGAATGAAAATTACCTGAACATCAAATACTTATTTTAGGGTTTGATTAACTCTTTAAGGTTAGGTTGTCGAAAGCTATAAGCCATCTAATTTACATGAATAATTAGATTTGAAATATCCTAAATGTTTTTAGAAGAGTTGGATTGGTATGCCTTCAATGCTAGCTTTTTCACTCTCTTTTTTATAATCTTAATTACATGACATTCTATTATACCTTTAATACTTTATATTATTTCGTGAAAAATATGAGGCATGACATTTTATTTTTATATATAAAAAACATAATATCTCTATTAATGGAAAATATCACTTTGCTTAAAAAAACTCACATATTTTATTTTAAGATTGTTATTAGAGATTTATGCAATCAAATTCATACTTGATTTTTCTAGGATTAAAATTGTAATTCCATGTATTAGTTGTATTCTAGTCCTTCATTTCTAAAGTTATTTATAATTTAGTCATACTTAATTAATCATTCTAGTTAATTTCTTTTCAATGATTCTTAATGTAAGTGACCCATTATATTCCTCAAATATAAATCATAATCCTAATAAAAATATGATTAGATAAGTTAAATAATTTAAGTTATTATCAATTTAACAAATTGATTGACTTATATTTAAAGATCAAATATAACATTTAGCAACATGTCATGATTTTTCAAATATAAAAAAAGTCATATATGGGTTGACTTAGCTTTTCAATGACTAATTTCTCAATGTTGCTATTATTCCTTCATTTGAAATATTTTGATTTAGATATTTGAGAATGGAATGTGTTTGCTTTGCTAAATCATATTTGTTGTCAATATGATATTTATTTATCATTTGAATAAGATTCAAAATCTCTTTTTAAATCTCATTTCACATTATACAAGGATTTCATAATCAAAACAATTTAAGAATACATGGAACATTTTTTTTTAATTTATCTAGGGTGGTTAATCATTTTTTAATTATTCAAATACCTTTATAGAGCATTGACCAGGAGCATTTAAAAATAATGTTTTAATGTAATAAGAATCTTTATAATTATAAACACTTTATAATTTTCTTTGTAAAATATTTTTGTTTTAAGAACTTTTATCTTTAACTTGAACTTATTAATCATACTTAAATGAAAGATCCTTTATAAAATTATAAATAAGGTAAATCTATTCTATGAATAAAGTTATCCAAGTAGAATCTAGTAGAGATGAATATGATAATCATAATCACCCCGCTTGATGTAGAAAAAAAATCTTAATCAATATATTTTTTAAAGATCTAAACCAATCAATTATTAATCTTTTTTAATCTAGATGGCAGCATAAAGATGGTAAGGAGACATGATAAACGTTTTGTTGCAACTTCTTTTAAGAAACATGTATGGTAGTATTATAAAGATATAAAACTATCTAGTTTGTTAGAAGGGATTAGTTGAATAGCCCATATTTTTTTTTTTTTCAAAACTCTTTATAGAATGCAAAAGTTCGTGCATCACTCTATAAGGCTTGAAGCTCTTACTTTAGAGAATTTCAACTAAAAGAATAAGGACGGAGCAATCAAGTGTTCAAACATGCTTATAGGGCACGATAAAGGTGAATGATTTTTCTCTTTGAAAAATGTTTATATGAGTTTCTCCATGAAAGAAGGTCATTTAATGCCACCTCATCAATTTATTTAATGTTTTTCATATTATCTATAAAAAAATATACGATGGAAATGTTGAATTCCATGATCATTTAAAGAAGATAAACTTAAAGATGGTAGAGCACCATCAATCAATATTTATAACACTCTACTAGAACATATATATAAGGAATACCTTACTTTTATATTGTCCAAATTCAATGATTCCTTACTTTTAGAATCGATATTATTAGAATTGGAAGAACACTCATTGTTTATATAAAACCAGGTTTTAAACCACTTAAACAACATGTAAGAAGAATGGCTTCAAATATGACCCATCAAGTCAAAAAAGAGATCAAAAGATTACCTCAAGAGGAATCTATAAGAACAACTAGGTATGTAGAATGACTTTCAATCATTGTTCTAGTGATTAAAGATGATGGTAAGTTCATGCTATGCATTGATTTTGGTATGTAAAGCCTGACCCACTCCCCTTTGTAGAATATTGTCTACTATGGCTTAGCTTAACCCGGATTCCACACTTCATGGTTTTGTTCCTGGCAACTCACATAGCCCAAAACGCGTCTTACAAGGTTGGGTATTAACTGTGTTAATATGCCATGGCTCTGGACACTCTTCTCTCGATGTGAGATATTATAATTCCCCCCACCTTAAGAACAAGTCATCCTCGACTCTGATATCATATGTAAGGCCCGATCTACTCCCCCCTGCAGAATATTGCTGCTATGACTCAGCCCAACTCACCTTCCAAGCCTCACGGTTTTGTTCCTGATAGCCTATAGGCTCCAAGATGTATCTTACAAGGTTAGGTACCAACTATCTTAATATGCCATGGCTCTGGAAACTCTTCTCTTGATATGAGATGTTATATGTAGCCAACATCTATAGCTAATATGTTTGTCGATTTTTCTATTAGAAATGAATATTTGTTTAGTTTTATGAAAGGTCATTTGGGTTATGGTAATGATATTATTAATGAAGAAGATATTCTTAAAATTGCCTTTTAGTCTCAAGAACACAAGTGCATCTATCAAAGAATAATAAATCTAATATGCTATGATATTATTGAGTATTTTTTAGAAGTCTACATGGATGATAAGGTGATTTAATGAGCAGAAGGATTGCTAATGTAGGAATTGACTTTTATTTTGATTTGAATTCCGTTTAGTTAATACAAGTAGCTCAAGGCTTTAGAATATGTATTTAATGAAAGCTTTGTTCATTATAATATTTATCTACAATTTATCTTTCAAATATTCTTTACTTTTCTTTTACATACCTTTTTTCACAAGTTTTTATGTTATTTACTTCTCTTTTTATTATGTAATCTAATATTTTCTTTTAGTTTGTGTTAGCTTTCTATTGAATTTAAAGTTCATGGTTTATTACACAATGTAAACCTTTTTCACTGTCAGAAAATTGATAAATACAAATGGAAATATCGAAGGAATATTTTCGTCGGTAAATTTTTGAGGGATTTTACCGACGGAAATATTCCTTTGGTATATAACGAGGGAATTACTATGGAATTTTTTTTTTTAAATAAAAAAAACGATGACGTGTCATTTTTACCAACAAAATTATATATAAAAAAACGATGACGTTCTTGAGACTAAAAGGTAAAATGATTGGTAAATTGTGAACACTGTTCATCATGTCAATTACAAAGGAAATTACCGACAGAAAATTCCGTCTGTATTTTCTAGAGAGCTTCAGAATTGTTCACTTCCCAATTGCACTGTTAATTGTTGTTCTTTACGGACAAAAACACCGACAAATTGAAAAGTTGTTAGTGTTATTTGGTGGTTTTCTAAAAAAATTCAGTTAATTTAAATTTTTTTATTTAAATATTATAAACATAATCACCGACGGATTGGAAAATCTTCGGTGATTGTTGGCGGTTTCTAAAAACTTTTTATGAAATTGAAAATTTAAATTAAATATTACAGACATAATTACTGAAGGAATAATTAAAAAATATTAATATTTAATTATTCATCAATAAAACCGTTACTAATGCGCCCCAATAAAAATCCTGAATTCTCTTATTTCACAAGAGACAGACTCATTTCTTCTTCTTCTTCTCTATATGTAAAAAATATCATTATCTATTTCTTTTTCATCTCCTTCTCTTCTCTCCTCATCTCCTTCTCTTCTCCTACATGCTTGAATATGTCTTCTTCTTCTTTCTTCTTTTATCCTCTTAGTTTTTTTTTTTAATTAATATGCTTTACAAAATTTTTTCTCTCTCCTTAGCTTCACTTGCAACTGCATTAAGGTAAGATTTTTTCTTCTTCTTTTTTCATGAATGTTTTCACTATATTTGTTTTTTATTTTATTTTTAATTGTTTTTGTTCTTAATAATTGTATGAATGTTGTTGTGAGATTTTTTTTTTCATATGAGATCAATTTTTAGTTGATTTATTTATATGATTTTTAAATTTTTAGCAATCGCAACTTCATTTTTTTCATATGAATTTTTTTAGTTGAATTTATTTTTTTGTTTTATTTATTTGTTGCAAATTTGTTTGAGTTGATTTTCTTCTTCTTTTTCCAAGCATTTTGAGTATATATTATAGTGTTGATTTAATTATTTTATAAATTTATGAAATGGATTTTTCTAAATGTTTATAAATAATTACCGACGGAATTACTGATGGCATTTTTTGAGAGATATACCAATGGAATGAAGCGGATAATTTCTTTTTACGTGTCTGTTCCGTTAGTAAATCCGTCGGTAATAATATTTTTTATTACCAATAGATTTATCGACAGATAAAAAATTACCGATGAAAGATTTACTGACGGAGCATTTTCGTTGGTAAATTAATTACTGATGAAATATTTGTCTTACGTCGATGGAAGAATTCCGTCGGTAAAACTAGTAAATGTAAACCCTATTTTATTTATACTTGTAGCTAAAATTTAAAGTTTTATATTCAATATAAACCTTTCCTTTTCAGTGTTCGTTTTAAGTAAATTCATGAGAATTTATCATTTATTTTTTAAAATAAAAATGTTTATCTTGTAAGAAGAAAACAAGAAAGAGACATAAATCGGAACATGGGTGTCCGTAAAGGGACAAATGAACAGGTCTGAAATATTAAAAGGCTTGTTTGGTAAAGGGGAGATGAACTAGAACTGTTATGTATACAATGACGACACCTCAATAGGATTAGTTAGCAAATTGCTTCATCCGTACTCTACTTCTCTGCTAGAAAAGGAAAATTAATACCCCAAGCATTTCTGATATTGGTTTAAGCCTGCGATAGTGGTTAAGATTTGAAGTATTTTTTATTTAAAAATATATTTAAATAATATATTTTTATTTTTAAAAAATTATTTTTAATATTAACACATTAAAATAATTTAAAAATTAAAAAAAATATTATTTTTAACAAAAATAAAAATAAATTATTTTTAAAAAAAAACATAATTTGCACCGTAAACAGGCACTAAATCAGTTGGTCTAAGAGGCGGCGGCTGACTTAGTGTACATGTATAGAGGAAGAAAGTATACCATTAGAAGAAACTAGAAACTTATTATTCTGCTATAAATTAAGGTTAATGTCTTTGGTTTTCTCTCGTCCTTATTATTGCATAAATATTCTTCATGTTTTGCTCTAAGTCCATGGCTTGTAATTATTACTAGCTGGTTGCGTTTTTAATTACTTCTTTCCATATATAAAAATATTAATACCACACCATAATCAAGAATTTCAAAGAAGTTTTACTTTCTCGCATTCTACTCTTTCCTGTGAACCTTAATTCATATAATTAAAACTTTTAAAGAGTATTTGGAAATGTTATTGCATTCATGTTTTTTAATTTTTTTTTAGGAAAAATTAAAATTTTTTTATATGTTTTTTATCGTTTTAATGGGCTAATTTTAAAAATAATTTTTTAAAAATAAAAAATATTATTTTAATACATTTTAGTGTAAAAAATATTTAAAAAATCAACTGCAACTATATTTTTAAAATGCCACACAATAATCAATACACGTAAACACACACACACAAAAAAAAGTTGCATTTTATCTATCAAGTGTTACAATTTTCTATCATCCTTCTTTGGCTATGGATTGCTTATATGCTAATATATTTAAGTCTTAACCAATAAAATCTTTACAATGCTAAAACAATTAAACATACACACCATGTCCATCATGCTATGTAAATAAAAATAGGAAAATCTAAATATTTATACCAAGTTGAAAAAAAAAAAATATTTCCACCTAAATACTTTAAATCTCAATTTCTTAACACATGTTTAATGCAATCTTTTTTTCTTAAATTAATAAAATGCTCATATCATTTACATGCATATTGAATATTTCAATAAGATGTAAATAAAAAATCAAGCAAAAAACCCATCCCTTATTCTAGATCAACCGATATTAAGATCTTTCAACTGCTTTAAAAGTTTATAATATTATAGGAGTTCCCTTATGTATTATTTCATTTTTTTTCTTCATTAAGCCTACTTTCTTGATAAAATTACAAAATCAAATGATACAATAGCATTTCTTTAATAAATCAAGAATAATTAAATTCAATATGCATTGAGAAAATAAAATATATTATATAGTTTTTTTTTAAAATTATTTCCTTTTTATATTAGTTCTTGGATATAAATTTTCTAAATTAAATTTCAGCATAGAAAAAAAGAAAAATAAGAATGGATACTATTTTTTTTTATATATAAGTAAAATGCTATAAAAACCAAAATCTAAATAAAAAATCTTTATAAATACTAAATTTATTATTCTTTTTAAATATGAATAATTATATTGATTATGATAACACTATTATTATAATATAATCAAATTACTAAACAATTGTGATGTAAACCTCAGGATTATATGGTCATACAACTAACAATCAAGATTGAGATCCAATCTTAGAAAGCTGAAGGAGATCTAATAGGAGTGTGATGCAATAAAAACTTGCCTCAAGGCATCAACACTATTAGAATGAAGTCGAATGATGCCACAAAGCCAGTTAATCTTCAATAAGTCAGATTTAGTTCGTTCAAGAACCAAAGAATGCAAAAAGCTCTCTCACACGTCAAAAGTGAAAAGTTTAGAATGATTATTCATCTATGACTAACGAAATTTAAGCTTACATGTGCTTACATAATTATAAAAAATTAACCCTAATGGATCAACCTTTATGGACTGAATTGACTCACATACAAAAATTAATCCAAAACCTTTACTAGTAAGCCCATACCGTGATCTAAATAAGCCTTGGATCGTAGTTAAAAACAAAGTATTAATTAAGCTCAAATAAACCTTGAATTCTAACTAAAAATAAAGTATTAATTAAGCTCAAAAAAGCCTTGAATTGTAGTTAAGAAAATAAAAATAAAAATAAAGCCCATAAATCCTAAATCTTTATCTGTCATGAGAAGAGAAGAAGAAAAGAAAACATTTTAGATTCGATACAAGACTTATTTATAGCTTATAATGCCGCCCAATAATTCTAGAAATTAAAGGACAAGTTGCTGCCATTTTGGTTTCCAAGTTAGAATATGATTCTGATCACATACTTATATTTATCTTTTCTTTTTGGAAGGAAAAGGATGTTGCATTTAATATAATATTAGAAAACACAATTAAGTTGCTGAATTATTATCCTTGCATGACAAGGAGACTATACCGGCTATATGTTTTTTAAGTTAGTTTAGATTCCTTTGTTTTCTATGCTATGTTTTCTCTTCACTTGACAAGACAATAAAATAAAAATAATAAATCCTAATAATTAAAGGAAATAATCAATGTTCTCACATATAATAGAAAAATTCAATACTAGTTCGGACTTCACAAAACACATAGAAACATCACATAATAAGATTTGTCGAAACTGATACAAAATTGATAGTTTTGTTGTTGAAACATCATGCTCCAAAGGATCCAAAGTTCAGTCTTGGTTAAAATTTACACAACCAGTCATTCAATATTTCTATCAATGTCCCTTCGCTTTGGTTCTTGTAATGAGCTCATTTTGGAACTAATAATGAATTATTGGTATGCAAGGCTAATACACGCCAAATTGATTATATAAGAGCAATCAAATAACTAAATTATATCATTTTCGCAAGGTATATGATTAGTGGTATTATTCATAACCATCAAGACTTAATGCCAGCTTATGAGTTGTGAACCAATTGGAGAGCTACTAATAATAAAATCCGAACTAATAATATCAATATCATCATAATATCTGCCATTTAAGTCGTTAAAATGTTAGGGCTTATATGGTCCCACCCGAACACTGAATATTATATACTTTTGCGTGTACACTTGTGCTTGGAATGAACTTTGAAATCAGAGAGAAATTATAAAGGAAATGAGGTTTCTTGTCCCTGTGATCCAAGAAAATTAGCTATTTGACCTCCTTGATGGGTACTATACGTGGGAAACCTAACCTCTGTATTGGTATAACTTAACTGCTGATGTGTCCCCGCTCCGTGTGAACTGCACAAAACCTTGAGGAAAGCAAGCACGCAAGCAAGCCTCCGTATTTATTTTAGCATGTTCAGCAAAATACCCCTAAAAAAGCTATGCATTTAATATAGTTTTCATAAAATATATGTCATTGCTATTACTGTAAATTACCTGTAGAGGGAGCAGCTGTTTTTTACAAACAAACGACAACAGAAAGAAAGAACATGGAAAATAAAATAATATAAATTATTCCTCGACTCACAAGGCATACTGGACTTTTCCTTTATATACATATGAACAAAAACGCGATCGCCTCCATAAATTAATTTGTGAAAGTAAAGGATGCAAGTGGAATTTCCAGTTATTATAAAGGCATGCATGTCTATGTAACCCTAAGCTGGTCTGTTTCCAGACGTGATCCACACTCTATATATATAGAGGGCATTCTCTCTATTTTTTTCCAGCAATATTCATAAACGTATAGCCTCTCCCCACCTGCAGCTAGGTTTGCCTCGCTTCACTTTCTTCTTTGCTTCCATGTACATCTTTAATCAATGAAATGCATTACGAATATTCAAGAAAACAAACACTCGAACTGCTTAAAACAACTTATCAGAAAGCTAATTAACGTGGTTTCTTTTCTTTTCTCTTATTTTATTTCAGGAATGATGGCGGAATCACCATTCCAAGATGAAAGTGCCCTAAAGAAAGGGCCTTGGACGCCAGAAGAAGATCAGAAGCTCATTGATTACATTCAGAAACATGGCCACGGGAGCTGGAGAGCGCTTCCAATGCTTGCTGGGTTGAACAGGTGTGGAAAGAGTTGTAGGCTAAGGTGGACTAATTATCTGAGGCCTGATATCAAAAGAGGAAATTTTTCTGAGGAGGAACAGCAAATTATCATAGACTTCCATCAAGTCCTTGGAAATAAGTAAATTTCTCTTGCTCCGTTCTGTTTACGTTATGTCTTAAATACACTAGCTATAATAATACTATGTTTCCAAGCAAACACTGTTTTCCCTTCATTAATGCAACCTGGACCACGTCGAACCTCAAAGCTTGACATGTGCTGTGTTTGCAGGTGGTCAGCAATAGCACAGCATCTTCCAGGGAGAACCGACAACGAAATCAAGAACTTTTGGAATACTCATCTAAAGAAAAAGCTTCTCCAAATGGGGATTGATCCTGTCACCCACAGGCCAAGAACTGACCTTAACATAGTTACAAACCTACCACAGTTGCTTGCTGCTGCTGCAAATTTCAGCAATCTGATGAATATTCCCTGGGATAACGCAATCAAAGCACAGGTGGATGCCACCAAACTCCAGTTGCTGCATAACATACTGCAAGTCCTAGGCAACAGTCCACCTCCAAACATGGAAGCACGGGACCATCAGCTATATGAATACCTCAGAATGAACTCTCAGTTAGAGGGACTCCTGAAATGCGGCGAGGATGGTCTTTCTTCGCAAGGTGTCAACGCTCAGGCTCAGTCCAACTATCCAAATATCGATGCTCCTCAGCAACCATTCAGTGATCACTATCCAATAAAGGACTCAAAACCACGTAGCCACAATAGTGACCAATTAGTCTCTTCATATGCTTTTCCAACTCCAAACACACTGCCCCGGTTGGTTTCAGCCTCACCTGAATGTTCATCAGCAAACACAATCAACCCAAATGATATTATTTCTTACCCTTCTAATGCCACTTCAACCACATTTGAAGCGTGGAGGAATCTTATGGATGATGGGGCAAATGACAATTATTGGATAGATATAATTGAGTAAGTAAACATCCTTTTCACAATTAATTATATACGTACTTAATTAAAATCTTGAACTTGCTGGTGTCAATGTTGTGGTTTTAAGGTCTCAGGTTTTATTGATTCATGAGTGCAATCTTTTTTGCAGTCAAGCATCTTCGCTGCCATGGCCAAACTAAAAAGAAAAAGCTCAAAGGAATTAAGAAGACGTATTTGACTGTAAATTATGAGTTTCTTCCACTGTAGATTCCCACAACTCGTCAACAGATACACATACATATGTTACCAATGTATGAAGAAAGAATACCCCGACACAAGGGATCATTGTATACTCTTTTTTTCTTTTTTTTTTTCCTTGCATAATATTGGTCATACTATTTTGGATTTCAATATTGTATCTTATTGAGTTGTTATCAACTTCTTCAGTTATGGATTCGTGATCTTGAAAAGAAATATTGCATGTCTTGTTGCTCATATTTCGTCTGCACTTGATCAACAGCAGCACCGATCATAATGTTTCATGATAACAATTATAGGTTAAACATTAGGCTCTTAATTTTCCATAAGAGTTGATGATCGAGAGTGAGGGATCCAAGGATTTCAAAGGGTGGATGGATATAAAATGAATTAGTTGTAGAGAGGGTGGAACACGAAATTGATGGTTGCAGGAGACCCACTACACTTCTGCCATGAGGAGGCTTGACCTTTGATAAGGTGGAAACCCATGTCAACGACCTATACAACGTGGGCGGACGCAAAGCCAAGGACATAACGCCTATACCCTTATCTACTTTGTTTTACGTTTGATTCTCTCTCTGATTCGGACTTTGCAAAACTAAACCAAAAAAGTTATCTTAAAGAGTCCATTTGTTAAGCAACTAATGTGGAGTTAACTAGTGATATATATATTTGCCTTTTGATAAGAAGTCAAGACAATTTGTTGCTAATTAGGTAAGATCATTTACTTTTGATCGAAGCTATTGATGCAAGATTATAGAAATTCAACTTGCGAACCTAACAGTCTCCTTCATATTAGTTTCTAGAAGAACTAGCTAGCTAGGGTGCATGGAACGGGAATGGAGGGCTGCTGTTTCCCGTTGAAAATCTTTCCACGTATATGTAAGCTAAGAAAAATTTAAATTGAATTGTACAAACATATATATATATATATATACAAGGATAAAAGTGAAACTTGGCTAAAATGCAGCTTGTTCATGCTAGCTAGATAACATTATCCGACAAGAGAGTATACTTGATCATATGATAAATTCTTGGTAGGTGCTTTTTTGACCTTTAATGAACAACTAACCTACCAACCATGCCAAATTTAAGCTCATATTCCAACCTAAATAGATACGTACTTCTGTATGATAAAAGGAGAGGATACTTTTTATTTTATTTTATCATTGTTTCATAACATCACGATATCAAAATATTAGATATATATATTTTGGTAAAGACCAAACAGACCCTGAATCCATATATATACATTATTCTAGCTGTCGAACGTACGTAATTGGCACATATCATTAACATCATAATATATATGAAAAGATGATTTACTGCGCCCAGCGATGGAAAACTAAATCCACAAGTTGAAATATTGAGTTAAAACAGACAAATGCGTGTGTGTGTGTATTCTTTGACTTTGGGGGCGTTTAGAGTGATGGAGGCTCGTGCAAGTTACAGTACTACAGGGTATCATGATTAAAAAAAATAAATTAATCACGAGTTAAAAACTTCTATAATTAGTCGAATTAATATGATAAAACAATCAATATATATATATATATATATATATATATATATATATATATATATTTCCAATTCGTAATTACCATTAGAATCCGTGAAGAAAGTAATTCCGCCAATAATCACTTGTAGACTTCCCAACATAAATAAATCGTCGCTGATTGCAACAGAATTACATCAACTGATGGATTAAGTTTTGTATATTATTACCGACAAAACTTTTCTTCATAATGCTTACTTAGCAAAATATTACACTACCAATTTTCACTACAAGATTTCACAGTTTTACCGACGGACATATTCCGTCGGTGTGTGACAGAACGTTCGTCGGTAAAGTATTTACCGACTATATTACCGACGGAATACTCCCGTCGGAATACCTTTTGTCGGTGATTCCACATTCCGTCGCCATATCGGTCGGTAATAAAAAAAACACGTTTACCGACGGTTTTACCGACGGCCCATGCGCGCCAAAAAAAAAAAGTTTCCCGCTGGGAATATACCGACGGAATATATTCCGTCGGTGTTATATAAATACCGACGGACTAACTCCGTCGGCAAAAGTGTCGGTGATATTTCATACCGACCGAATAAATCCGTCTGTAAATTCGTCGGTATTTTTATACCGACGGATTATTGCCGTCGGTGAGTATGTCGGTGATGGGATGGCATACCTCAGACACTGTTTAATGCCGACGGATTTATTCCGTCGGTAAATCCCTGTGTAATTTTTTTTTTTAATTATTTAGAAAAAATAATATAAATTAATAGTAATACAAACCAATTATGTAAATAAAATTTATATTAAGCAACAAAAACTCAAAGTTAAATAATATTCATTACAAAATGAATGTGTTTAAAAAAAAACAATTAATATAAAGGTGGAGGAGGAGGAGGAGGAGGAGGGTGGGGGTTAGGCGGCCAAAAAGGATTAGGCACACATGTTCCGCCTTGTGTCATGTTCATGACCATTTGACGAAGCTCTTCATAGGCCGCTCTTTGTTGTTCAGACTCTGCTCTGCGTTGTTCGTCCGCCAATCTGTGTTGTTCGTTCGCCAATCTTTGCTCTTCTTTGAGTTGTGTGTACGCCTCTGATAGGTGGTCGCACCTTTGCTGCAAGGCCACAAACTCCTTAGATTGGGAGCTCGATACAGATTGGGAGCTCCCACCGGTTGAAGCAGTACCGGTCGACCGCAACTTGGCAGCGGTAGTGTTGGAGAGCCCGTAAACCCGATTTTTATCGGGTCCACCTGACGATCCAGCCTCCATCCACAAATCCGGATCGAATTCCGGATGGGTCGAAGGATCATCCCCGTATCTCTCCCTCAACCGATTATTATAGGTCTCCTGAAAAAAAAAAAAAATCATATTCAATTCAATAAACATAATAATAACTTACAAAATAAAATGGTTGAACAAACACACCACAAACTGTTGAGCACGGTTGTCAACGAACTGTTGCGTCCCCTTTTGGCGGTCATGACTCCGCACGTGCGTCTCCACAAACAGCTCCATAGGGCTCGGCTCACGTCCAAGAGACGTAGCCTATATATAATGAAAAAAATTTATTAACAACAAATTAATTGAACGATATATTTCATTTAAATTAATCTTACCATCCGTTTTGCATGTGCAGCAAACGGAACGGAGCCGCCGGTGTGCGTTGTAACCGAGCCATGAATTTGCCGATTCCGGTTGCCTGCACCGGACTGTGAGCGTCGAGTGAACCGCTCAGACGTCACGTGCTGAAGATAGTGCGGCCATATATCTTCCGGGATGTATATTGGTTTGAAATCCCTCCAAACCGCAACATCGTTCCAGCCTTGTAACCCCTTATCCCTCGCTGTTTTTTTTGCTTTTTTCTAGGCGTCATACCAAAAATCACGCAACCTAATTCACGCACGAAAAAATAACATTTCAAAACATAAATAATTATGTAAAAAAAAGTCGTATTGTTTTCGATGTTACCTAATTGCCGCGTGATTTTCCCACACCCTCCTCACAACACTGTCATGTTCATCGTCCCAGCAGAATCGATGCTGTATATAAAAAAATAATTTTTTAAAATGTTAATAATTTATTTACAATTATAACTTGAATTTATTAGAAATAAGGTGAAAATTATATATTAACACGAACCTCAAATCTATGAAACCATGCATCAATTTGAGGCATCCATTCAGGATGTCTGGATATTTGACTCCATTGAAACAATGGAATCTCCATCGACGCTTTAAACGCCGATAATATTACTCGGGCGGCCTCAATGTTTGTGAACCTGAAAAGAAATGAAATTAATTTGTGATTACTTCATAAATTACGTTTTAAAATTGTTTTTATATATATATAAAAAAACTAAAACCTTAACAAACTTACATTGAAAGATCGTCCTTCCACTGTGCCTCGAACTGGTGGGTAAATTCATTCCGCTTCGAAGGCATGCCGCGTCTGCGATGTGAAACATCGCTGGAAGAGGCAGCATCGGTTGACAGCGCAGGTGGTGTAGGTGCCTCTTCTTGAGAGGCACCTAAGGAAACATCATCATCGCTGTTAGACGAACTTGATTCGACTGGACGACCAGCTCTGGTTTTCATTTTGCGCATCTAAACAATTTTATATTAATAATTGTAAAATAAAATTCAAAAGTTAAAAAAAAATCGGCAGCACCTCCCCTATACTGGATACTACCCAAATCCACAAACCTGCAAATATTAACAATAGCCACAACCAATCGAACCAATCTATACTAACTATTAATCCTAAGATAAATTCAACGTTAAAAATTACAATTCACAAATTAATCAATAATTATATTCAAAACAATAAAAAATATAACAAAAAATAAATTCAATAAATTCAACAAATTATACTTCAACAAATTAACAATTACAATTCAACATTAACAATTATAATTCAACAAATTCAAAAAATTCAAAAAATATTCAAATATTCAACTTTAACTAATTCTAAGTTAAATTAACTAATAACAATTCTAACAACACAACAACAAAAAATATTCAATAAATTCAACAATTAAATTCAATTATTCAACAATTAAATTAACAAATATTGAACAAATTCAAAAAATTCAAAAAATATTCAAATATTCAACTTTAACTAATTCTAAGTTAAATTAACTAATAACAATTCTAACAACACAACAACAAAAAATATTCAATAGATTCAACAATTAAATTCAATTATTCAACAATTAAATTAACAAATATTCAACAAATTAAAAAAATTCAAAAAAAATTCAAAAAATTCAACTTTAACTAATTCTAAGTTAAATTAACTAATAACAATTCTAACAACACAACAACAAAAAATATTCAATAAATTCAACAATTAAATTCAATTATTCAACAATTAAATTAACAAATATTCAACAAATTAAAAAAATTCAAAAACAATTCAAAAAATTCAACTTTAACTAATTCTAAGTTAAATTAACTAATAACAATTCTAACAACACAACAACAAAAAATATTCAATAAATTCAACAATTAAATTCAATTATTCAACAATTAAATTAACAAATATTCAACAAATTAAAAAAATTCAAAAAATTCAACTTTAACTAATTCTAAGTTAAATTAACTAATAACAATTCTAACAACACAAAAACAAAAAATATTCAATAAATTCAACAATTAAATTCAATTATTCAACAATTAAATTAACAAATATTCAACAAATTCAAAAAATATTCAAAAAATTAAAAAAAAAAGGAACGAAATATACATACCTTAATAATGTGTCAAATTCAAAACTTTATCTACATTTCAACAAAAAACACCAACACAACAAAAATAAAAACAACTAAAAATAAAATAAAATAAAATAAATTAGAAAAAAAACACATACCTTTTGATATAATGAAGATTTACAACACCAAATCTTGCTAGAGATTAAAGGTGAAAGTGTTTAAGGATTGAGGGGGAAAAAAATGAAAAATCTAAGGTGAAAAACGGAGGAGAAGCGAAGAAGCGGCGGGGAGAAGAAGAAAAAATGAGGCGAAGCGGCGGGGCTGGAACTTATAGGTCAATTTTACCGACGGCATCACCGACGGCCCTAACATCCGTCGGTAAAAGGTCAAAATTCCGTCGGTAACAGATCAAAATTCCGTCGGTATTTTTCGAATTTCGCCCCCAATTTTTAAAAGCCCTCCAAAATTTTCGCAGTCCGTCGGTGATTCCGTCGGTAATCTGACAAGTTCAGAGGCGCATTAATTAACGCACTTTGGAAAACGCGCGGTCCGTCGGTAATTCTGTCGGTAATATGTGTAACCGACAAATTACCGACGGACCTACGCCGTCGGTAATCCCGTCGATGGTGGTGTTATGTTTTCGAGCTTACTGTGAGATGCCGACGGACTATATTCCGTCGGTAATCCCGTCGATGGTGGTGGATGTTTTTCGAGCTTACTGTGAGATGCCGACGGAATATGTTCCGTCGGTAATCCTGTCGATGGTGGTGGATGTTTTTCGAGCTCACTGTGAGATGCCGACGGATTTCATTCCGTCGGTATAGTTGTCGGTGAAGCCGTCGGTAATGTCGTCGGTGTTGGTGGCATTTCGTGTAAATATTTACGAACTCTCTGTGAGATACCGACGGAATATAGATCCGTCGGTATTTACGTCGGTGATTGTAGCATTATGCAGGAAAGGTTGTCTTTGTATTGCCTGTTTACCTTCCTGCAATAACTTAACTGATAAACTGTCTATCACATAAAACAATAACCACATTGCTTAAACAATAAATATTTTGTTTTACAAAATACATCATCAATAATCTAAATTACATGAGACAAATGTTTTTACATAGAGCTTCATTTTTATAATTAGTCGGAATTTTCTTCTTCTTCCTCATCAATTGAATTGTCATCATCTTCATCGCAATCTTCAATATGGATATCATCTTCTTCATCGACATTTGGTTGTCCGCTAGAGCTGAGAACAACATTCAACTCCTCTCCGTCAATATCAACAAGACTATCATCGAGAACTCGAAAATTTGAATTTTCTTCCAATTCAATCGAAGGAGCAACTCGATATGGTTCAACCAACTCACGAACTTGAAAGACTTCATCTCGCACACTTGTGTCTTCGTTCTCATCCTGAACACTAACCTCGACACGACCCCGTGGTTTCGTTTTTAAAACGGACAACCAATCAACTCTTGAACGATCCTTTCTAAATGAAGGGGTGTATGTGTAATAAACTTGTTGACATTGCTTTGCGAAAACAAAGACATCGTTTATGTTGCGGAGTCTAGCTTTTGAGTTGATTTCGACCAGACCATGGTGCGGATCAACTCTGATTCCTCTGTCCGTCGTGTCATACCAATAGCATTTGAATAAAAACACTTTATTCTGCTCGCTATGATATTGCAGTTCGACGACCTCTTCTAATCTACCATAGTAGTCAACTTCTAACTGGCTACTTGTGGATCCCTTAACACAAACACCGCAGTTGTATGTCTTTCTTCCTTGCCCGTATTCTTCAGTATGGAAAACATATCCATTGACAAAATACCCGTTGTAGCACTTAACTTTTCTTTCAGGGCCGAGGCTTAGTGAAGACAATGACTTGGGCGCACTCCTTCCCATTTGATAAACCTTGTAAATATATGTAATTAAATGTACATCAATACACGGTAAATGAACGAGAATCTCGTAATGACATGCATACGTTAGAATGAGTTTGTGATAGTGCTTACATGTGTTCTGAACCATGTGGCAAATTGTTCATCTTGTAATTGAAAGATCTGGGATTCGGTCAGCTGCGAGTTATTGGAGAGCAAATATTGTTGATGTTGCCTGCAAGTGATAATGAGTGTATGATATTACAATATATAATTAATAGTATATTACTGACAAAGTTTAATTACTATTACACATATATAGACTTACTGAATAAATGGTCTCAGCTCATCACAGTTAAATAGAACATAGTTGTGTGCTTGTTTGAATTCTATTTCCGATAAATATCTTCCTCTTACGGCATTTTTAGGTGTGGGTCGTCCAGTATTGGAGAATATTGACAAGTTCCCACTGGAAGGCACTTCACCGCCATCGTCATGCCGTGGAACGCGATTGAGTCTTGTTCTCAGATGAGGTTCGAAATAGTACGAGATAAATGTTGATATCTCTTCAACAATATAGGCCTCAGATATCGAAGCCTCAACATGCGCCTTGTTCTTAACCTTTTTTTTTAGATTAAACAAGTACCTGCATTGAAGTACAATTCAAGTATTTTCAAATAAGAAAAACATAGAAAATACTTTAAGATATGAATTCCATTGCAACTGTAATATCTCACCGTTCGAATGGGTACATCCATCTATACTGGACCGGTCCTCCAGCTTTTGCCTCGAACGGTAGATGTATAGGGAGATGCTCCATTGAGTCAAAAAATGAAGGAGGGAATATCATCTCAAGTTTGCATAGTGTCTCGATGATATTCGTTTGAAGCATCTCAATGTGCTCAACATTCATCTTGCTGGAGCATATATCTCTGAAGAAATGACTGATCTCCGTTAGTGCATCCCATATTCCCTTTGGCAACAAATCACGAAAAGCTAATGGGATGAGTGTTTGCATAAACACGTGGCAGTCATGGCTCTTCATTCTATACAATCTGCAGTCCTCTATGTTAACAAGCCTTGATATGTTCGATGCATGTCCATCCGGGAAACGCAGACTCTTAAGCCATTTGTAGACTAGCAGTTGTGCGTTTTTCTCTAACACGAAGCTTGCCCTTGGTTTTGCAACCCGTGACTCGTCATAAACCAACTCCATATTTTTACGGTTACAGTATAAAGCTATATCCAATCTAGCCTTCATGTTGTCCTTTGTCTTCCCCTTCACATCCATGACGGTGTTGAAAATATTCTCAAACACGTTCTTTTCGATGTGCATGACGTCAAGGTTATGGCGGAGAAGATTAGTCTTCCAATACGGAAGCTCCCAAAAGATACTTCGCTTTACCCAATTATGGGTCAAACCAAAACCAGGAAACTTTTGCTTACCTGATTGAAGGCCAAACACAATGTCACCGTACTCTGATACAACATGATGCAATTCTTCACCAGAAATACGCGGGGATGCAACATCTTTTTCAACTCTACCAACAAAGAAATCTTTTCTGTTCTTTCTGAACCTGTGATTAAGTGGCAAGAAGCGACGGTGACAGTCAAAAAAAGAAGCTTTACCTCCGTTTGCTAGCGTGAATGCCTTGTTGTTTTCCATGCAGTATGGACATGCGAGTTTCCCATGCGTGCTCCAACCAGAAAGCATTCCATAAGCTGGAAAATCACTGATAGTCCACATCAAAGCCGCCCTCATAAGGAAATTTTGTTTCCTAGATATATCATAAGTCAGAGATCCGGAGGACCACAACTGCGCCAGCTCATCTATCAACGGTCGAAGACAAACATCTATATTCCGCCCCGGGCTGCTTGGACCGGGTATGACAGTAGATAGAAACATGAACTCCGGCCTCATACACATTCCCGGTGGCAAGTTATAAACTGTGAGAATGACCGGCCAACAAGAATAGGGAGCAGCAAATGACCCAAATGGGTTGAACCCGTCTGTACACAACCCAAGTCGAACATTCCTTGATTCAGCAGAAAAGTCAGGATGAACACTGTTAAAGCGTTTCCACGCTTCGCCGTCAGAAGGATGCGCCATCACACCATCAACGACATCGTGTGTTTGGTGCCATGTCATGTGCTCAGCAGTCCTTGGTGACATAAATAACCTCTGTAGTCTAGGTGTGATCGGGAAATATCTAAGTTTTTTATATGCCACTAGAGTCTTCCCCCTGCCAGTTCTGGGTTTGTAACGAGAATGCCCGCATGTCATGCACTCGGTCATCACAGCATTTTCAAGGTAGTATAACATGCAGAAGTTAGGGCACATGTCAATTTTCTGGTATCCTAAACCGAGGGGTTTCATCATGGACTTCGCAGCATAGAAGTTCTCTTTGAGCCTGTTCCCTTCTGGTAAAATGCTTCTTGCCCAATCAATAATTTTGTCATACCCGGCCTCACTCAACCCGTGATCTGACTTGATGGTGAACACCTGTGCCACAGCCGATAATTTACTGTGGTTTGTGCAGCCATCCCATAATGGTTCGTCAGAATCTTTCAACAAATCAAAAAACCTAGCTGCCTCTGCATTAGGTTCTTCTTCTACGATTGGACATTGATTGACATTATGTTGATTCATTCTCATTGCATCCATAACCATGTTTCTGTAAGGATTAGTGTTGTCATTTGCCGCTTCATGCACGTTGCTAGCACTAGAAGTTGACCCAACCACCGTTTCTCTCATTCTCCTATTACTAACAAATACCTCTCCATGTGCATACCAACACTCGTAATTCTCCACAAACCCTTTGTGTAGAAGATGCATCATTACAACATCTGGATGCAGATACTTTTTATTTTGACACTTCCTGCATAGACACCTAATACCGCCTCCAGTAAAATTTCTGGGAATAGATGTTGCGAAATTAATAAAACCCTGAACCCCGTTACAATAATCCATCCTCCGCAATCCTTGGGGTGAATCTAGATACATCCATGAACGATCATCCATGACTTCTATCGAACCTCTATAAAAAGGACCCATTAATTAAGCAAGCTCTTAATTATTTCAAAACACAACAAGTAATTCGGTAATTCTACAAATTAAGTTTTAACAATTTTCAAACAAATACAATCTTACAAAATCTAAAACAAACCATAACAAGTATAAAATTATACATTCATATACTACAAGTTTGTTTGAGAAATAACAATAAAACATGTACATCTACTAAAAAAATTAATACATATAATAAAAAAACAATAAAATTAACATTTAAATGTTAAAATTTTAAAAGATAGAATTACTTACAAAAAATGATAAAATCCGTCGGTAAATCAGAACACGGATGCTGTGACCACAAAACAAATACAACTTGTTGTGCTGAGATGAGAAAGATTTTGTTTTGGGGCGAGGGGGGGCTAGTTATTTTGCAGATGGGGAGGGTTAGGATTAGGAAGAAGAAGGAGAAATGGGGGAGGAGAGTGTCGGCAGAGGGGCCATATATTCACTTTTACCGACGGGTTTTATTCCGTCGGTGAATCCGTCGGCGAAACCGTCGGTAATTATGACGGGCAATCGACACGTCACCGCACGGACCTGCTATTCAAATCCCTCGGTGATTCCGTCGGTAGTTTTAACGGTGCACCCGTCACGTCACCGGTACGGATCTGGCATTTCAAATCCGTCGGTGATTCCGTCGGTATTTTTTGTTGGTGAATAGGTCCCATCACGCGTACGGGCCCCAGTTTTTAATTCCGTCGGTGATTCCGTCGGAAAAATCACCCGCCAAACCCTCCGCGCCACTGCCCGCCCTTTTTTCATTGATTCTGAATTTTCGGTCGGTAATTCGGTCGGTAATTACCGACGGACTATGTCCGTCGGTAATTACCGACGGACTATGTCCGTCGGTAATTACCGACCTAATTACCGACAAATATTTGCCGTCGGTGATTTCGGCCGAGAAATACCGACAGAAAAAATTCCGTCGGTATGTCCGTTGGTATTTAGCGATTTTCTGGTAGTGTTTAAAGTTTTATTGGTGAAAATTTCAGTTGATATTTACATTCACGGTACATCGATAAGCATTTTACTAAAAAAAATCATAAATAGAAATAATCTGTTATTTTTATTTGTAATTTTTGATTTATTGGTAATAAATTTACTAATAAATTTACATACGAATAAAGCGAGTAAATTTTTTTCTTAATCTGCATCATTTGTTGGTATTTCTCTCGGGATGTTTACCATATAACTGATGGAATATTGTATGCAATTCTGTCGATGTTTTTAATATTTTGTCGGTAAATATAACAAATCACCGATGAAATATTATTTATAATTTTATTTGAAAGCTCACAATAGCAATGATATTTAAATATAATGATGAAAGTATTTTGTTAGTAACCCTGCCAATAATAATTTAAAATATATTTTTTAAAAATATATTGAACATATGTAAAAAAATAATTAAAATCAAATATATAAAATTAAATTAAAATAATATAAAAATTTAATATTTATTACGAATTTAAATATTTTTACATTAAAATACAATAAATTTAAAACAGAGATGACGTTGGAGGATAAGGAATAATCTAAAACACAAGTGATGCTGGAGGAGGAAAAGGAAGCCGATAGTCACCGGGACCATAGGGCCAATAAAGAGGAGCACATGGATCACCCATGTGTGATCTCATCTCCATCACCACTCGTTGGAGTTGTTTATAATTTATAGTGAATCATTCATATTTTTCACAGAGATTAGTTGTTTGATCCTATGCTCGTTGGTTAAACATTGACTTAAACTCGGGAGTTTAAATGCTTGGAATCAATTGCGAGTATTCAATAGTCAAAACACGAATGACCATCTATAAGTTCTCGGTTATAGTGTTACAGAGTCCGTATACTTGGTTTCTATCAGATCCATTGAACGATCCTACCTCTGACAATGACGTAACAAATCTTCTCAAGTAAAAACCCTTTATTATTATATAAAGAGATGATTAATTTACTCTTTAACACTTTCAAAACTCTTTACTTTGAGTATCTTGTGGGTACCACAAAAAGCTGACAAATTATCACCGGAAAAAAGAATGAGATGGAAATAAATAATATTGAAGAAGGTGGTCACAAAAGGAAAAAGAAAGATTATCAAAGCACTTATGATTTTCAAAAATCTAGTCCTACTATATAAACATTAACTTTACCTCACTTTTTTTTGGAAACCAATCCAATAACCAAACTAGCTCACCAAATAATCAAAATAACAACCACCTATGAAATTTTTTTTTTTTTTAAATCAAAGAACAATGGTCAACTATTGTCAATATTACTAAGTGCTAAGTGAAATGTACCGAAGATTGTTGAGTATTGGTCAAGTTACCCCTACTCCATTGACCCTATTGCAGCCATCATTCCTAAAATGGTATAAACCAAATAAAACTTATGAATACCATGCTTATATTGGTGGACATAACATTAATGAATATGTAGCCTTTAAGAGAAAATCCTTCAACTTATTAAGGAAGGATAAATCACCTTCAACTAAGCCTAAAAGCCTAAAATATAAGCGTAAACCAACTTTCAAATCATGCCTCTAGAAATGAAGTAAATAATATTGAAGAAACGAAAAAAGGCTGGATAGTCATGAAGGTAACATTAAAAGATATATAGAACAATGATGCAAGCAGGAAACTCAAGGCTTGAAGCTTGTTCAGCCCGTGGGCTTTGGCCTGTCGTTAATTAAATTCAGATCTTTCTTTCCAAAAGTAAACCCAAGAAAGAAAGAAAACGGACGAATTCCCACCTTCTCAAGTTCATTGCAAATCTTTAAAAAAGAATAAAATAAAAGAACTCCCAAGTCCTCACCTTTTATGTGTTCATTTGTGAGCATGATGAAACAAGTGGATATTTCCAAACCTCCTCAAGAATCTCCTCAACGCAGTTTTTGTAACGATGATATGCTAAATGTTCAGATTCAGTAGTCACCGTGATGTTTATTATAGCCTATAGTGTAATTATATTTTGTTTCTTTTTCCACGACCATAGTTATTTCATGTTCAATTCTCTCCATTCCATATTACTCTAGGATGAGATAATTGCTTAGAAATTACTCACAAGTTGCTTGCCGGTATCTTACCTCTGCAATCCTTTAACATGTTTGCACAAAGTTGATTTCTTTTTTCTTTGTGTAGCTATATTGCTTCGATGTTTTTTCTGTACGTTGAATGAATTGAATTTGATTCATTTCTTAGAGCTTCTAGTACTGAATACTTCACCTCTCTTCCCCCTCAGCCATTCAAGTTATTATTCAAGCTTTCTGTTGTTGAAATCCTAAGCGTTCTCATCTTAAAGTTTTCTCAAATCTGATTATTAATATATCTCCCTCACCTCATCTATACATGGACATATCAGCCCCTTGTTGGTATTTCAGATTCTTAGGCCTAAATAAGTTCCAGTACAGTACCTATGCGATGTTTTGTGCAGGCCACCCATGGATTGTGGATGGCAGGATTTCCGTAGATAAACCTCTTGATTCTGCTATTTTATCGCACCTGAAGCAGCTCTCTGAAACGAACAAGCTCAAGAAGATGGATTTGCATGTAAGATTCTTGCAGGTGTGCTGTAGTTTTCTTTGATTATATTACTGGTTCCATTGGAAAAATTAAGGAATATATGAACTAGTTTGATTGTTGAATGATCTGATAGTGTTAGCTCTAAAAGAACAGGGCCGATATAACTCTTAATTCAGCTATTTGCATGACAACTGCTTTATCTGGTGGTCCCTCTCGTAACTTCTTTGCTCGTCATCATGTCCATAAATTATTTATCAGATTCTTAATAAGATTCTTTGCTTTTCGATATTCTTTGCTTGTTTATATGATGACTACATAAGATTCTTAATGTTAAAAGTACTTTCGTAGGTTTTTTGCTTCTTTTAATAACATGATGTGGGAATTTTATAAGCTGCCTTTATAGGAAAATACCAAAAGCATGGCTTGTATAAGCCTGTTCAGATGAACTCAGTGCTTCTTCCTGTTCTAAAGAATGGAATTTCACCTCAGAAGAGGAGGTTTCTTCTCTCTCATCTTGGTCGGATGATCCAGAAGAAAGTTCTTGCATCAGAATCCATGGCACAGATTTCAGCTTAGCTACTAGCAGCAACATTGCTGCTGTTGTACAAGAGGGAGATTTTTCTCCACTGAATTGGTTGGTTGCTTAGATCAGTAAGCACTAGAAACCTAGAATTTGTGTAAGATGTTCAGTATATACTCTTTTGAAAAAGCAGAGAATATATCTTTTATTCCTTCTTCTTTAACAGATGCATAAAATGTTTTGTCGTATTGCTAGTGGTAAATAAAATCTGATTCCAAGCATTGCTTTCACTTGTTCTATCAGCCACCACTCATGTCACTGAATCTTTAAACAAATAAATTACATAAGGTTCCCTTGTACTTCCATGTCCTCCGATTTACTTGGAGGAAATTCTTACCAGAGACGGGAAGAGAGAAGCGCGGGTCGACTATAAAAAATAAAAAATATAGTTTTTAACCCGGCTCGATAAGGTCTGGATTATAGATTTTGACCTGGTTATCCGGACTTCCTTTAAATAGATTTAGAGAATCTGATTGACGTTGAGATAAACTATTTTTAATATTTTAACATTGTGCTTTTTGCAAATATTTTTTTAAAAATTAAAAATAAAACTAAAAGTTATTATCCTTATGCTACAATAAAATAACTAAATTACTATTAAAAACAAAAAATATATATATTAAACTTGCTTAGAGGGGATATTTCATATTTTAATTTTTTAAGCATGATAAAATAATTAAATTACTCTTGTAATAAAAAAATTTCTTAACTTTATATCAAAGGATTTTTTTGTATTTTTATTATGTTTTTTTTTTTGTTATCAAGTTTAGCAAGGAGATATTTTATAATTTAACAAATTTAAATATTATTAAAAAAATGAATATGACACAAGGGCCACCCTTGTTCCTTTTAGTCCATGTGTGTGGCACTGTATAGTAATCAAATACTGTTATCCACGACAACATTTGAATTGTTTTGGTAACCACCCCACGATGCAATGGTGTGTTTGGCATTGGTGGCCTTATCTCTTTTTCTTTCTATTTTTTTTTTCTTATTTTCTTTTCTCTATCATTGATTTTCACACCTTATCCTTTAAAGTTTTAAAACAACTCTTCATTTTTTTTTACTGTAAACTTTATCTTTATTTTTTTAATTATTATTTGTTTATATGAAATAATTTATAAAATTATTTTTTTTTCAATTTCATCCTCTTGATTTTTTTTTGCGATTTCTTTCTCCAATTTGTTTTCCTATCAAATTTGATCTTTATTTTTTTATTACTATTTTTTTTACTTTGCAAAAAATTTTATATTGATATTAATTTTTTTTTATTTTATTCTTTAATATTAAATTGGTTAGGAATTGAGCTTTTTGATTTAGCCTAAGTTTAAGATTTCATGAATTGTTAATTTGGGGATGAACTCTCTAAGAAAAAAAAAAAGAAAGAAAAAGAAAGAAATTCTCTCTTTAAGATTTGAATTTTTCTTTGTTTCCTCTCTTCGAAAAGTTTTTAGAAAGAAAATCGTTGATCAAATTGTTTTCGAAGTTTAAATCTACATTTAATCATATTGGATATTAAAGATAGTCTACACATTATTCAAAATGGCATCTACTTTCTCTTCGAGTACCCATTTGTCTCTCTATCGCTCTAAGAATTGTAATGGGTTTATTATTATTATTATTATTATTATTATTATTATTATTTGTAGTTTGAAGTTGTGAATTTTGTTCTAATTTTCCTATAAAGTTCTTATCTTGATGTGTTTTTTTTTTAATTCCATTTTAATTGAACTCTTTATCCATTTTAAATTAATTATGATTTCTTGATTTTTTTAAGGGCTTGAAGAATTTTTTTGTTTATACGGTGGGTCTTTTAGCTTTTAAGACTCTGGTTAAACGTGGTTTACTGTCTTAATGAATTAGGAATTAAGAGAACAAGAGAAGTTTCTTGATCTTGATAGTTTTTTTTTTTTTAAGTAATGCTCATGTTTCAATTGCAGTGCAAATGTAATAATATTGCCATGTAATCTTCTTTCTATGCAACTGAAGATATTTTTTATTTTTCTATTTTATGCCTTGAAAGTTTTTATTGCATTAAAAGGGTTAAAAATGTTTCAGCCTTCTTGCAACTATCAACTGATTTGTGATTGCTGGAAATATATAACATGATATTATTGATATATATTTAAATAGACAATCTTTTGGTTAAATTTGGGTAAGAAGACAATTTGATATAGAAGAAATCAATTATTTTTAAAATTTTAGGTCTCATCAACGATTATAGTGTTAGTGAATATACTATGTCACCAATTGACTGGTTATATATAATAATAATTTTATTTATGTAAAACATATTTATTATTAATAAAAGCTTTTTTTATCTTTAATAATTAATTATATTTAATTAATGAATCTAGTGTTTGATTAATAAAACTATAGTAAAGCTAAAGTTTGTGGAACAAAAATATTTTTCATTGAAAATTATAAAGTTATTATAATTATTAGATTCTTATTTTTTCAAAGCATTATTCCTAAATATTCATGGTCAATGTTCTATTAAGACTAAATATTATTTAGAATTGTTAAGACTGATGCATATCATGTTTTTTCTTTTATGAAAGGAAGCAACTATCTCATAAACTGAGAAATGAGAGATGTTTGCAGCTAATATGCAGGTGTTTGTCAGATGACATGTACACTAAATTAATTTGCAAGAGAATTTTATTTGGAGAGATCACTTATGTCTATGGAAAGGCTCCCATGATAGTTGTGTAAGAGATCCTTAAACTTGAGATCGTTAAGTTATCTTATATAAAGAGTGTTATTCTTTGATTCTAACCACACGTTATCCTAATCAAAGGTAATAAATGGGTAGATATTAGGTATAATATAAACTATATGAAGGTATTTGAGTAATTAAAAAGGGATTCATCGCCATAGGTGAATTAGGAAAAATACTTCAGTTGTTTTCAAATAGTATTAATTGTGAAATTCTTGACCAATGTGAAAGTGAAATTAGAAAAGAGGGTGTGCTCATTGAGCTTTATTCCCCATCAAAGTTTTGAGAGTATACCTTATTAAGATGATATAGTTTTATCCACTAGATTGTTGGCTTCTTTCCTTTCAATATTAGCTTCTTTTCCACCTGAAACTAGATTGGATTTTGTTCTTTCCTTCTCTCTCGTTGTAGTACCCTATTTCTTTAGCTCCCCTCTTAATCATTTATAGGATTTTTTTTATCAATTCATTAGTCCGATAGACACTTTTTCTTTACAAGCTTACTATGAAAAACCTTGATGAGATTTTGCTTTGTAAGCACTGTAAAGAGAGTATTTGTTGTTGACTATTTTTTACCCCATAAAAAAATCATGAAAACAAAAAGAAAAAAATAGAAAAAAAAATCTAAAATATAAGAGGATATACATGAAAAAAGTGTACATGATTGCCTAAGTTGGTGGTGAAATACCAAAATAAAAAGTAGAAAAGTTGGAGGATGATGTATAAGATTGGCGAAATTGAGTACCCAATTCTGATTGACAAAGGGCCCATTTGATAAAAATATTTTTATTTGGGTTAAATAAATATAAATTTGGATAGTTAAGGACTCAATGAGAATTTTAAAAGGCTTAATTAATTTTATTGAAGATGTAATTGCAAGAAAAATTGATATTTGAAGTCAATTTAGGCTTTAATTGGAAGAAATCAAAATTTGGAGGTCAATTTGCAATTTTAAAGAGTTAATTTGATAAAATTAGAGCTTAATTGCATAAATATTAAAGTTTGATTGGCAATTAGGGACTTGATTGAAGAAATCCAAAACCAAATACCAAATTGAAAAAAGGCATGTGATTGTAAGGGTTGAAATTAATCAAATTATAGGCCAAATTGAAGAAAATTAAAATTTTGATAGTCAATTAAAGGTCCAAGTGCCCAAATTGTAAACCAAGGACCAAGATGAAAATGACACTAAACTTTAGGGCTGGTAGTTGAGTTTGACAAGGTTCAAATTGCATAAATTTAAGAGTTTGAGAGGTAATTACAAGTGTAATTAAAAGCAATTGGAAGAATAGAAACTAAAATGAAATATGTCAGATCCCAAATTAATGGCTGCATTTTTAGATTCTAGCCAAATTAAGTTGACACTTTCAAATGAATGAATATGGAGCTATAAACCTTAAAATTGAGTAAGGTTGAGTCCAAATAAAAGGTGTATACCCTCTTTACCAAGATCAAGTGGTCTTTAATGACAATGACATCAGTGTTGCTCCGACAAAGCCTTAAAAATGATTAACTCAGTCATCAATGGTTATGATACTCATTTCATAAAACCACTAATCATTTTCATGTATTCACACTTCAAGCCTTATTAGTGGAACTTTATCAAAGGTTAGTCCTGTTTCTCTCAAGATCAAAAGACCAGAAAAAAGCTACTTAGTCTCTAAGTTTGAAAAACCACTAAATCTCAAGAAACCAAGTTTGTTGCAAAACCACCATTGAAAAACCAGCAGAGGTATAGAGGTCACAACTGTGA
This sequence comes from Populus davidiana, assembly GCA_030145905.1. Taxonomy (NCBI): domain Eukaryota; kingdom Viridiplantae; phylum Streptophyta; class Magnoliopsida; order Malpighiales; family Salicaceae; genus Populus; species Populus davidiana. The sequence continues at coordinate 8,313,084 of CM057807.1, forward strand.
AATGTTCTCCAAAATCCTTTTATTTTGATTAAAGGGTAAGATTTGATCAATATGTTTAAACCCATCAAAAAACCATAGAAAACCCTAAAAACACCCTTTAGAAAATCAGAGCAAAAGAGCGAAAGAGGTGAGGAAAAGATTGATAAAGAAACTATAAAGTATGAAGGTTTAAAGGCCTAACACAAGGATTTCCTCAACTTTAAGAGAAAGTAACAAACTTGAAAAAGAAGGAACTGAAGGGCATCAATCATTATTTGAGCTTGAAAGATATAAAACATTCATTTATCCTTGTAAAATAATGTCCATGAGGCACATTTCTTGCTTGTTCTTTCATGTTTTATGGTGTTTTTGAACATTTGTTGCATTATATTGCTTTTAGGTTTGATTTTGATTAAAGCACATAATATTATAATTTTTTCTTTTTTTAATCTTGTTTGGAGTTTTCTATTATTGTTGTTGGATATTTAGAATATACTTGGATGTTTAGAATAAATGAAATATAGTGATTTGGAAATCTAGCGCTAGGGTTATTGATGTTTTTCTAGTTTGTTAGTGTGTGTTCTTGGTTCCTCCTAGGCATGGTTTTGGTTCCAAGTGTTTAAGGAGTCAATTTTGAATCAAAATTTGATGTTTTTATAGGCTGTTTTATATTGGCGGTTTTAAATTTGAAACCTCTTGTATGATTTTGATGTTTTGATATTATATGTCAAATTGTTTTATTCAAATATGTTTGGTTTTAGTAGTGTAACTTGTTAGAATGAACAAAGCATGTTTTAGAAGTAAAAAATGCCAGTTTTGGAGGCTTGACAATATGCTGGGTTTCTAGGCTATTTCTAGGTTACTGGGCACTGTTCTTCCTGTTCTTGGAAAGAACAATGTCATAACTTTATGATTTTGATCAATTTTGATCATATTCTTTGCACAAAAATCCTTCGGATGACTTTATTAGTAAATAATCTAAGCTTATTTACATCAATAAATGATTTTAGTAGGTTTTAATCCTAGGATTTTGGTTTCGAACCAAAACTCATTTTGACAAAACTCATGTTGAATGTTCTTAAATGTTCTTTGTTTTTCTAGGTTTTAATTTGTTTTCATAAAAAGCTTTTGATTTTTTTTTTAAAGTTTGATTTTGTTTTTTAATTCTAATTTAGGTTTTGGTTTGTTTTTTGGATAAAATAAGTGAAATTTGGTTTAGTTTTTTGTCAAACCAAAAGTTTCAGGTCAACCCGGTCGGGTTAAAATTTAGTCAAAGGTTAAGACCTTGTTTAGCTGGCAATGTTTTTGCTAAAGGTTTTCTTTGGCTTAATGGTGTATTTGACAAACACCTCATAAGCCTACTTTAACAATAATGGTTTTAAGGAAAAATGGATTTTTACGAAACATGGCCTTAAAAAAACAACATTTTTGCTTGTTGCAAATGCCTAATCCTTACAAAAATTGCATTTTATTTATAAAAAAAGAGAAAAAAAATGTCCTTGCATTTTTTTAGAAATATTTTTGTATTTTTTTATGGAATTTACAATAAGTTTGTACAATTCCTTAAGATTTTGTTAATATTTCAATAACCCTTTTTGTTTTTTTTGCTTACTCTGAAAATTAATGATCAACATTCTGCTATAAATGTTGGACATATAAGTAGATTAGTATTTAAACATCAGGAATTGACTAGGAAATTCTCATATTTTTTTTTAATATTCACCAATATTAATTGAGAGTATTTTTCACTATAATATACGAGTTGTGAGAAACACTTTTGTCTTCTAGGATAGGTGAACTCTGTTAGTGAACCTACATGGATTCTTCCTATAAGGATTTATTTAGGCATACGAGCCCATAATAAATTTGAAATGTTAGTTTTGTTCATGAACATAAATCTTTGTTCTAGGCTATAGACGAACCATTAACTAGAAACCCATCAACACCTTTAAACCATATCCAGATCACACAATGCAGCTTACCTCAAGTAAGGTACGTTAGGGGTGCTAATATCTTCCCTAATCACAACAATCCCTTACCTTGAAATTTCTAATAAGATCAATCCACCAGGGTCTATTAGTGACCCTAAACCAAATAGTTAGGTGACAACTCGTTGACTTCGATATCTCACCACATCGTGCACGCATGTGCGATAAAGAAGATGACATTGGTGTTTGGTCAGGTGCTGAGATTTCTAGTTTGCAAAGTGGCGTAGATAGGAGGTATAAAAGGCATGCTAATCCAATTTTTGATGAGGGAGATGAGAAATATGATAATGCATCCATTGACTACATAGATAGATTTCGGTAGCCTCAAAATCAAATGGATAAGGGTTTTTGGAATGGTGGTTAATTTGTCCATTAGGGCAATTTTAGGAATTTTAGGCATCATGATTGGATAGGAGTTTTGGTAGCATTAAAATGAGAATTTTGACATTTCAAGGGAGGAATGATCTCAAGACTTATTTAAAGTAGTAGAAGAAGATCGAGCTAATAGGAAAACGGATACAGGGGTTGTCAAATCTAAACCAAACATAGAGAGTAGGTCTGATCCTTTTAAAGACAAGAAAGACATCTTCATTGATATCAGAGGTAAAACTAGAACTCTAACATCTTGTAAACATGATATAAAATGTTTTTGTTGTTTATGCATAGGTCATGTTGCTTTGTAATGTCTAAACAAACGAGTAATAGTTATAAAGGCTCACTAAGAGGTTATGACTAATAGTGAGAGTAGTGATAAAGAGGAGATGTCACCACTTGAAGATGAAAATGATGATGGTGTTCAGTATTTGGTTGAGGGATAGGCGTTTATGGTTAGACGAGTATTGAATGAGCAAGTTAAAGCAACTGATTTAGAGGAGCAAAGATAGAACATCTTTTACACAAGATGCCATGTACAAAATAAGTTATGTAGTATGATAATAGATAGAGGGAGTTACACTAATATAACTAGTATTGCTCTAATGGATGAACTAGATTCGCATACTACAAAGCATCTTATGCCTTATAAACTTCAGTGGTTGAATGATTGTGGTAAGATAAAGGTGACAAGCAAGTTTTAGTTTCATTATTTATTAAAAAATATTGTAATAAAGTGTTATATGATGTTGATGTTGTTTAATATGATCCAAAAAAATGTTGAACAAAGAAATTTAAATTCTAGCATAATTGTACCTACTATCTAGTTTCATGCAATCGAGTATAACTCTCAAAATTAGGTTATTTCCTTTATTTTTTGTGTTTTGTTTTGATTACACATCAATTTTTTTTAGTTTCTCTTCTTCTTTGCTTTGGCTCAAGTTTCTTGGTGTTAAGCATTTATGATACAAGTTTTTCTTTCTTTCCACTGTCTAGTTTATGTTATTGGATCTTTTCATAAAAAAAAAGAAGCTAAGTCATTTATTTTTGTCCAATTTTTCTTCGTAGAGTAAAAGAAATAATAAGAGAATTAGTTAGTCTATAACTAAAGTTTATAGGGTTTGATTCATTCGAGTAACAAGGTAAATTAAAGTTTTTAGGTTTGGTATCATTAAAATTAGTTGGGTACCTATAGTTTTAAATTAAAAATTCTAGGTCAGAATTTGTACTCCATATTTTTTTATATCATACCTTGCTAGTCATCCATCTTATTTTTCTATTTGTGTCATGTATTCACCAAGAAATAGGGAACAAATAAGGGTTCTCACTCAATAATACAAAGACCTATCTCATATGTTAGGGGTTTTGAGGAAAGAATTTGATAAGTTAAAAGAACTAGTCTATGAATAGCAAGCTTTAGAAAAAGAGGAGCAATAATACCGAAAAGATTAAAAACGAAAGAGAAGGGCTTCTAGTTTCATATAAAGTTGTTAGAGGTGAGTTTTAGTAAAAAAAAAAAAAGAGCTTCTAAGGTTTAAATAAAAGGCCTATGAAACATTCTTTATATCTATTAGTGATTTGAGGAAAAAATATATTGAAGAGAGAAGAAATGATACGATCTAAGAAAATATTGAACAAGAAAATTTGGATTCTAACGTAATTATGTCTATTGTTTAATTTTACACTATCAAGCATAATTCTTGACACAAATGTTGGATTGGACTAAAAGTTTACAAAGAGTTTCCATACATATTGTTCTATATTGGTTTAAATGTTCAGATCAATCAAAGTTTGCAAAGGTCTTGCGATACAGGTTAGCAAATGCAATATTGATTTTGTTATTTTTTATCATTTAACTTGTGGACTTTCTATTTAGAGATTATCATTTTTCTAATAATGTAAAGATATTCAGCAGCTAATTTTAGTATTTTTTTTTCTACAATGAATATTAAGGGCAAAAATAATGGTTTTCTTGTGTGGTAGATATTATTTAAACAATGAAAACAAAAAAAGATATAACTTTATTTTTAAAGGCTAACTCTAATACCAATTAATACGAACCTTATGGATTTAAAAATCTAGAAATCCACAATAAAGTAGATGACAAACCTAGAAAGCCAAAAATAAAGTTTATGATTGTAACATCCAAAAAAAAAAAACAACCAAGAAGTGGAATCGAAATGACTCCACCATCGCTGCCGATATCTGAATCGGCAGCGACGCAGTTTCTGGCTGTCGATTTCTGAATCTGCAGCAATGCAATTTTGGCTGCCAATATCTGAATCGGCATCGATGCAGTTTTGGGCTGCCGATATCTGAATCGACAGCGACGCAGTGCGACTGCCGATATCTGAATCGGCATCGATGCAGTTTTGGGTTGTCGATATCTGAATCGGCAGCGACGCAGTGCGACTGCCGATATCTGAATCGGCAGCGATGCAATTTCGGTTGCCGATATATGAATCGGAAGCGACGCAGTGCGGCTGCCGATATCTGAATCGACAACGATGCACTTCGGGTTGCCGATTTCTGAATCGGCAGCGACACAGTTTGAGGCTGTCGATTTTTGAATGGGCAGAGACATCAAAAAATAATAATAATAATAAAATAAAAGGTTTTAATATGAGACCCACCTATCCTAGGGGGGAGAAGGGAAATGAAAATCAGCTCAAGGATAACCCAAAAAGAGGGTTAGGACAACCTTATCCAACATCCAAACACCCCCCTTTTTGCTTTTAAGAGGGGTATAAATGCAGCAAGGAGAGAGAGAGGGAGACACCCTCCCCAAAAACGTGCTGGTCCCCTTCCCTCTCCCCAAAGTGAGCTGCATGCTCTTGTCCCCTTCCTTTCCCCCCAAAATGAGATGCTTGTCCCCTTCCCTCTTTCCCTCTCCAAGGAAAGAGCTTGACCAAACCCCAGCTGCTAGTGCCTCCTTAGACGTGAGAGAAAGGAGGGAGAGCTTGACAGGAGGCTGGACAGCTGCAAACATGAAGGGAGGAGAGGCCTAAAATCGGTGGGGAACTAATAAGAGGAGGTGAAAAACCGAAAAAGAGGAAGAGGAAGAAACAATCGGGAGCAGAAGGGGAGAAATGTTGTCAAACCCCTCCCAAAAATGCTAAATCCGTGAGGTATGAACTATGTCTTTCTCCACCTATTCTTAAGGTCTTGAAATTGAAAGGAAGAAGAATAAAAATCGGGATGCATGGCCTAGGAACTTTACTCCAACTATTATGGAAAAGAACTAAGCTAAAAGGAGGGACAAAACGAGGCTGGATGGGGGACCTGATTTCAGAATAATTAACAAAAGATTTTATGCTGAAATTGATGGGTTTAATGTGTGTATGCTGCTGGAATTTATTGAAAAATTATAAGCTGAAATTGATGGTTTCAATGTGTGTGTTCTGCTAGAACTTAGTGACAGTTTATGTACTGGAGTTGTTGCAACGTGTGGTGTGTGTGTGTTCATGCCAAAATATGGGTTGGGCAGCGAATGAAACTGAGTTTTCTGCAGCGAATTAGTTTTCGCTGCCGAAATGTGTCTTCTGCAGCGAATTTTTGATTCGCTGCCGAAGTGGAGTTGGCTGCAGTGAATTTGTGATTCGCTGCCGAAATTTGTGTTCTGCCGCGAATTTGTGATTCGCTGCCGAAACTGGTGTTCTGCCGCGAATTTGTGATTCGCTGCCGAAGTGGAGTTGGCTGCAGCGAATTTGTGATTCGCTGCCGAAATTTGTATTCTGCCGTGAATCTGCGATTCGCTGCTGAAATTGGTGTTCTGCCGCGAATCTGTGATTCGGTGCCGAAGTGGAGTTGGCTGCAGCGAATTTGTGATTCGCTGCCGAAATTTGTGTTCTGCCGCGAATTTGTGATTCGCTGCCGAAGTGGAGTTGGCTGCAGCGAATTTGCGATTCGCTGCTGAAATTTGTGTTTTGCTGCGAATTTGTAATTCATTGCCGAAGTGGAGTTGGCTGCAACGAATTTGCGATTCGCTGCCGAAATTTCTGTTTTGCTGCGAATTTGTGATTCGCTGCCGAAGAGGAGTTGGCTGCAGCGAATTTGTGATTCGCTGCCGAAATTTGTGTTCTGCCGCGAATGTGTGATTCGCTGCCAAAATTGGTGTTCTGCCGTGAATCTGTGATTCGCTGCCGAAATTGGGGTTCTGCCGCGAATCTGTGCTTCGCTGCCGAAATTTGTGTTCTGCTGCGAATTTGTGATTCGCTGCCGAAATGGAGTTGGCTGCAGCAAATTTGTGATTCGCTGCCGAAATTGTGTGCTGCAGCGAAATTGTGATTCGCTGCCGAATTTGAGTTATCTGCAGCGAATTAGCATTAGCTGCCGAAATTTGTGTTCTGCAGCGAAATTATGATTCGCTGCCGAAGTTGAGTATGCTGCAGCGAAATTGTGATTTGCTGTCGAAATTGAGTTGTCTGCAGCGAATTAGCATTCGATGCCGAAATTTGTATTCTACAACAAATTTATGATTCGCTACCGAAATGGCAGGCCGCTGCGAACCAGTTTTCGTTGCCGAAGTGGCAACCCGCAGCGAACTAGTTTTCGCTACCGAAGTGGCAGCCCGCAGCGAACCAGTTTTCGCTGTCGAATTGGCAGCCCGCAGCGAACCAGTTTTCGCTGCCGAGTTTGGTAGCCTGCAGCGAGCTAGTTTTCGTTGCCGATTTCTACAAGGCAGAAATGACTTAAATTCTAGTAAAAATCTCATAGTATGATGGTGTAAAATGTGGAACACTTGAATGTGAACATATGAACTCTTGAAATAAGTGTGGGATGAATGTGAATCGAAGATACAAATGAATTGATTGTGGTCTTTGGTGTCTTAGGTGTTGTGGCCGGAATCAGACCATTGCCAGGACAAGGACAGACCACAAGTGGAGCAGGTAGGTGGTTTCCACCTTTTTCCCATTTTGATGTTTATGTTTTGAAATGGTTAACTTGTGATGATATGTTATTAAATCCTTGTTGTAAGAAGAAATGACGAAGAAGAGTTGGATTAAATTCTTGATCATTGTCGAAATGACTATGAAATGTTGAACAAGTTCTTGATGAATGTTCAAACAATGGTGAAAATGTTAGAGTTCTAAACTGACCCTTTTAAGGTGAACATCTTATTGAGTTGTGATGAATACTAAACCGAATGTGATGTTGGGGCTGTAATGAATTTGAGCTACTAATGAATGGTAATATGTGTCGTACAAAGGATCTACTTTTGTATTCTTATTGAAGTAATGGTGATGAATGATTGTATGAGTATTATGAAGGATCTACTATTTTATTATATTGAATGTAATTGTGATGAATGTGTTACCAAGGATCTATCATTTATTATGCTGAATGTAATGATGACGAATGATTGTATGAGTGTTATGAAAGACCTATCATTGTATCGTATTGATGGTTAATTACCACGAATGGTGGTGTGAGTATTACAGGGGATTTATTATTATGTTGCATTGAACATTAACTGTCAAGAATGGTTGGATGAGTGATACAAAGGGTACTGTTGTGTTGTGTTATATTGAATGCTAAACTATTGTGGGATGTTTGGTTTTGCATTACAAAGGATCTATCATCATGTTACGGAATGATAAATTACTAGGAAATGCCAAGGGCTAATGGCATCCGAAGGGATGACTGGGGTAAATGATTTATTAGCTCTGGCTATTGGCATCCAAAGCAGATGACTGGGATGAATAAAGATTAGTTCCGACTAATGGCATCCTAAATGGATAATCAAGATTAATATTGATTAACTATGGTAATGACACCATAGATGAATTACCAGAATGAATAAATGATTAGCGTGGTAAATGGCATCCTAAATGGATAATCGAGATTATTAACGATTAACTATGGTAATGACACCATAGATGAATTACCAGAATGAATAAATGATTAGCGTGGTAAATGGCATCCTAAATGGATAATCGATATTATTAACGATTAACTATGGTAATGACACCATAGATGAATTACCAGAATGAATAAATGATTAGTGTTGGTAAATGGCATCCTAAATGGATAATCGAGATTAATATCGATTAACTATGGTAATGACACCATAGATGAATTACCAGAATGAATAAATGATTAGCGTGGTAAATCGCATCCTAAATGGATAATCGAGATTAATAAACGATTAACTATGGTAATGACACCATAGATGAATTACCAGAATGAATAAATGATTAGCGTTGGTAAATGGCATCCTAAATGGATAATCGAGATTATTAATGATTAACTATGGTAAGGACACCATAGATGAATTACCAGAATGAATAAATGATTAGCGGATTAAATGGCATCATAGATGATTCGCACATCGGAAAACAAATCCACGCGCGGCATCGGCTGGCGATTTAAGTCTCGTAGTTATCGTTGCTTGAATTGGTTCATTAGGAGTCGCCACCTAGTAATTCATTGAGGGCTACTAGGAAACCTGATGTACTGGTCTTGTCAGAGATCGCGGGTAAGGGACTGGTTGTGGTTAGGGAAGGTATTAGCACCCCTAACGCACCCTACCTGAGGTAAGCTGCTTCGCGAATTTGATGTGTTAAAGAAGTTTTAATAATTGTCTTTTCATCGGAAATTAGAAATATCACTTACGTATAAGTTAATAATTCTTAACCGTGATCCAATCAAAATATTAAATTCTTCTTTAATCTCTGCAATTTTATCATTAAAATATATATATAAAAAAATTAAACAAATACAAACACACACATTCACTTTTACTATATTTTTGTTTCTTTTCTTTTTCTTTTCTTTTTTTTGTTCTTTTTGTACATCACATTACAAATTACAAATTCAAAACAACTAAACAAAAATTACATCACATAATTGAAAAATTACAGAATAGTCCCTAAAAGTCAGGAAAACAATTTTTTGGAGCTGCCTGAACAGTAGCGACGCGTCTTCCCACGCGCCTCCGCCACTGGTGGCGCGTGGGTTCACGCGCCGCCGCTGGAAACCCAAAAAAACAAGGGTGCCTGGGGCGGCTTCCTCCCCTCTTCATTTTTCTGCCGGCGGTGACCTGAAAAAATAATCAAAGCCGCAACAACCAGTTGATTTTAGTTTTTATTTCATTTTTGTCTTTGAAATCTGCTTCGGCTTTTATCTATTTTTCAGATCTACTCCGGTTCTGTCTTCTTCCTTCTTCGTGGTCCGTTCTTCCCTTCTTCAATCGGTGGCAGGTCTGGCGGTTGGGTGGTGGCGGCGCTGCGCAGGAGGAGCTGGAGGAAGACGACTGACAGATCTGGGTCTGGGCGCCGCTGTGTTCGGGCTAGTCTGGAGGAGGCAGGCGGACCGACTTGAGAAGGGGACGCTGTTGACGGGGAAGAAAATGTTGTGGGTGTCGCTGTGCTCTGTCTGCTACTGGAGGATTTGATTTAGTCTTGGCAAGTTGGTTGGCCAGCGGTGAAGGAGATCGGCTGCCCCTGTGGTGGGCTCCGTTCGTTGGCCGGTCTGCGGGCACTGTTGAAGCTGGGTCGGCCAGGAGAAGGTCTTGGCCGGGGCTGAGGCGAAGAAGGGGCTGCGATGTGGCTGCTGGGTTTGAAAGTGGAAAGGGTCTGGTGCTGAAAGGGAACGGCTAGGGTGGAGATGAGGGTTGTCTTGTGGTTGAAAGAGGAGGGAGGAAATGGTGAAGCCAGGAACAGCTGAGATCGTGTGGGTTTGTGAAGGATCGGTAATCAACCGGCTGAGGGGGAAGAAGAAATTCAAACCGGGGGCTGCTGTTTGGCCGGTGTAAAAAAAAAAAAGGAAAGGGCAAAGAGTGGGGGACAGTGCTGATGGAGAAGAAGATGGGAAACGACGGGGTAAAATGTGGGGATCTAAAATGGTGGGGGTCCTTGGCTCTCTGGTTCTGGGAGAGCCAAAATCCAAGGACCCCGGGGATGAAAATTCAAAATCAGTGGGGGGAGGCGCCGCCGGCCATCTTTTGAGTGGGGAGAAAGAGTTGGGTTTTAGGGTTTTTTCTGTTTTTTTGAATATGTCAAAATTGACCCCCCACTAAATGTGTTGAGAAGACTAGTATTTATAGGTAAAATATTGCTAGGTTTTGCAACTTGGTCCCTCAACTTCTTTCTTTTTGCAAATTTTGATTTTTCTTATTTTTTTGTATTTTTTTTTAAAACGAGCAAAATCAACGTCGACTCAATCAATGATTTTAAAAATGATGTGTGAAAAGTCGAACGCGTTTGAAAATCTTTTTTTTTTAAATTTAAATTCTTTTTTTTTAGACGACGCTGAAAATGCTAAAATGACGAGAATATATTAAAAAACATATTTTTTTGGATTTTCATTGTTTTTCTCTATTTTTGGATTTTTTTTGAAAATATATCAAAAACATGGGTCAAAAATTGGGTAGCAACAAGATGAATTACCAGAATGAATAAATGATTAGCTTCTGTTAATGGCATCCTAAATGGATAATCAAGATGCATAAATTACTAGCTTCGGCTAATAACATCCTAGATGGATAATCGAGATGAACAAATGAATAATTACGACCGATGACATCCTAAATGGATAATCGGGATAAATAAATGACTACCTTCGGCTAATAGCATTCCAAATGGATAATCAGGATGAAGAAATGACTAGCTTCAGCTAATCACATCCTAATGGATGACTGAGATGAAAAAAAAAAAAGGAAGAAGAAGAATAAGAGAAAGAAGAAGAAACGGTTAATGGCACCCTAGTGGATGGCAAGATGAATAAATGATTGACTTCAACTAATGGCCTCCCAAGAGGATTGTCGGATTTGAGTTTATGAGTTAGTTTTTTAGAAGAACTGATGTGGTCATGTATACTACGTTTTGTATATACTAAGTATATGAAAGAATTATAATAGTTATGCTTTAATCAAAGAAAAACATTAATTCGGCTAACGACATTCGAGAGGAATGATCGGGTTTGAGTACTGAAATTAGCCTCGGTAATTGATGGATTATTAACGGTGGTATTTACATAAGTAAAAGGGAAATTAAAGAATTATGTTTTTTGGTCCATGAATGAAATGTGACTTTAATCTTGTTTTATTATGTTTCTTAATGGCCTATAATGCTTAAAATTACCTTGTGTTGTAACAGGGACATCATACCAATATGGTGCATAAGGAGATTCATTTCGTGGCTCACACACTTCGAAAAAGAATTATATACTCGCATATTATAGGTGATATAAGTTCTGTATGAACGAACATGTAAATCACTTAATTAGTCATTCGATTCCTTTTGAAAAAAACTAGTAGTTAAATATTGAAATGGAATACGGATGAGAATGTACGAACAAGTCGATATGATGTAATGAAAAAAAAAAAAACAATCCAGCGACTTTGGCCTTGAAAAGGTTGGGTCGTTACAATGATAGATAAACATTAACCTAAAGATAACCCTGTTTATAAGAACCAAGGTCAATTATACCTTGATGAGACAATTGTTGATCTTTTTCCCAACAAAGAACATGATTCACACCAAGAAAAAAAATGAATGATTCAAATTAAGAGGATGCCAAAATTCGATAACCATGAAAACATATATAGTCCTCTTAAATAACCCTAATGGACCCTTTTTAGGTTGCAAGTCAATGAGCCCAAGATTGTTATCAACTTAACACAAACTTAATGCCTAAAATGGTCTTAAAACATTGATTTTGGGTTAAAACAAACTCAAACTAAAACACAAGTCATAAACTAAATGTAAATATCCGATAATAAAATAAAACAACAAATAAAATAATGAAATAATTCAGCCTAAAAGTCATCCCTCCTTGCTTGAAATCCTTTATAGTTGAAATCTAAATCCTTGTATGTGTAGGGTTGTCTTAGCTATTCCTTGAAGTTCTTCCCTTGCATGGAAGATTTTGAATTAATTAGTTGATACTTTTCCTTGTTTGTTACCCTTAAACCTCTCAAATTTAGAAAGGAATAAGATTTATTTAATCTCTTTAAACAGCTTTGCATAAGATCCTTATAGACTAGGAAGTACCCATAAAATAAGGAAAAACAATGGCAAATAATTTGTCTCTCTTGTAGTTGTCTTTTTCTTTCCAAGTTATACATTGAATCCTTGCAAATAAAGGAAACACAATAATTACTCATCAATTCAATTTTTGTTGCCACAAATGGACTCCCTTTTGCACAAGAAAATTTCCCTCCATAAGCATCCAAAAAACCACCATCCACAAGTCCATTTTTAGCTAGGATTTTTGGCAAATCCTAATAGGAAAAGGATTATAACATTTTAATTAATCCTAGACCAAATAGGACATGATATTGTCCAACCAACAAATATAATTCAGTCTCAATGTAGACCTAAAATATACTCTAATTAAGCATCATTTGCTGCCCATTATAAACCAAACATGTGTTAATCTGTTTTGGCCAAAATTAAACTCAATAAGTATTTACTGAACTCGACAACATAAAACTTTCAAGGTTGGTTAAAGTTAATCTAAGAAATAACATCATATTGGTTTAATGGTCAAAATTATCGATGAAACTTTTTCCATCCGTAATTCAGTAGGTAGTTAATCCGTCGATAGTTACCGACTGAATTATGGATGAAAAGTTCAGAATAAAAAAAAAGACGGGTCGCTGACGTGGAGGTTTTGGCGGGGTGGTTTTTTTTTTATGGAATCACCGACGGATTCAAAATGATAGGCTCGTACAGTGATGTGACCGGTTCACCGTTAAAAATACCGACGGAATTACCGATGGATTTGAAATGGCAGATCCATACGGTGACATGTCGATTTTTCCGTCAAAAAAGCCGACGGACTCACCGACGAAATAATATGTCGGTGACACCGTCGGAAAAAGTTAATATAATACCCTGCCTGCCGATTCTGTCCTCCCCTATTTCTCCTTCTTCTTCCTAATCCCAACTCTCCCCACCTGCAAACAACCAGCACCCAAACAAAAAACTCCCTCATCTCAGCACAACAAGTTATATTTCTTGAAGTTTTGTGGTCACATCGTCCGTTTTCTGATTTGCCGATGGATTTTATCAATTTTTGTAAGTAATTCTATCTTTTTCAATTTTAACATTTAAATGTAATTTTTTTTTAGGTATATGTATTTTGTCAGTAGATGTACATGTTTTATTGTTATTTCTTAAACAAACTTGTAGTATATTAATGTATAATTTTATACTTGTTATGGTTTGTTTTAGATTTTATAAGCTTGTATTTGTTTGTAAATTGTTAAAAATTTATGGAATTACCGAATTACATGTGTTGTTTTGAAATAATTAATAGCTTGCTTAATGAGTCTGTTTTAAGTTTTATCAATGGTATTGCGGTGTGGTAATTTCTGTAAATTTATATATATATATATATATATATATATATATTAATTTGTATGGACATTGATAAATGATAATGAATATTTAATATTTATGAGAAGTTGTGATTGGTTTGTTGGATAATCTAGAGCTAAAGTAATATTTTTGCAAGTTTATTTACCTAACTTAGTTAATTAATACATGATGTCATCATAATTTTATAGAGATTCGATACAAGTCATGGATGTATCAAGATTCACTCCAAGGATTGCGGAGGATGGATTATTGTAACGGGGTTCAGGGTTTTATTAATTTCCCAACATCTATTCCCAGAAATTTTACTAAAGGCGGTATTAGGTGTCCATGCAGGAAGTGTCAAAATAAAAAGTATTTGCATCCAGATGTTATAATGATGCATCTTATACACAAAGGGTTTATGGAGAATTACCAGTGTTGGTATGCACACGGAGAAGTATTTTTTTAGTAAGAAGAGAATGGGACAAAGGGTGGTTGGGTCAACTTCTAGTGCTAGCAACGTGCATGAGGCGGCAAATGACAACACTAATCCTTATAGAAATATGGTTATGGATGCAATGAGAATGACTCAAGGTAATGTCAGGTACAGAAAGAACATAAAAGATTTCTTTATTCGTAGAGTTGAAAAAGATGTTGCATCCCTGCGTTCCGGTGAAGAATTGCATGATGTTGTATCAGAGTACGGTGACATTGTGTTTGGCCTTCAATCAGGTAAGCAAAAGTTTTCTTGTTTTGGTTTGACCCATAATTGGGTAAAGCGAAGTATCTTTTGGGAGCTTCCTTATTGGAAGACCAACCTGCTCCGCCATAACCTTGACGTCATGCATATCGAAAAGAACGTGTTTGAGAACATTTTCAACACCATCATGGATGTGAAGGGGAAGACAAAGGACAACATCAAGGCTAGATTGGATATAGCTTTATATTGTAACCGTAAAAATATGGAGTTGGTTTATGATGAGTCACGGGTCGCAAAACCAAGGGCAAGCTTCGTGTTAGAGAAAAATGCACAACTGCTAGTCTACAAATGGCTTAAGAGTTTGCATTTTCTGGATGGACATGCATCGAACATATCAAGGCTGGTTAATATAGATGACTGCAGATTGTATGAAATGAAGAGTCATTACTGCCACATGTTTATGCAAACACTCATCCCATTAGCTTTCCATGATTTGTTGTCAAAGGGAATATGAGATGCACTGACGGAGATTAGTCATTTCTTCAGAGATATATACTCCAATAAGCTGAATGTTGAGCACATTAAGAGGCTTCAAACGAATATCATCGAGATACTATGCAAACTTGAGATAGTATTCCCTCCATTTTTTGACTCAATGGAGCATCTCCCTATATATTTACTGTTCGAGGCAAAAGCTGGAGGACCGATCCAGTATAGATAGATGTACCCATTTAAACGGTTAGATATTACAGTTGTAATGTAATTCATGTATAAAAGTATTTTCTATGTTTTTCTTAATTGAAAATACTTGAATTGTAATTCAATGCAGGTACTTGTTTAATGTCAAGAAAAAGGTTAAGAACAAGGTGCATATTGAGGCTTCGATATGTGAGGCCTATATTGTTGAGGAGATCTTAACATTTATCTCGTACTATTTCGAACCTCATCTGAGAACGAAAATCAATCGTGTTCCACGGCATGATGATGGCTGACACGACCAAAAAATTGATGTCTTCTCCCAAGTGCAGGAGTGTCGAAGTAATAAATAACCCGGCAAGACCGGGGTCGAACCACATAGAGGTTAATAGTATAAATTATAAATAGCAAGACAACAACAACAACAATAACAACAATAACAATAATAATAATTATTATACTCAGTACGTGGCGTTGTTATACCTGAGAATGATCTAAAAGATTGGGTCACAGGTTTCCAGCCTATATACTGAGTTTATGAAAAGATCAAAGTGATATATTATATAATATAAACAGAATGTAAATAATAATAATAATAATAATAATAATAATAATAAAAGAAGATGAAGATGAAGAAATTAATGAGAACTTTGAGATGAAAGATTAACGTAAGGATTAAACAATGATAAAAACAAATGTCAAGGTTAGAGGATCCACTAATGGTACTTCAAACAAGTATAGTATAAACTCTTATTGCTCAATTGGAAACCACACATAAAGGAGGTTCCAATCAGATTATAAATTGTTAACATGATCACATTAGTTATCTTATTCGAATAAAGCTAATACTTGTAAATGTTGGCAGACATTCATGATTATAACTTATGTTAACAACAAATCAAGTTCCTTTCATAGCTCAGGTGTCGGTTATACCATACAGTATGGGCTATGAAAGTGCCAAGTATTTGTTGTACCAAGTGTTATACAACATAAATCTAGATTAACCATTTAACAAGCAAAGTATTAAAAGATTTCAATGACAAGAATCTACTGCGACTAATATGTACACGAAACCAAATGATGGAGGAAATGGACCTATGAAATCTATACCCCAACAGTCAAAGATTTCAATGACAAGAATAGGATTTAAAGGCATCATATGACGTTTTGAAATAGATCCCAACTTTTGACAATTTTCACAAGTCTTGTAGAATGCATGTGAGTCCTTGAACATGGTGGGCCAGTAAAATCCACTTTGTAAGATTTTTGCAGTTGTCTTTTTCGACGAAAAATGACCCCCACATGCCACAGAATGACAAAATTTAATAACACTACTTACCTCATTGTCAGGAATGCATCTTCGAAATATTTGATCAGGACAATATTTGAACAAATACGGGTCATCCCAATAAAAGTTCTTCACTTTGTTCAAGAACTTTCTTTTGTCTTGGGTACTCCAATGAGCTGGCAATTGTCCTGAAACAAGAAAATTAACAATATTAGCAAACCAAGGCATTGTAGAAACGGAAAGTAAAGATTCATCGGGAAAGTAGTCATCGATTGGTGTGATGTCAGATTTCGAATCTGTTGTCAATCTTGAGAAATGATCTGCAACAACATTTTCGGTGCCTTTCTTGTCTTTGATTGTGATATCAAATTCCTGAAGTAACAAAATCCACCGCACTAATCTAGCCTTAGAATCTTTCTTAGAAAGAAGATATTTCAATGCTGCATGATCACTAAAAACAACAACAGGTGAGCCAACAAGATAAGACCTGAATTTATCACATGCAAATACTACTGCAAGTAATTCTTTTTCAGTGGTGGTGTAATTCATTTGAGCACTATTTAAAGTTTTACTTGCATAGTAAATCACATAAGGTTTCTTATCTTTTCTTTGTCCCAAGACAGCACCCACGGCATAATCACTAGCGTCACATATTATTTCGAAAGGTAATGACCAATCAGGAGGTTGAATGACAGGAGCAGAAGTAAACAAGTTTTTAAGTTTAACAAAGGCTTCTTCACAATGTTCAGTCCATTCAAAAATATTATCCTTTGTTAGAAGGTTACTCAAGGGCTTAGATATTACACTAAAATCTTTGATGAACCTTCTGTAAAAACCAGCATGTCCTCAGAATGATCTAACATCCTTAACAGATTTTGGTGTTGGTAAGTTGGCAATTAACTCGATTTTAGATTTGTCAACCTCAATTCCTTTTGATGAAACAATGTGACCAAGTACAATGCCGTTTGTTACCATAAAGTGACATTTTTCCCAATTCAGTACAAGATTCTTCTCTTCACACCTACTCAAAACCTTTTCTAAGTTAGTCAAACAATCATCAAATGAATCACCAAAAACAGAAAAATCATCCATAAAAATTTCAAGAAAATGTTCAACCATATCACTGAATATGCTAAGCATGCATCTTTGAAACGTGGCTGGTGCATTACATAATCCAAAAGGCATCCTTCGATATGCAAAAGTACCAAATGGACATGTGAAAGTAGTCTTCTCTTGATCTTCCAATGCAATTTCAATTTGATTGTAACCTGAGTAGCCATCTAGGAAACAATAAAATTCATGACTTGCAACTCTTTCTAGGATTTGATCCATGAAAGGTAAAGGGAAATGATCTTTTCTAGTCATTGAATTAAGGTTTCTATAGTCAATGCACATGCACCAACCAGTAACAGTCCTCGTTGGAATTAACTCATTTTTCTCATTTGTTATCACAGTGAATCCAGACTTTTTGGGTACAACTTGGGTAGGACTTGCCCATTTGCTGTCAGAAATAGGATAAATGATTCCATTATCTAGAAGCTTAATGACTTCATTTTTCACTACTTCTTTCATATTAGGATTAAGCCTTCGTTGCATTTCTCTAGAGGGTTTAGCATTTTCCTCCAAATAAATCCTGTGTGTGCAAATCAAAGGGCTAATTCCTTTTATGTCAGCTATGGTCCATCCTAATGCATTTTTGTGCATTTTCAGAGTCTGTAATAACTTACCTTCTTGATGTGCATTAAGTTTGGAAGAGATTATTACCGGAAAAGTTTCATTTTCTCCCAAAAATGAGTATTTGAGATTAAATGGTAACGACTTCAATTCAGGTTTTGGTGGTTGAACACTTGAAGGTATGGGCTCAATTGATCGTGGTGGAAATTCTTCAATATGTGGCTTCCAATTGCGTGCCTTTGATTCTTCCTGAAAGTAGACCATTTACAAATCATCAGATTCATCAATATCAGTTTTAATATAAATGGTTTGAAACTGATCATGAACTAATTTTTCAATAAAGTCCACTTCCTGTAAATCATTATCATCTCCAGGTTGCTTGTAAATGTTGAAAATATTCATCTCCAATGTCATGTTTCCAAATGATAGCTTCATCAGTCCATTGCTACAATTAATCAATGCATTAGAAGTGGCAAGAAATGGACGTCCTAAAATGACAGGAATTGAATTATATGCTTCAATAGGTTGTGTATCCAAGACAACAAAATCTACAGGGTAAATGAATTTATCAACTTGTACTAACACATCATCAACTATTCCTCTAGGCACTTTTATAGATCTATCGGCAAGTAAAAGAGTTACAGAGATTGGTTTTAACTCACCTAGATTGAGACTTTGAAAGACTGAATATGGAAGTAAATTCACACTAGCTCCAAGATCAAGTAAGGCTATTTCAATTTTATGTTCTCCAATAAAGCAAGAAATTGTAGGACAACCAGGGTCTTTATATTTCAAAGCATTATTGTTCTGAAGAATGGCACTTACTTGTTCGGCTAAAAAGGCTTTCTTTTTCACATTCAGTTTTCTCTTCACAGTGCAAAGATCTTTCAAAAATTTAGCATAGGAAGGAACCTGTTTAATAGCATCCAACAAAGGTATATTGATCCTTACCTCTTTGAAAGTTTCAAAGATTTCAGAGTTGTGATTGACTTTCCTTTGTTTGGTCATGGCATGAGGAAATGGAAGTGCTGGCGGGGAATTAGCCTTTTCTTTGCAATGTTCAGGTTCAACCCCTTCCTTACCCTCAGAGATAGACTCATCATCTTTCTCACAAGGTTCAAGAATAGGTTTTTCAATAACCTTACCACTACGAAGAGTGATGACTGATTTGACTTGATCCATGTGTTGGCTTCCAGAACTACTTGCATTTGCATTGTATTGCCCCTTTCGATTTTGCTGTGGTTAAGAAGGAAACTTACCTTTCTCTTGGAAACTGAGAGCAGATGTTAATTTTGCAAGAGCATCTTTAAAATCGGTCATGCTTTGAGCAAGTTGAGTGTTGATTGTCTCCTGCTTTTCAATGAATGCATGCAATGTTTCCTCAAAATTTCTTCTAGGAGGTGGAGCATAAGGAGGTGCATATCCATGAGAATTTTGGAAATTATGGTGTGCTGGAAATGGTGGTTGTGAAGTTTGTGCATTGTTGCTATCACTCTTCCAACTGAAATTTAGGTGATTTCTCCAACCAGGGTTATACGTTTGTGAGTATGGGTTATGGTTGGGCCTTTGGAAACTGTTTAAAGCATGGGCTTGTTCATGGAGGCACTCCTTAAAAGAAAGCAAAGTTGGACAATCATTTGTTGAGTGTTCCTTGGTTTCACAGATTTGACACACAATGTCTTGAACAGATTTTAATTGACCACTCTTTTTCAATTCAAGCACTTCGACTTTTCTAGCTAAAGATGCAAACTTGGCTTGGAGGTCATGATTTTCCCTAAGGTTGTGCATACCTCCACTAGATGTATGAGGTTGAGTTTTACTTGGTGCCTCATAGGTACTCCATTGCTTCATTAGGGTCTTTATCTTCAAAAGTTCCATTGCACATCAATTCAACCATTTGCCTATCTCTAGGTGTTAACCCTTCATAAAAATATGAAATCAATCTCCATGTTTCAAAACCATGATGAGGGCAAGTATTAAGCAAATCTCGATACCTATCCCAACATTGGTAAAATGTTTCTCCTGGCTTTTGAGTGAAAGTGATGATTTGTCTTTTGAAAGAGTTTGTTCTGTGAGACGGAAAAAACTTCTTTAAAAATTGTTGTTGCATTTCATCCCAAGCACGAATAGATCCTGGTCTCAAATTTTGTCGCCATGTTTTAGCTTTATCTTTTAATGAAAAAGGAAAAAGATTTAATCTGATAGTGTTCATGCTGCAATTTGAGTCATTATAGGTATTACAGACCTCCTCAAATTCCCTTAAATGCAAGTATGGATTTTCTAAGTCTAAGCCATGAAAAGATGGTAAAAGTTGAATAATGTCTGGCTTAAAATTAAAATGAGATGCATCAGGAGGGAAAACTATGCATTAGGGTGCACTTGTTCTTGTGGGATTCATGTGATCTCTAAGTGTTCTCATACGGTTATTCTCATTATTCTCATTATGAAGCGATTGATTATCTTCTTCGGCCATATTTTCTGAAAATGATGATGAGGATACCCTACAAAGTCGACCACTTAATGTATGTGACCAAACTCTCATGCACGTGTAAGAAGAGAATAAAAGGAAGAAAAGAAAATAGAAGAAAAAGAAGCAAAACAAAACAAAGAAAACAAAAGTTAAATAAAATGAAAAGTGAAAAGAGAAAATAAATTAAATAATATAATTTATACAAGAATTTACCTCCCCGGCAACGGCGCCAAAAACTTGACACGACCAAAAGATTGATGTCTTCTCCCAAGTGCAGGAGTGTCAAAGTAATAAATAACCCGGCAAGACCGGGGTCGAACCACAGAGAGGTTAATAGTATAAATTATAAATAGCAAGACAACAACAACAACAACAATAACAACAATAACAATAATAATTATTATTATACTCACTACGTGGCGTTGTTATACATGAGAATGATCTAAAAGATCGGGTCACAGGTTTCCAGCCTATATACTGAGTTTATGAAAAGATCAAAGTGATATATTATATAATATAAACAGAATGTAAATAATAATAATAATAATAATAATAATAATAATAATAATAATAATAAAAGAAGATGAAGATGAAGAAATTAATGAGAACTTTGAGATGAAAGATTAACGTAAGGATTAAACAATGATAAAAACAAATGTCAAGGTTAGAGGATCCACTAATGGTACTTCAAACAAGTATAGTATAAACTCTTATTGCTCAATTGAAAACCACAAATAAAGGAGGTTCCAATCAGATTATAAATTGTTAACATGATCACATTAGTTATCTTATTCGAATAAAGCTAATACTTGTAAATGTTGGCAGGCATTCATGATTATAACTTATGTTAACAACAAATCAAGTTCCTTTCATAGCTCAGGTGTCGGTTATACCATACAGTATGGGCTATGAAAGTGCCAAGTATTTGTTGTACCAAGTGTTATACAACATAAATCTAGATTAACCATTTAACAAGTAAAGTATTAAAAGTGAACAAGATAACAAATATAAAACATGTTAGTATCCAACGTTAAGGTCCATGTTAAGTTTATATTATACTTATTCTTACACCATTAGTGTACCCTTTTCACCTTGACATAATTAACTTAGCTGAACATAATGAAAGGAAGAAACATAAATGAACAAGATAAGAACATAAATGAGAAAGAGGTTAACTAAGTAAAGGAAAGGAAATGAAGTGCATAAACTTGATATTAATGAAAGCAAGACATAAGCAATACAAAGAGAGAAAGCAAGAGCATGATCTTGATCTGGAAACCAAGATGCCTCAATACATGGTAAGTGCCTCCTTTTATAGGCCAAAATTTGGAACTATTGATTTGTTGACTAATTGATGAGTGGGTGCCACATCTTGACTTGGTGACAATCCTTATCTTCTTGTCTGAACAAGACGTCATTGCTAACATCATAATTTTCCCAGAATCCTCAGGAATGTTCTAGGAAATTGTCTCATCTTTCCAACAAAAAATAGATGAGGTCATTTGGACTTCTAGAACTCAAGATATGGGCTGAACACTAAATAGTGTCTGGGCTGCAGGACAGCTTCGGACTTCTTCGTTGTTCCTATAATTTGGACTTGAAAACGGCCTTCTTAGATCTTGGTGTCCAAATGAAAGTTGTAGGCCTATGTTTTACCTTTCCATCCATATAAAATGGACCTAGATCCGAGATCTAGAGCTCCAGATATGATCCAATTACAGAGCAATGTTCCGGTTTGGACTGCACCGACATCTCTTTTCTAAGTTTGGCCATCTCTTTGTCTTTTAACTTTCAATGCTTAAACTCATCAATCAATCCTTTTATTTATGTGATAGTCCTGCATTTAAAATGAGCATTTACCATAAATTAAGGTATCTTATAATATCAAACTTGTTATTATAAAACATGCTTTAGTTAAGGAGTTATTGATACTTCAAGTGCAAAATGATGATATAAAACCTTGATAAACATGCACTTTTAAGTACTAATCAATGGCGGTGAACTGTCTTCCAGTGGGAACTTGTCAATATTCTCCAATACTGGACGACCCACACCTAAAAATGTCGTAAGAGGAAGATATTTGTCGGAAATAGAGTTCAAACAAGCACACAACTATGTTCTATTTAATTGTGATAAACTGAGACCTTTTATTCAGTACGTTTAAATATGTGTAATACTAATTAAACTTTGCCAGTAATATACTGTTAATTATATATTGTAATATCATACACTCATTATCACTTGCAGGCAACATCAACAATATTTGCTCTCCAATAACTCACAGTTGACCGAATCCCAAATCTTTCAATTACAAGATGAACAATTTGCCACATGGTTCATAACACATGTAAGCACTATCACAAACTCATTCTAACTTGCAACATTACTTTACGTATGCATGTCAATACGAGATTCTCGTTCATTTACTGTTTATTGATGTACATTACATACAAGGTTTATCAAATGGGAAGGAGTGTGCCTAAGTCATTGTCTTCATTAAGCCTCGAGCCTGAAAGAAAAGTTAAGTGCTACAACGGGTATTTTGTCAATGGATATGTTTTCCATACTGAAGAATACGGGCAAGGAAGA
Source organism: Populus davidiana (assembly GCA_030145905.1). Lineage (NCBI taxonomy): Eukaryota > Viridiplantae > Streptophyta > Magnoliopsida > Malpighiales > Salicaceae > Populus > Populus davidiana. Next base: position 8,336,146 of record CM057807.1, read on the forward strand.
AAGACATATAACTGCAGTGTTTGTGTTAAGGGATCCACAGTAGTGAGTTAGAAGTTGACTACTATGGTAGATTAGAAGAGGTCGTCGAACTGCAATATCATAGCGAGCATAATAGAGTTTTTTATTCAAATGTTATTGGTATGACACGACTGACAGAGAAATCAGAGTTGATCTGCACTATGGTCTGGTTGAAATCATCCCAAAAGCTAGACTCCACAACATAAAAGATGCCTTTGTTTTCGCAAAGCAATGTCAATAAGTTTATTACACATACACCCCTTCATTTAGAAAGAATCGATCAAGAGTTGATTGGTTGTCCGTTTTAAAAATGAAACCCCGGGGTCATGTTGAGGTTGTTCAGGATGAAAACGAAGACACAAGTGTGCGAGATGAAGTCTTTCAAGTTAGTGAGTTGGTTGAACCATATCGAGTTGCTCCTTCGATTGCATTGGAAGAAAATTCAAATTTTCGTGTTTTCGATGATAGTCTTGTTGATGTTGACGTAGAGGAGTTGAATATTGTTTTGAGCTCTAGCAGACAAGCAAATATCGATGAAGAAGATGATATCCATATTAAAGATTGCGATGAAGGTGATGACTATTCAAATGATGACGAAGAAGAAGAAAATTATAACTAACTATCAAAACGAAGCCTTGTGTAAAACCCCTTTTTTATGTAATTTAGATTATGGATTATATATTTTGTAACACGAAATATTTATTGTTTAAGCACTGTTGTTATTGTTTTGTGCGATGGACAGTTTATCATTTAAGTTTTTGCAGAAAGGTAAATAGGCAATACAAATATAACATTTCTTGTACAATGCAACAATTACCGACATCTATACCGACAGATTCACGTCCGTTGGCATCTCATAGAGAGTTAAAAAATAATTACTCGAAATGCCACAATCACCGATGAAAATATCGACAGAATCACGTCCATCGGCATCTCACAGAGAGTTCAAAAATAATTACTCGAAATGCCACAATCACCGACGGACTCACGTCTATCGGCATCTCACAGAGTGTTCGAAAATGATTACTCGAAATGCCACAATCATCGACGACTATACCGATGTAATTATGTTCGTTGGTAATTTGTCGGTGGGCAAATTTTACCGATAAAAATATCGACAGAATATGCGAATTCCAAAAGGTTTTCATTGAATGCATCTCTGACCGTGTCAGATTGCCGACGAAATTACCGACAGACCGCAAAAAATATGGAGGATAATTAAAAATTTGGGTGTGAAATTCAAAAATTGCTGACGAATTTTTGACACTTTATCGACGGATTAAATTAAAATAATAATAATTTATTATTTTTATCGGTGAATCTGTCGGTAAAACTGCCTTATAAGTTCTAGCGGCCGCCCCTTCAGTTCTTTTTTTCTTCTCCTCCGTATTTCACCTTACATTTCGATTTTTTTCCTCTCAATTCTTCAAGGCTTTCACCTTGAATCTTTTGCAAGATTTGTTGGGAATCTTCATCACATTAAAAGGCATGTGTTTTCTTCTATTTCATTTTATTTTATTTTATTTTTAACTATTTTTATTGTTGTTATGTTTTTTGTTTTGGTGTATTTTTTGTAATGTAGATAAAGTTTTGAATTCAGCACATTATTAAGGTATGCATATTTCTTTCCTAAAGTCTATAGTTTTTTTTTTTGAATTTTTTGAATATTTTTTATTGTTGTGTTGGCATAATTGTTATTAGTTAATTTGTTGAATATTTGTTGTTAATGTTGAATTTACCTTAGAATTAGTAATTGAATATGTTGGAATAATTAGTAATTTTACTCTATTATTGCATGATTTGTGTTTAATTATTTCCATTGATTTTAATTGTCAGTCTATAATTTTTTTTAATTTATTGAATATATTTTATTGTTGTATTGACATAATTATTGAATAATTTGTTGAATTATAATTGTTAATGTTGAATTTACCTTAGAGTTAGTAATTGAATATGTTGGAATAATTAGTAATTTTACTATATTATTGCATGATTTGTGTTTAATTATTTCCATTGATTTTAATTGTTAGTCTATAATTTTTTTTAATTTATTGAATATATTTTATTGTTGTATTAGCATAATTATTGAATAATTTGTTAAATTATAATTGTTAATGTTGAATTTACCTTAGAATTAGTAATTGAATATGTTGGAAGAATTATTAATTTTACTCTATTATTGCATGATTTGTATTTAATTGTTTCCATTTATTTTGTTTGTTAGACTAGAGTTTTGTTTTGAATTTATTGTTTTGTTGTATTGGCATAATTATTAAATAACGTTTTGAATTGTAATTGTTAATGTTGAATTTAACTTAGGATTAGTAATTGAATATGTTGGAATAATTAGTAGAGATTAGGTCAATTGGTTGTGGCTATTGTTAATATTTTCAGGTTTGTGGATTTGGGTAGTATCCAGTATAAGGGAGGTGCTGTCGAATTTTTTTTAACATTTGAATTTAATTATATAATTATTTGTATAAAATTAGGTAGATGCGTAGAATGAAAACCAGAGCTAGTCGTTCACGTACGGTCGCAACAAGTTCGTCTAGCAGTGAGGATGATATTTCCTTAGGTGCCTCTTAAAAAGAGGCACCTACACCACCTGTATTGTCAACCGATGTTGCCTCTTCCAGCGCTGGTTCACAGCGCAGAAGCGGCGTGCCTTCGCAGCGGAATCAATTTACCCGCAAGTTCGAGGCACAGTGGAAGGATGACCTTTCGATGTAAGTTTGTTAAGGTTTTAGTTTTTTTTTTTGTAAAAAAAAAATTAAAACATAATTTATGAAGTAATCACTATTTCATTAATTTCATTTATTTTCAGGTTCACAAACATTGAGGCCGCCCGAGTAATATCATCGGCGTTTAAATCATCGATGGAGATTCCATTGTTTTAATGGAGTCATATATCCAGACATCTTGAATGGATGCCTTAAATCAATGCATGGTTTGACAGATTTGAGGCTGGTGTTAATTTATAATTTTCAGCTTATTTCTAATAAATTATTAATATAATTGTAAATAAATTATTATTTTTATTTTAAATTAATTTTTTATACACAGGACAAATTCTGCTGGGACAGTGAACATAACACTGTTGTGAGGAGGGTGTGGGAAAATCACACGGCAACTAGGTAACATCGAAAACAATACAACTTTTTTTTTTAGATAAAAATTTATGTTTCGAAATGTAGTTTTTGGTTGCATGAAGTAGGTTGTGTGATTTTTGGTACGAAGCCCAAAAAGGGCAAAAAAAACAACGAGGGATAGGGGGATCCAAGGCTGGAACGATGTTGCGGTTTGGAGGGATTTCAAACCGATATACATCCCGAAAGCTATATGGCCGCACTATCTTGAGCACGTGACCTCTGAGTGGTTCACACGACGCTCACACTCCAGTGCTGGCAACTGGAATTGGCCAATTCATGGCTCGGTGACAACGCACACTGGCGGCTCTGTTCCGTTTGTTGCACATGCGAAACGGATGGTAAGATTAATTTAAATGAAAAATCGTTCAGTTAATTTGCTCTTAATAATTTTTTTTCATTATAGGCTACGTCTCTTGGACGTGATCCGAGCCCAATGGAGCTGTTTGTGGAGATGCATGTGTGGAGTCAAGACCGCCAAAAGGGGGCATTACAGTTCGTTGACAGCTGTGCTCAATATGATGATTACTTCTTCTTCTTTTTTCTTTTTTTTCAGGAGACCTATAATAATTGGTTGAGGGAGAGATACGGGGACGATCCTTTGACCCGTCCGGAATTCGATCCGGATTTGTGGATGGAGGTTGAATCGTTAGGTGGACCCGATAAAAATCGGGTTTACAGGCTCTCCAACACTACAGCCGATAACTTGCGGTCGGCCCGTAGTGCTTCAACCGTTGGGAGCTCCCAATCAATATCGAGCTCCCAATCTAAGGAGTTCGTGACCTTGCAGTAACACATGGCCCAGCTCACCGAAAAATACGACCACCTATCAGAGGCGTACACACAACTCAAAGCGTCTCAAGCACAACAAAGAGCAAAGTCTGCATAATAAAAAGTGGCTTATGAACAGCTTCGTGAAATAGTCATGAACATGGCATCACAGAGTGGAACATGTGTGCCTAATCCTTTTTGGCCGTATGACCGCCAGCCTCTTCCTCCTCCTTCTCCTCCACCTCTATATTAATTTGTAATAAATATTATTTACCTTTAAAATTTCATTTAATATTTTTTTGAAACACATTCATTTTGTAATGAATATTATTTAACTTTGATTTTTATTTTTGATGTTTAATATAAATTTTATTTGCATAATTGGTTTTTATTACCATTAATTTATATCATTTTATATTATGTATTATAAATAATTTTTTAAAAACTAATTAAAAAAAAAACAATTACAAAGGGTTATACCGATGGAATTCATCCGTCGGTATTTGACAGTAGCTGCCACCATCACCAACGACTTTCCATACGGATACATTCAGTCAGTATTTCATACACTTACCGACAAAATAAATCCGTCGGCATTTGACAGTAGCTGCCACAAGTACTGATGAATTTACAGATGGATATATTCGGTTGGTATTTCAAACACTCACCGAAAAATTTACCGACGGTAACTGGTCGTCGGTAATACACAATATCACCGACGGAATAAAATCCGTCGGTATATTTCAAGTGGGAAACTTTTTTTTTTGGTGCACAAATTTCGTTTGTAAAACCATCGGCAAATGATTTTTTTGTTTTTCCGATCGATATAGCGATGGAATGTGGAATCACTGATGAAAGGAAAGCAGACGGGCGTATTCCGTCTGTAATGTAATTGGTAAATAATTTACTGACGAACTCCTAATCACACACCGACGGAATATTTCCGTCGGTAAAACTATGAAATCTTGTAGTGCAATTTCTAACCCAACATCTAATATTGACACGATCTATTTCTGACCTTACACACATTTTATGTACTTTATTGGGTTCCCAAGAGCTGTGTACACAAACTTTTCATTAACATAATTTGTTCTATTCACACTTGATTTTTTAATGTAGAGCATACATGATTTTTTATGCCAATGACACTAGCCATCACAAAAATCTCCACCAATAATATGCATGACACAACAACCATGTCATGACACAATAATCAATAACCATCATAGCTAGCTAACGGCAACACACAAATTTGTCCACCAATAATATGTTCTCCTTGTCCATGAAGAAATTCTTAGACTTGGGTATGTATATTTATACACTTAATCATAGGGCAAGCAACCAGGATAGACATGGCAAGCAATGAGGATTCCATCCTTAGCCATGTAGTGATAGCCATAGAAAACTAGGCCACAAGCCAACCATATAAGGGCGCTTCACCGTCTATAATACATCGGTGTTTGGTTTTTTTAATTCCCAACAAAATTAGCAACGGAATGAAAAATTACTGACGATCAATATTCCGATAGACGGATTTCATCGGTGAGGTCATCAGTAAAAATGTTACCGACAGTTTGCATGCCTTACATCGACAGAATAAATCCGTCAGTAAAATTGTTTAATGTTGTAGTGCAATTTTTATCCATAGAAAAGCTAGTTGGAATCAAATCAGGCTATAAAATTTCCACACTCCTAAAACTCTATTTTATTTTTCTCATCTATGCATTATTATACCCTTCTATATTTACTATATTAAGAATCAAAGTATCTCATGTTCCTACAAGGGACTAGTTTTCATAAACATACCATACTAGGCCAAGCGAAGATCTATATAAATATTAATCCAGGATGTAACCATGAAAATATTAGTTTCTGTAAAATGTATATAGCTAAATGACCTTGTAAATGGCAAACAATAGCTTGTTGTTTATATGGTGTTGTGTTCCAAAACGTTGTATAAAACTTGTAATTAGTTATTTGTTTTGTTGGGGCTATGATTTCTTAATTCTATGTTGTTATTTGGCATAAAGATATTTACGTCAATTAAATTAATGAATCATCAACATTGGTATTACACTAAAGCAGACCAATTAAGAATATTTTTAGAAAGAATTCAAGTTGGGGCAGTGTGATACACTTATATTATTTTATTTTTAGCCTTTTTTTCATGTTGTCTTAGAATAGCTTTATGGTTTTGTAAAAGTACAAAGGGTAAAAAGAATTAAATAAAGCAGTTTTAGCACAATTTCAACCAAAGGACTAAATTAAGCATATTGGGACGAGTAATTAGAGCTAAAAAGTACAAATCCTATTTGTATTAGGAATCCAACTTGATCAAAGAATCATAGTGGGATTAGAATTGGTTAAAGCAAAATTGATAGATTGGACTTCTATGTATTTTTTGGATCATATTTGAAATTATAAATTAAATTTTATTACTATTCAAGTTGGACTGAAAACTATATATTTTAAGCTTTTTAACAAACTAGTGTGAGTCTAGCCCATCTTTCCAAGTTGGAATGATAATATGAAAGCTTATTAATGACATAATAAGGGTCCTACATGACTAGAAAAGCTCTCTAAAAAGTTAAAGTCATTATAGTAGCTATAAGAATCAAATTAGTATAGAGTTTTATCAGAAATTATTTGTTAACTAGAAAATTTCTCTACCTCCTCACACACACATAACTGACCCTAACTCTAAAATATAAATGACAAAATATTCATAACATAGGTGAGGAATTTAGTGGTTACAAATTATTTTTTCTTTTTTTCTTATTGAAAGTTGTATTAATAATGAACTTCATGCAAACTTAGTTTTTATGTTAAGAGGTTAGTACTCTTGGATCTTAAATTATCATGAGAATTTGTGTTTAAAATTATTCTATTTATGATTATGATACATTAATATCTTATGTTTTTTTATGGTTAAATTGATGATTGATGTACAAAATTATATATAATAGGCATCATATGTTTTTGGTTTTATATTTATTGCTATTATTTATTTTAAGTGAGGCACATGACTAATTAACTTAAAGTAGCAAAAGTATCTAATTTTCTAACCCATGTTTAATTATTTGTTACTTGAAAAACATCAATGTTGATTAAATTAACTCTTCATGTATGTTTAATTATCATTAATCAATTGTACCTATCTTGATCTTAAATAACATATTAGGATGAGTCAATAAAGCTAGGAAGTGCAAATCTTAATTGCATTAGGAATCCAATTTGAATAAAAAATCCTATATAATTATGATATATTAATATCTTATGTTTCGCTAGATGAGTGAGACCATGCATCCAAACTTTTTAGCATGTCACTCTTTTTTCTACAATCTAATAATTTATATTAAGAAAAAAAACTATATATATATATACACACACAAGATTTGATGAATTAAAAAGAGCTATTGCTTGTTGACTAAAGGCATATTTGATATTGAGTTTCACCCATATTTTGAACAAAAAATTTGTTTGAAACTCAATACAAAATGGGACCTACGAGATGAAGACTAGGTTTCAATTACATCAATTCTCCATAAAAAGAATACTAATAAATATATTCATGAAAAAAATAATTAATTAATGAAGTTACAAAGGCAAACTTAAAAGAAAAAACAAATTTGGAGGTCGAAGTGTTTCCCACAATTGGGATTAGAACTCACAATAAAAATCAAGTGGCTTTCGATGGTAGTTGATGAGATTGGAGATCCTCACGTAAGCGATGAAGTGGCTGATAGTATGAGTTGTAGAGACATTGCAGCGGTTGAGAATTTGCAAAACAAATCTTCTTGAATGGTTATAAGAACTCTTCGATCGTCATCTTAATAAAGAAAGGAGCTTCAAAGAGCTAAAGTAAGCTGTGTATGTACGCATGTGGTGGATAATGAAAGCTAAAAGCTGGTCATGAAATGTTAAAAAAGAAGTTTAGAAAAATGCAGGCTTGAAGGGCTTATCAGCTATATTATTAGAAAATAATATAAATTATATATTATAAGATAATCTAAAATTTTAAGTTATTAGATTAAAATGATTCTTTGATATGGTATCAGAGCTTTAATAACTAAACAGTCACAAGTTCGAATCTCACAATTTCTATTTATGTGATAAAAAATTAAGCACATGATAATGTGAAACTGTGTAAGTTTCAAGCTTAAAGGGTTTTCATCTAAAAGGGTGTGTTAAAAAATAATATAAATTATATCTTGAAACCTAACATAAAATTTTAAGTAATTAGGTTAAGATAATTTTTTAAGATATAGTAACTTACATGAAAATAAAAACAAAATGTCTATTACTATTATTAAAGATTATATTACTAGAAGTGAAGTGTCAGCATGGATTAATATTGAGGTGAAAAGATGCTCTATCACAGTGTAATTGTTTATTGGTGGTAGGAGAACGCGTGAGGGCATATGACCTCAACTGCAAAAAGGTGCGACTGGGACCTCATTTGGATTCACTCACTTGGCCATATTTTATTTACAGGTATCATATCGTTAGGATTGTTCATCACACTGATCATCCAATAAAACGCTATTTGAACACATGTGATTCTCGGACAATTACCACCTCGGATCTTGTCATAACGCAATTAGCATCTTTCCTATATGATATATTTTATTTAAGCATACACGTAGAATCTATCGCACGAAATAAAAGTGGGGAGGCACAAGTACGAGACTAATAACTGTTGAATTTACAGATACTGCTAAAGAAGAGCAATGTGCTTGCTGTAATTTTTGACTTGGCTTTCTCAATATATATTTAATATGATTTTTTGAAATCGCATTATAGCATTTTGATGTAACTTTGTGATTATGTGGTGCCACACAACCTGAGATTTACAATGAATCCTGGAAAGCCAAAACAGGTTTAATACTAACGGATATGAACTTCATACATACGTGGTTACATAATCCACATGCAACGATATAACTCCTAACACTATAGAAATCTGGAACCCCCACTCAATGAATAACAATTCACGAATGAGAAATATAAAATGATGTTACGAAGATAGTTTTTCTTCTATAAATCAAATTTATTCTTTATCACAACAACTAATACTTGTTGCATTATGCAAAAAAACGAGTTTATTTCATAAATTCATTACTACTTAAAACTTTAGCTTACACAACCTTATATAACTAAAAACCTTAATGGACCCAGAACTTATGGGCTAATATTATTTACTCTCTTACAATAAACTCAGTGTTAACTAAGCCCAAACATGAAAAAAATAATATAAAAAAAATCTGACACATAAACTAAAGTGTTGCATCTAATTAAACAAAATATCCTAAGATAAATAAATTTCTTAGTTTAAATAATATCATGAATAAAAATTTCATCCTAGAAATTATAAGATCTTTGTTACATTATTATAAGCAAAATAAGCTAGAAATTGATTGCGGATGTTGTCATCTCTTTGGTTTTCTTGTTTTTCTAGGATAATTAATTGTAACTTTAAATAATACTCTCAAAGCATGGAAACTCTTATTATTTTCTTTTAACCTTCCTTATAAGATTAGTAAACTACCCAAAATAAGCTAACAGGTCTGTCATTAAATACCACTGACCTTCTTTCATTGTGTAGCTATGATGAATAAGATATCATTGTAAGAAAATGATTTTGAAATCTTTGCCACACTTGGAATTATGTAACAGGCCATTAAAAATCCTTGTATAACTAAGAAATTCCAAAAAAAACAATCATTGCTAAATACGAAGTCTAGAAGTCAAAAAAAAGCAAATAACAAAATTCATATAACCTATTCTGATCTATATTGCAAGGCCTTCTTGAATTTTGATTGATCTAAAACTTTACCCTAACATATAACAATATGTCTAAACACTCCTATGAGAATTTTAGCCTCATCTAATAATAGAGTTGAAAGTTATGCTTGATAGCGTAAAATTAGATAATATAAATTTTTACGTCAAAATTCAAATTTAACCTTGTTTGGATCATATCAACCGCAAATTTATATAATAATATGCAAGGCTGAAGATCAAAAGCTTGTATTTATATAACAAGAGTCTTATTAAACTCTTAATTGATATATAATTTTGTTGTCATTTAATATGGAAGTTAATTTATTGGATAAAATTAAAGTTCTTGAAAAAATTAAATCTCATGATAAGAAGATATAGTAAAACATAACTTTAATGTAATCACAAAATGAAAGATATTTTATTTTTAAATATATATATATATATATATATAGATAGATTTTTTCTAAATAGTGACAGTGTCACTATTCTAAATTTTTTCTAAATATATATATATATTCAGTGTCACTATTTAGAAAAAATCTAAAAATTGAGTATGTTTATAAATTTAAATAATAAAGGTAGATTATGGAGTGTGAATAACACCGTTCAAATATGTTTTAGGAAATATGTTATTTTCTCATTCTTTAGTTGTGATAATAAAACTATTTGAAAAATAATTATTTGATGTGTAGCATGCAAGAAAAACAAGTGTTGCGAAAGAAAAGAGTTAGTGGTGGCATCCATAATTTAATATAAAAGATAGTTTTTTTCTAAAATATTTTCATTTTTCCAGAATTGTTAGTTATTTTTCTTATTGTAAGTTTTTTTTTTATCGTAAAATATTTTTGATGAACAAATCTTAAAACCATATTTCACGAAAACATAGATAAAGAACGCCTAAAATAACATAAACATTGGAACAAATTGGAATAATATACGTAGAATTATAACTTGGGTATCTAGCCAGCAAACAAATCCAACAAAATTATTTTATTCTGTACCTAACAGCATTCACAAGTTCTCCTTATTGTCAGGTGCTCTTTTTTTCTTTTTTTCCCCACATTGCGAAGCACTGTTTTATTCTTTTGGGTGGCAATACCAAAGTCCCACCTCGGCACCATACGGTATACAAATGTCCAACACGTGGCATCTTTCTGGTTTTGCTTAATCATCCACTTCCCCCACGTGTCAAGACCACCAAAACCTAGTTGTGATGTACGAGCAAAGAAAAAAATGTAAATATTATTTTAATATAATTCAATTAATTAATTCTTAAATTTATTTTTTAAAAATTATTAGTTTAAATGTATAAATATTAGGATTATTGAAAACTTATATTGTTATTAATTTAAAAATTATAAAGAATTAGTTAAAGTGGATTTAAACTAATCCACGGAATTTTGATTAAAAAAAACAAGAAGAAAGAAATGCAAATATTAATTTTCAAATTAGAAAGTCTAACAAAAACAAAATGGACCAAAGGAAAAAGGAAAAGAAATGGAGAAGAATTAATGGTGAGTTCCTTGGACCAAACGCATCTAATTTTTTGGTTTAGGTTCGGATGTAGAGGTTCGGTGGTAGACTTTTAAGCACAAAGATAAGCACCTCCCACACCTCATCCACCACCCACCACTACAATCTCCTACCCCCACCTCTCTCTATCTCTGTCTCTCTCTCTTTCTGTGACAAAAAGCTCTCTTTTCTTTCTCCAAAACTGTCCATAGATGATCATCAATGATCAAGAAAACACTGTGAGAGAAATCAAACCCAACATCAGAAGAATCATGGTAATTATAATTAATTGGCTACCACTAGTGCTGTATCTCACATTTATATATCTTGTTGGGAGTAGCAGCATCTGTAATCAAGAAATAGAACACAAGATTAACATCTAACCACATACGTATGTATGTGGTTTGTGTCCATCTTGTGTTTTAACTATTTCTTGATTACAAAAGGTGCAGAAATCAAATCTATGTTAATCTTGTTTGAGTATATTATAGGGAGGTGGTGGTCCTGATGATGATGTTGATGATCATAAAGAAGACATCAAGTGGCCACCATGGCTGCATCCACTTCTTGAAACAAGCTTCTTTGTTCAATGCAAGCTTCATGCTGATGCTCATAAGAGCGAATGCAATATGTACTGCTTGGATTGCATCAACGGTGCCCTTTGTTCTGTTTGTCTTTCACTCCACAGTGACCATAGAGCTATTCAGGTATGTACCAGGTGCTAAGGATTTTATTCACCATTTTTTAAAATTAAGTAGCAACACACACACACACACAAACACTGCAGTCATCACGATGCACTGTTCCTTCTTCCCAAGATATCCCCATGTCTCTCGTCTAATGATATGTCCGAAGTCACAAGAATTTGCATCGGTTTCAGCAATGGCATGTTTCTCTTTGATTTGGTGTGTTCAATCCTGAATCCATGGCTTTTTTCTGTTTTTTTAATTGAGAAAAGGGTATCCAGCACATGATTTTTGTCTATTATGGTTTAATCAAATTACCCCTTGATGGCATTTTGTCGTTGTCTTCTTGTAGATAAGGAGGTCATCATACCATGATGTGATTAGGGTGTCTGAAATTCAGAAATACTTGGACATAACAGGAGTCCAGACATACATTATCAACAGTGCTAGAATTGTGTTCTTGAATGAGAGGCCTCAGCCTAGGCCTGGTAAAGGCGTTACCAACACTTGCCATGTCTGTGAGCGTAGCCTCCTGGATTCCTTCAGTTTTTGCTCTCTTGGTTGCAAGGTGAAACACGCCAGCATTTTTATTTTATTTTTATTTCCACTCCTTTGCTTTTTTGTCAACTAAGATTTTAATCAATATTTTTCTTTTCATAGATTAAATTAAATGGTTTGCTTTTTTCTCTTGTCTTACCTCCGTATTGACTTTGTTTAATTTCACTTGGGAATATTTTCACCCATGGAAATTAAGAGCTTTATGGTACTTTCTTCTTGTCAACACTCCGCCAACCCCCTCCCCCTCAGAAGTTAATGGAAAAACATTTAATTCTTCATTTATTTGAGGAGGAGGAGGAGGAGGAGAGCCCGACCCTTACAAAACTCCAGTGCAGCTAGATCAAAGAAACCTAGCTCGATCGATTTGTCTTTTCTTATTAAAAGAAGGTCCTTCCGCTATAATTACTTTTCTCATGCTCAACATCGCTGTGCCAGTTCTAATTGAATAACATTTCAGATTGTTGGAACATCAAAGAATTTTAGGAAGAAGAAGAGGTACAAGGAGATGGATGGCTCAGACACTGAAGAATCAATGAAAGGCACCGGCAACGGAGGTGCTAGAAGCAAAGTACAGAGCTTTACACCCTCAACCCCACCTCCAAGTGCTATGAATAATCATAGGACTGCCAAGAGGAGGAAGGGGGTTCCACACAGATCTCCCATGGGAGGATATATCATAGAATACTAGCTAGCTAGTGATGAAGAAGACTACAGCAAATATATCAATATAGTGGTGACCGCACTGACCGGCGTCCATCGAAAAAGAATATATTATTACTATAGCAAACTACCTTAAGTTATTACCATCTTATATATTATGATCAAGAGCATCACTGTCTCTTTATGCTACGAAGTTGCTAACATCTGAGCCTTTGTACCCTGAGGCCGGTGTTGGGCACTGATCAAATGTTCTATATATTTATTTAGAACAAAAGAAATAAGTGATATAGGGAGATACAGCTGAAATGAGCAACAGAAGCTGGCGATGGTAAGATATATGGGAGCATGAGTAGGGTTTTTTTTTTTCCAGCTTTATTATACTAATTTGTCAACTTCACTATGTAAATATTAGTTTGTTGAGAGAGAGTAATGTACTGTAAAAAAAAAAATGAATGAATGGGAAGTGCATATTGTGTTGTTAATTATGGTGCCTGCCTGGTAGTGGTTTCTCGTGATATATATATATATATATATATATATATATATATATATATATATATAGCTTTTTATTTTTTTAAGAAAATGCATTTTTTAAGCATTGTCTTGTATTACGTGGATAATTAAATTTTAATTTTTAGGTATTAACTTATTTGTATTGTTGTTTCTATGCTTCTACGTGTGCGATATTGAATCTTGAAATTTTGCAAGGTTAAAAGTTAAAAAACAACATTAAATCTTAAAATTTATTTTACATTGTTAATACAATATTTGAGTTTTAATGTTGAATTGTTATTCAATTTTACAATATTACAAATTGTATCACATAATTTAATAATTTTATTAGAAAAGAATCTAATTGTAAATAACAAGATTATAAATAGCGCATATTTTAATTGATATAATACATAAAATTTCAAATAAATAAGGATTTTAAAGATATTTATCTCATATTAAGTTTTTTTAATATTTGATGTATATAAAAAATTTATGTAATATATATATTAATTTTTTACAATTAGTTTAATTGAAAATAATAAACGATAAACTTATCATAAGAAATTTTTTTAAAAATTCTTTATTTAAGAACTTTTTAAAAAATTTGTTAGTATTTCAAAATTTTGTTTAATTAGTTACACACATGACAAATGTATCTATTTATATAGGTGGCAATTTAAATTTGTATTTCGTTATACTTTCTAGGAATCGTTTCAAGCTTAATATTTTATTGAAATTGCAAAATAATTTAAAATTATATAAATGAAAGCAAGTACATGTATAAAATGTTGCGGTGCATTTTACATTAAAATATATTCTACTAATACATGCTAGCATCAACTTCAATGATCAACAGCCTTTTCTTTTGCTGCAAAAGTCTCGTACTTTTAAGGAACAAAACCACGAAGCTCCCATAACATCACCTCATACTAGCCATGCCTATATTGCCTTCGTAGCTTTTCTATCACAAGACCCCTCAAAGTTTATTTTATAGCCACCCATTTAGCTACTTTCCACCGTCTCTGGAAGATCAGATCTATTAACACTAGTCCCTACAGGAGGCAACACAATTTTGTATCACCGTGATCTCGTAGATGCAATTATCTAGAATTTATACTATGATTCAATCTTTGTCTTGAAAATTGGGGTTCTAAAACGAACCCCACTACTCAAGTTTCATTCAAAATCGATTCAATTGAGTATTCGTTCAGGTTCGATCTTTCTAGATAAACAAATCAAATTTAGTCATAATTTTAAAGCTTGATTACCTTCATGAACAAGTTGTATATATCAACTTGGTTTGTTTGGAAATTTAAAATATATTTTTTAAAAAATATAACTAAAAACAATATTTTATGTTATATTATGAATGCAAAGCCATATAATCCAAGAAAAGCTTGAACAAGAAAAATTGAATTCTAATATAATTGTATCTCCTGTTCAATTTTACATTATTGATCATAACTCTCAATCCAACTATCGAATTAGACTAAAATTTTATCATAAGTTTCAAGACATGTTATTTTATATTGAGTTATAATTTCAGATCAATTGAATTTTAAGAAGATCTTGTGATATAGATCAGTAGATGCAGGTTTTATTAGTATTTATTGTATTTTGACTTATGCATTTCTATTTGGAAAGGACACTTTTCCTAATGATACAAGGATATTTAGCAGCTTATTTTTAGGAGTTTTCTAGTTCTTCTAGGATTTTTAATGGGCAAGAACAATGTTTTCGAGTGTGGTAATGATTCTTTAATGTTTTAAAATTCTTTTCTTGCAAGGATTTTTTATGTATCCTAGCTGCGCAAGAAAACGAGCGATGCAGTATTTAATGATAAAATACTTTAGGAGTTTTCATCTGCTACAAAGAAACTAAAGGGTATGAGTTATTACAAACATTTTCATGTTTATTTAAGATAATTAAAGTTGGTTTTGGGTTGATTTTTTCTGTTGCATAATTTTACGCTAATAAGAATAAGTTTTGATCTGACCGTTGGATCGGGCTGAAATTTTACTAAAACTTTCTAGAGGTCATTTTGTATACATGATTAGAATTTCAAGTCAGTCAAAGATCATAAAGTTCTTAAAATAATGTTTAGAAGAAACTAAGCATAATTTATATTAGTTTTCTAGTTGATTTATGATTTTTTTCTATTTTATTTATAACTCTTTTATTACTTTTCCAGAATTGTTAAGCATATATTTTTCAACCTAGTATAAATATGATTATTTAACTTGTACTTAGATTTGTTTTTTTTATCAATAATGTTTTGAATAAACCTTTGTTTTGCTTGATGCAACACTTTTCTCTTTGTTGAGAAAAAAAATAAAAACAAGTTTGACTTGTTAATGTATAACTGGTCTTGTGGCTTCTTTCTTATTCTTTCCATTCACAAATTAATATTCATTAGGTAGGGATTCATTTCAATAATGTTGGTGCTTTGATTTAGATAATCTTCGTATTACATTCCTATCAAACCTGATTTTGTGACTTTTCAGGATTTGCTTTTCCAGCATATGGGTTATATGACCATATGATCACGGGGTTCGCATCACAAAATAACTTGAAACTCACATCATATGATGTACTGAGAGAGTTTTATATTTAAATCAAAGATAACACATGAGATTAAGATAAGAGAATTAATTTTAAAATAATTATTGTATTAAAAAATCCTATTTATTTGACTTCTTGTATTCATAAACAAGCTCGGTCGAAAATTAATAAATCAAATTTGAATTCCACTTTGAAGTTTAATATGATATCGTAGCTTAACCTGTGCTTGATTTAATTTATGTGGGCCACTCTTGAGTATCATAACACTTGACTTGATTCCACTCAGTCACATCTCTAATTGGAATGCTAATAAGCATTGATTTGGGTTAATCGTTGTAGTAATTAACTCCTAAACGTTCGATCATGACTAGGAGGGATTGACAACAAACATGTCTGAACCATGGAGCATCATTGGGCAAGAATGCATTGTCGGCAGCCATTTCTTCCTTAAAACTTTTTTTTTTTTTAACAAACGTTGTAAGAAACTGAAAACTTTGAGCATGGCGTTGTAACATTGTAAAACCGAGTGGCTCGAGTGGAGCATTGGAGGAATGCCTTTAATAAAGTGATTAAAGTTAGTATATGGGCCCCAAGTCGTTTATTAAGATAAAGTAATTGGAGAGTCACGAGCGAGGAGGTTTTCCGATCGCTGGAAGTTACCTGATGTTGACACGTATTTTGTTCTTTCTCACCGGAAATACCGGTCGAGCAAACTTTTTCATCTCCTCGCCCTTAAAAATTTCTTGAGAAAGTGACGCCGTACACGCCGCCCTTTACAAGTTGCCAAACCCCAAACTTGCCATCACTTTCTTGAATCATGATTCACTTGTTTACTATGTGAATGCCACGTGTACCATTAACTCCAATAATTGTACCTTCCTTCGTTCCTAGCCGTCCAATTCTCCGCCCCACCCATCGTTTGCGTTGTACTTTGTTGAAAAAATTGGCAAGAACCACTAGAGAAGATGGGTTTAGTGTGAAATTTGGGAATTGATAAAGGATTAATGTTCTGTATAATATAGTAATGATTTGTGGATTTCCTTTGGGGTTGGTGGTGGTGGACAGAGTTTAATAAAAGAGAAAGAGAGACTTTAAATCAGTATAAATGTTTTTGGTCATTTTATGAATGCATTATTATAAGTAAATATCTAATTATTGTAAAATTTGAAGAGCTTCTATGATTGGGGAGTTAAGTTCTAGATCAATTTTGAGTTGAATTACTATCTAATAATAATAATATCGTAAAATATAAGTAAATGTGTGGGTAGCAATAGTATTTTAGAGTTTGATAGGTAAAACTATTTGGATTGATGATAATTAGAGTTTACATGTACCCTTTTATTTTATTTTTAAGAATTGGCACGCATGCTCCCTTAATCATGGTTCATAGTTTGTTTTTCTTTTTTAGAGATTTGATTGTAAAAGAATGTATATTGGATGTTAAGTATGCTTATCTAATTCATACCTATGATTTTCATGTTTCCAAGGACATTGTGAAGAGAAATATTGTTTGTTTTCTGTTTTAATAATTATTAAAGACATGACCAGCATAATAAAGATTTGTATTGCTTTGATGAGATTGCAATGAATATGTTACGATTGTTTATGATTGTTCATAATTAATGACTAATCATTCAAACATATAGCAATATAATATATTTTATACAAATAGATTAATGAAAACTATTTGTCTTTGCATAAAGCAATTTTCTCATGCTTGTATCATCTAGCATTCAACCCTAGATAATACAAAAGCTAACTTTACGAAGTTCACCAAAAACCACAAATATTAAACCAAAAAATGTCTTAACTATCTGTATTTCATAAATGATCAATTAACAAAAATATTAATAATGAATATCTAATAACAAGTCAAAAGATGTTCTTCGTTGAATAAATCTTTCAGCTCAACTAATAACTTAAACTAATGATATATATTCCATAGCTTGAAAGCCACTCACACCTCTATTAATCTTTTACCTGTCTTCAGAGGGAAAAAAAGGAGGGGAGAGGGGAGGACTAAGCTAACAATGACTTAACAAGTAAAGCTCCACACACACACACACATTGCAACTATTATAACTTGTTATAAACTATTGTAACTTGTTATCAAGGTCCATTGTCAATATTATAACCCATTGGCAGGCCATTAGAACTAGTTATAGTGTGGACAACCCCACTCACCAAGGGTCATTACTTCATTTATAGCCATCTAAGAGTCATTATGCAACAATGACTTAACAAGTAAGGCTCCATACACACACACACAATGCATTGACAATAATGAAACAACAACTTAATGTAATTAAAAAAAAATGTTGATAATTCATAGTTCATAAAACATTCCATAAAACAAGTCATTACTTCATTTATAGCCATCTGAGAGTCATTATGCAACAATGACTTAACAAGTAAAGCTCCATACACACACACACACACACACACACAATGCATTGACAATAATGAAACAACAACTTAATGTAATTAAAACAAATGTTGATAATTCATAGTTCATAAAACATTCCATAAAACAAGTCATCAATACATGCTTGTACTTGGCATTCAAATCCATAAAACATGACCTTACTCTTAGACCAAATTCCTATGACCACATTATACATATGACCAGACCACTTGTCAACTATTTCTAAACAACTATTGTAACCCGTTATCAAGGTCTATTGTTAATATTATAACCCATTGGCAGGGCATTATAACTAGTTATAGTGTGGACAACCCCACTTACCAGAGGTCATTACTTCATTTATAGCCATCTAAGTGATTATGCAACAATTTGCAAATCCAATCCAAAAAAACTTTCTTTCATAAATCAATTTATAAAACATTCTTATAAAAATTATATACCTTGCATTCACAACACATAACATATATAAAAATCAATTTCAACATAGCAAGAGCTTGATCTTCTTTTAAAGAATTTAACACATATATGAGTGTGTTTGGTGTTATGGTAGTGTTTGTGGTTGTGGTTTGAAAAAAAAAATTGATTTACAAAAGTACTTTTGATTGAGGTTGGTTTGGTATTTATATATGGTTGGTTAAAACTGTGGTTGAAATTGAGGTTATAAAATAATTAATTAATTAATTAATTAATATATATTCTTCCATTAAATGATCTACAATTTCATCACATACGAAATATATCCGACAAGGACTACAGTTTCCTTGGTTTCTTAAGCGCGCAACAACATCAGGTAAAATATCATCAAGAACAAAATTGAGATTGCGATCAAATTCTGGAAATACTACGTCATCAAGCGATCTCCTTCTAATTTTTTGAATTAAACACAACTAAAAATAAAAATAAAAATAAAAATTGAATTTTTTTTAACTCGGTTGGACCCGGTTCAATGCATTTAGCTTTGGACCGAACCGGGTCCGGTCAGAATAGTGGAGATAAAACTCTCCACTTAACAAAAACACAGCAGGATGAGAAGCATGAAACAATTACTTCACCAGAAACCGCGGTTAAACCTCATTTTTAGTGGATCCCGTGAGCCAAACCAGAGTTGCTACTTATAACCAAACACTATATTATTGAGTTTGAAAAAAAAAAACGTAACAACTACCGCAAAAGACAAATGCTCTCATAATAAAGGAAATATGCACAATTAGAAAAAATAATAATATAACACATTAAAGTCCATCCAACACTTAATTACAATAATTTGTCAATTGCATACAACATAATAAACTGATCATAATTCCTTCTAAAAGCTTCAAAATTCCATTCCGCTTTTAGGATTGTAAACTAATCTCAATTACCTTTTTATCTATATACAATTCACCTAGTAATTCTTTTACATAATTTTTTAATAAGCCTTGAAATCTAAGGGTTAAATCATAATTTTAAAATATTCAAGGACTCAACAGAAAATGTCATATATCAATGACCAAAATGAAATTCATCATTTTAACCTTACAATTCCTAATTTCAGAATATGTTTCGGGGGTCAAATCATAATTTCCCAAAACTTAGAGACTAAACTATAGTTTTCACAAATCAAAAACTAAAGTGAACTTTGATCATCTTCAACATCAAGACTTCATACTCATAACATATCAATTAAAAATATATATCTCAAATCACAATTCCTAACAATTCACCCAAAATCAATTATTCAACTATTAAACCATATTAATCAATCAATCAATCACACTTAAGAACATATACTTCAAATCTCCATCAACCTAAAAAAATTCAAAATCATACTTAACAATAATAATAATGCATATCACTTGATTGAAAAAATAAAAAACTGAGGACCAAACTAAAAAAAGCATGTGATTTTAGTGGCTAAAATTGACCAAATCAATGTCAAATCAAAGAAAATTAAAAGTTTAATGGTCATTTAAGGGTCCAAGTGAACAAGTCAGAAATCAAGGACCAAAATAAAAATGAAGTTGAACTTTGGGGCTGATGATTGAGTTTGGAAAAGGATGAAATTGCGTGCAATTAAAAGGTGAGAGGCAATTACGGGTGTAAGTAAAAGAAATTGAAAGAGTAGGGACTATATTGAACTTTGTCAAATCCCAAATTAAAAACCCTAATTTTTAGGGTTTAACCTAGATGACACGTCACTTAAGTTTGATGAAGGGATTAAGTGACACGTCGTTCAACCATTGTTCATATTGGCAGTTGATTAGTACTTAAAAATGCATTTTTATCAAGGTTTTATATCATCATTTTGCACTTGAAATATCAATAACTCCTTAGCTAAAACATGTTATATAATAACAAGTCTGATACTATAAGATACCTTTAATTTATGGTAAATGTTCATCTTAAATGCAAGCCTATCACATAAATCAAATGATTGATTAATGAGTTTAACTACTGAAATTCAAAAGACAAATAGAGGGCCAAACTTAGAAAAGAGATGTTGGTTCAGTCCAAACTGGAACACTAATCGGTCATTGGGTCATATCTGAAGCTATAGATCTTAGATTTAGGTCTACTCTATATGGATGGAAAGCTAAGACATTGGCCTAAAACTTTCATACGGAGTCCAAGATTTAAAAAAGTCGTTTTCAAGTCCAAATTGTAGCAACAACGAAGAAATTCGAATTTGTCCTACAACCCAGACAATTTTCAGTGTTCAGCCTATATCTCAAGTTCTCGAAGTCCAAAGGACCTCAATTTTTGTTTTTTGTTGGAAAGCTGAGCAATTTCCTAGAACTTTCATCAGTTAAGTCTGTTTAAATTCTGACATTATCAATGATGTTTTGTTCAGACAAGAAGATTAGGATTGTCACTAAGTCAACATATGGCAACCCACTCAACAATTAGTTATCAAATCAATAGTTTCAAATTTTGGCCTATAAAAGGAGGCATTTGCCATGCATTTAGGCATCTTGGTTTTCAGATCAAGATCATGCTCTTTATTTCTTTCTTTATATTTTTATAATGTTTAAGTCTTATTTCATGTTATATGTTCATTAATATCTTGTTTATGATTTTCTTTTCCTTTACTATACTTATGTTCTTATGTTGTTTATTTATGTTTATCTTCTTCATTATGTCTAGCTAAGTTTATTATGTCAAAGTGAAAAGGTTTCACTAATGGTGTTAGTATAGGTATAATATAAACTCAACATGGACTTCAATGTTTATATCCAAGAAAGTTTGTTATTAACATGTCTTATCTTTTTATCTTATTAATTCTTAATACCTTGCTTGTTAAATGGTTAATCTAGATTTATGTTGTATAACACTTGGTACAGCAAATGCTTGGCACTTTCATAGCCAACCGTATGGTATAACCTACACATGTGCTATGAAATGAACTTGATTTGTTGTTAATATAAGTTAGCATCATGAATTCCTGACAATATTTAAAATTTCAGTGTTACTTAAATAAGATAATTAATATGATCACGTTAACAATTTATAATGAACTATTAAGGATAAATCATCCGATTGGAACCTTCTTTGTGTGTGGTTTCCAGTTGATTAATAAAAAGAGTGTGTACTATACTTATTTCTAATACCATTAGTGGATCATCTAACCTTGACATTTATTTTTATCATTGTTGAATCCTCACATTAATCTTACATCTCAAAGTCGTGTTTAACTTATTATTATTATTATTATTATTATTATTATTATTAACCTCCCTATGATTCGACCTCGGTCTTTCCGGGTTATTTATTACTTCGACACTCCTGCACTTGACAGAAGACATCAATCTTTTGGTCGTGTCATCAGTTTTTACTGGTTGAGTATGCATCTTTAGGTGAATGCATGTGGCATCTCCAACCACCTCAGGGGATTTAACTACCACCATTCAACTGAGAAACACTCCATCTGCATAGTTCAGCTACTCCTATTGAATATTTATATCCTATTGTTTTTAACAAACTCAACAATATCTTGTCCCTAATTAGCTATCACTACATTTTAAAAATTCTAGATGATTGAGTTGACACCTTCAAACGAATGAACATGGAGCTAAAGACCTTTAAATAAAGCAAGAATGGATCCAATCGAAATGTACGCTTCTCCTTTACCAATTTCAAGTGGTCTCAGATGATGTTTACATCATAGTTACTCTAGCAAACCTTGAAATTAGTTAACTTAGTCAACCTTAACTGAGATACCCATTTATGCAAAACAACTCAACTTTTTCATGTGTTCACACTTAAAAATTCCTAGAGGGTTCTTATCAAGGGTCACAAATCTTTCATCCAAAATCAGAAGGTAATGGATACATGCCTTTATCTCCAAGCAAAAGAAAACCACCTAGGCAAATTTGTTACAAAACCGCCATCCCAAAACCGTTAAAGGATAGAGGTTCCGATTGTTAACATTTGTCTAGAACCCTCTCATTTTGATTAGAGGGCTAAGCTTTGATCTATCTAAATTTTAATCCATCAAGAATTCATCAAAATTTATTGCGATGTCACGGTCACACAAATTAATTAGCCTAGGTTAAATAAACAAGATAGTATAGAGCAAGAAAGGGGTCAATCTCACGAGGAAGGTTTAGTTTATATTTGTATGCTATACGATATGCAAATGGGTGGGGTTTAGGTTATCTAGGTTATAACAGAATTAAACAATCAAGCTAAATTAAATAAATTAGAAAAATATTAAGAGAACAAACATTGGTTTTAAGTAGACATCCATTTACAGAAATCAGAAGCAATCATTGAAATAATATATAAATTTATATTCTGAATATTTATGTCTTCTTAACGTTGGTTAGTTAACAGATCCGCTATATAACTAACCCTAAGCATCAAGCAACCACAGTGTTCGCACTAGTAATTTAATTGAATGGCAACATGAAGAACTAGATAAGTTGATTAATCAAGAAAACATAATTGTCTGCAATTCATGTTTGATTTGATCGAATGTTTTTCCTAAGATTATTAATATAGATCCGCTATGATTATTAAACTCAATTGCTTCACAAGTTTATATACCACAATTCTAGTTTTGATAGCAAACTTAGCAATAGATTGTTTACAATAATAACTTAGAGTCCGATGTAGCAATTAAAATAAACAATCATAGCAAAAAATCATAAGAAAACAAGCATGTTCATCATATAAACTGAAAAGAAAAGGTAAAATAAATCTCATAGTTCTTGAAATCTGAAGGTTTCTGTATCCTTGTAACCAAGAAAAAGAGCTTAGCCTTACATGTCTATTGAGCAACTAATAAAAAAGAAAGAAGAATGCATGATTTAGGGTTGTTGGAGGAAAGAGTGTGTTTTTTCTCTCTTTTCTAGTCGCCCCCTCTCTTCCTTTCTCTTTCTTTTTATTTGATAGGAAACCATATTTCTTATTTCTTACAAAATAGTCATTACCTAAGAAGACAATTTACATTTAAGTAGTTCAATAACTATTTTCCTAAAAAAGGAGAAATAGTCTTGCATAAAATCCTCAAGCTTTTAACTTTGGACTTAGAAGAGTTCAATTGCCAAAATAAAGACTTGGATGTTGGTTTGGATGCTTTGGAAAGTAATTTGGACTTGTTTCTTCACAAACCTGTCTATTGGTAGAATTCATTTGTCATCTTAGAAAAACCATATCTCTTTTATATGAGCTCGTTTTGTGTTGAAAGTTGGTAGGCTGATAGGTATTCAAGTAAGAAATCTAACAAAATTGAGTTTGCCTCAAATGGACTTCTCTAGCTCAAGATATTCAAGTCGGAATGGTTGAAGGTCAACATAGGCAGAATGCGAGATTTGTCTTTGAAGGCTGCGATTTACATGCTCTTTTGTTTTCTTGCCATAAATGCATAGAAAGGTATGGATGTTAGCTTTCTAATGCCATTCACTTTGTTTTGACCTTTAGAGCTCAAGTTTTGCACAAAACATCAATCCGAGATCAAATTTGCCTATTATCTCCAATTTACTTCTTTTTTAATTTTACATCCAAAAGTGCCTTCATAACATAAAACAAAAAATATCAAGACATTTTATATATAAAACGTAGGCAAAACACTATATAAATATGGGTACATAAAACAAAGAATATCAAGACATTTTATATATAAAACATAGGCAAAATACTATGTAAATGTGGGTAAAACTATTAAATAATATGGTTGTATCAAATACCCCCACACTTAGCTCTTGCTCATCCTCAAGAAAGGAGAGATGAAATCAAACTTAAATTAAATAATTAAAATAACTACGACTAATCCTTAACCTCTCATCAATTTCCAGGAGTACATGCATTATAAACAAGAATACAATCAAGAAGGATAAAAAACATAAATTTTCATGAATTTATTTACATGCGAACTTCGAAACTCAATCAATCGTTGGGATTTAAATGAAATCTATGTCATGCCAAAGTGATAGGTCCTCTCATTGATATACACTCCAACATTCATGTGTTTAGGGTTTATGTGTTTAAATCTCTCAAATTTAATCAATGAATATGTTCTACCATAAGTTTGCTCTTCAATCTCATCTTTATTACTAAAATATTTTAGGCAATGCATAAATTAAAAGGTCTTACTTTTTGGTTGTAATGGGGTTAAGGTTATGGTGAGGTAAAAAAAGAGAAAAGAAAAGGCTAAAACCAAAGAAAGTAGAGCATTCTATAGAAAATCATTTTTGAAACAAGATATCTCTTCAAGGCACACAAATTTTCCATCTTTAAGCATCAATACTTAACTTCTTTTGATTTCAAGCTCCATCTTTTCTTTTCTCTTTCTTTTCTATTTTTTTTTCACTTTTGGCAACTTTGCCCATCTTTTCATCAAGCATCACTTCTTTTTTTCACATAATTTCCAACCATAATTCATGAGATATCAACAAGTATATGCTCTACTAATCCTAGGCTAGGGGAAAAGGAAAACATATAAAAAGTTAAGGCTTACACATGGGTAAAGCAAAGAAAAGATAGACAAGCTTAAAATGGCTCATTAGGGATAATATGCTTTAGGTTGGCTTTTTAGCTTAAGTGGTTAAAATTTCTAATGCCTTTATCATCTTCATGTACACATGTAATGTGAATGTAATCTCACCAATATATGAAGCAAGTTATAGAGATACATATCATTGAAAGAATGCACAATCAAAGAATATAATGTTTAAGGCTCAAAAGATTGCATTGGTACAACACTGTAAAGTCAGCATGGCATACTTTCAAAATCAAGCCCTAAACTAATTAAACTTTTAAAATTTGAATGCACACTCATTCATTTGATTTATATTTTCATATCTCTCAAGTAATTCTCATTCATAATACTCTTATTCTCATAAACCAATAAAAGTTCAAGAGATAAAACTTGGACTCTTTTTTTTATTTGTTTTTTTTTTAACAAAAACAAAAAAACCAAAATTCTCCTTACTCCCCCACACTTTAAACATAACATTATCCTCAATGTTGAAATAAAAGAAAAGGAATATAAGCAAATGAGAAAAATAAAGTAAAATGTGAAAAATAAAAGATAAAGGAAAAAGAAAGCAAATCTGATTTTTTTTATGATGAGTTGCCTCCCAGTAAGCGTTTTTGTTTTATATCATTGGCTCGACACATCACATGCTCATGCTTCATAGATTGGTTCAGCTAACTTTATAGAAGCGATGAGTTCTGTCATCTACCCTTCATAGAAAGGTTTCAAGCGATGCCCATTGACCTTGAGTACTTTGTCTGTTTCTAAACTTGTAATTTCAAATGTACCATAAGGAAAAATATTAGAAACAACAAAGGGTCCAATCCAATGAGAGGCAACATATTGAAAAGAACTATATATGAGTGAACTATATATTCGCATGTTATAAGTTATATGAGTTCTGTATGAACGAACGTATTAATCACTCAATTAGTCGTCTGACCCCTTTTATAGAGACTAGCAATGAAAAATTGAAATGGAACACATATGTAAATATGCGAACAAGTTGATATGATGTGTATGCATATGCATATGAGATATTCATGCTATGAGGATGCCATGTTGTGAAATTACATGAGATCATGATAACGAAAGTACTAATTGTGTAATTGTTGTTCGCCACTCTTGTATGAACTCGTGATGTTAGCGAGACTAGAATAGGAATGTGAATTTATGAGTATGTCAATATGATGTAATGTAAATCTATGAGTATGACAATATAATAATATGGGCACGTGTATTGAGAATTCATTTTATGGGAATATTGATTTACATTATCCTTCGTGGATTTTCCTTTTTAATGAATGGGATGCAATTATAAATCTGCAGGACGTTATGGTGAAAAACATCTAGAACCGGACCCAAAAAAATTTCCATTGATTTTGGCCTTGAAAAAACCGGGTTGTTACAGGATGTATGTTCCACAAATAAACATTGTTGCAATAATACATGCTTAACCTTAAAAAAACATCTTGAATTGCAAGACTTAAAGCTGATAAAATGGTCATCATTAAAGAGATGACTAAATACAGGTTGGATTATGAATCCTCTCAGCTATTAGAAGGGGATTACTTGAGACTAGATGATAAAATATGAGTTGCTCTAAAAAAGACTTAAAGAAGCTCATCTCAGACATGAAAAGCATTCGTGTGGATAGGTTTTTGAAGAAATATGAGAGGATAATGGAAATCATAAACGTGTTCGTGCACAATTTAGCAATTAAATCCTTGATGTATTTTTAGAACCCTGAGTACCGTTGCTTCACTCTTAAGAATGAAGAAAAATATCCTACGCTGGAAGAATATGGTTTACTAACCAAATTTACTTAAAATCTATATAAAGTCTACTACCACTAATGGCGTGACAAAGTGCTAACTGAATTGATCAAATTCCAAATCTCCATAAGATATTAGAGAAAAGTGATAATGGCCTAAAGTGGAAGATGATTGAACAAGTATTAAAAAAGAGGAAGAATGACTCTAGATTTGTTGAAGAAAAAGGTATAGTACTTGCTTTAGGAATCTTGAGGTTGATGTTATTTCCAAACCTCACTAGAATAATCAATTTAGAGGTAGCTGCAACTAGTTTTGCATATGAAAACACTCAGATAAATCTCATTGCGACGATACTAATAGAAACTATCTTGACGCTCAATCATTGTAAGAGAGTTGGTAAGGGATCAATGAGATGTTATGAACAATTGTTGTATATATAGCTAATTAGCCATAAAAAAACCAAGAAGCTGATATTTAACAACTTCTGGTGGTTTAGTAAAAAACCATTAGAGATAGTTAAAGAAGATGAGTGAAAGGACTTGAGTGAGGAAAACTAAAAAGTAAAATTGCAAGGAATTCTACAAGGATAAGTGAAGTTGAAAGCCATATGGATGAGATAAAATTTTGTTTTATAAGCTGTGGGAAATGACGATGGGTGCCTCTGATTGGAGTGACTAGATATGTTAGTTACTGTACCTGCTTTGGTTGAAAGGCAACTTAAAGGCATACAAAATGTGCTAAGGATGGTCGGGTTATTCCAATTCTCTAGGTTATTCAAAGACCAGTCTTTTTTGGAAGCTTCTGGTATTGGTTGGTCAGGAAGGAATCAAATGGTTTGAGAGATCCAGTTACTAGTGAAAAGTATCCAAGGTCGAGAAATCTATCACTATTCACCATCCCCACGAGTCTAGAATTTTAAGCCAAGACTTCGCAAGCTATTGAACCAACTAAAAGAAAGAGGATTATCAATGAGGAAGAGTTGAAAGAATAATTGAAAAAGCTCCAAATAGAAGTGGACACCAGTAAAGCCCTCAAGATATCCCTCGAGAAGCAACTCCTCGCTGAATAGAAATTGAGAAAGTTCGTAGAACAATAGTGATGCAACCATATTATTCGATAGTTTCACCACATTTAACTTGTGTTTTGCCTATTTTTTATATATAAAATACTTTGATATTATTTTATTTATGTTTTGAAGGCACTTTTGGATGAAAGATGCAAAAAGGAGTAAATTGAAGGTAATTAGGAGATTTGACCTTCAGTCGATGTTTTGTGCAGAGTGTGAGCTATAGAGGTCGAAATGAAGTGATTTTAATGGCATTAGAAATATAGCATCCATACATTTCTAGACATATAAGGCAAGAAAAAGAAAAAAGGAAGAGCATGAAATCGCAGCCTTCAAAAACAAATCTCGCAATCTGCCAATGTTGACCTTCATCCATTCCGACTTAAATATCTTGAGCTACAAAAATCCATTTGATGCAAGTTCTTTTGTTGGATTCCTTACTCAAAGACCTATCAATATACCAATGTGCATCCGAAAAATATCTCATATGAGGGAGAGATGATTTTTTTAAGATAACAAATGAATTTTGCCAACAAGCAGGTTTTGTGAAGAAACGAATTCAAATTACATCCCGAAGCATCCAAACCGACACCCAAGTTTTTATTTCAGCAATTAAGCTCCTCTAAGTCAAATCTTGAAGAATTCATACAAGGCTATTTCTTTTTTTTTAGGAAAATAGTTATTGAAGTACTTAAATGTAAATTGTCTACTTAAGGGAGGACTATTTTGTAAAATAGAGACTAGGGTTTCCTAGGGTATAAAAAGAAAGAGAGAAGGAAAAGAAGAGGAGAAAGGGGGATGGCTAGAAGAGAGGAACACAAACGCTTTCTCCCATAAACCTGAATTTATGCATTCTTCTTTCTTTTTGGTTAGTTGTTCAATAAACATGCAAGGCTAAACTCTTTTTCTTTGTTACAAGGACACAGAAACTTTCATATTTCAAGAACTGTGAGATCTATTTTACCTTTTCTTTTCAGTTTATATGATGAATGAATATGTTTGTTCTCCTATGCTTATTTCCTATGATTGTTTATTTTAATTACTAAAGTGTACCCTAAGTTATTATTGTGAACAATCTATTGCTAAGTTTGCTATCAAAACCAAAGTTGTGGTATATAAAATTGTGAAGCAACTGAGATTAATAATTGTGGTGGATCTTCTTATGGAGAACATTTGATTGATCAAATCAAACATGGACTACGGATAATTATGTTGTCTAGATTAATCAACTCATCTAATTCTTAAGGCTTCTATTGAATTAAATTACTAGTGCGAACACTGTGGTTGTTTGATGGTTAGGATTAGTTATACAACGGATATGTTAACTAATCAATATAAGAAAATATAGATATTCAAAGTATAAATTGACGTCTTGTTTCTATGATCAGTTCTTATTTCTATAGGTGGATGTTTACTTGCGATCAAGGTTTGTTTTCTTAATAATTTTCTGATTTTATTTAATTTCGCTTTAGCCTAGATAACCTCCAAAACCCCCCAAATTTCATATCATCTAGCATAAAAATCTGACTTGAACCTTCCTCGTGGGATCGACCCCTTACTTGCTCTATATTATCTTGTGTGTTGTGTTTTAAGCTATGGTAATTGATTTGTGCGATCGTGACATTGCAACAAATAGCTGGAGGAAACCGACAATAGAATCATTTCCTTAGAGAAACAATTGAACGAAGAAAAGGCAGCTAGAAACCAAGCTGAGAAAGTGCGAGAAGAATTATAAACATATTAGGTCCAAATCAATACTGAGTTAGAGGCTTTAAAAAACAATTTCAACAATTTCTAAGAAAGGGTTGATATGTCTTCAAGGACCCAAGTTGAGTTAGAAAGCCGGATTTAGCAGTATGAAAGGCTATACAAGAAGCATATGATGCTAGAAAGTGAGTTGGCTAAAGCAAAAGCCAAAGGAAAATTTGTTGGGGTCTTCAAAACTGATTTGGATAATAAGAGAAATGAGATCAACCTGCTAGAGAAGAAGCTCAACAAAGAAAAGGCCAAGGAAAAACATTTGGAAGAAAAGAACAGACTGCTTAAATGCTACAACCAGATGATTAACACCAACAACATATTACTCTTGTAGAAGATGAAAAACATGGATGGGCATATTAACCGAGCCTCTGTCTATGCCCAAAGAATCCGCCATAATGCATGGTAAGTTGGAATGGATGTTCATCGATATCAATAAAGTATGGCAAAGACTAATGCTTTTTTTAGGGACATAGAAAACAAAGGCTTTGCCTTTCTCCCTATAAACGATGATGATGAGTATACTAGCTTTCAAGTATAAAAGTTTTCATTGAGTATTAGTGAAAGGGGCTTAAACCCAATATTTTGAGCAATATCTCTTTATGATAAGTGTATTTTTATTAAGCGTTGACTCAAAATAAATTGTCTCAATAGCTATGAAAGGATCAGAACCCTACGTGTTTATATAGGAATGGTGACCATATATAAGCCTGAGGTATAACTAATTTATATCCAATATATATAAGCATACATCCATATGCATTTATGTTTATAAATTATGGAATGTGCAAAGTAGGTATTCGAAATATAGGTTCCTTTGCTATAGTCTATAATACAAGGCTTTGTAAAAGGATGGAGAACAAAGAGAGGGCTCATCTTGAGACCCACTACCAAAAAAAGCTGGAAGACATTAAGAATAATATAACTCGGATGGTTAGCTTACTTGAGTAGCTTTTATGAGTGTTTTATAAGGAAAGGACATCCAGTTAGCAACCAACCATGTTATTTCCGCCAACAACTTTAGTTATCCTCGACTCGCAAAACTTGGGGGCAAATCCCACTACTGGACCACAAGGAACAATGAGCATTTCAATGACTTGCCCGATTACACCTGCTTAAATGCCGACCATAATTGATCTAATAATGGAGGCATCCCACGAGGTTAAATCCTATGATTGTCTAGAACAAGATAAATGGGTTGTCTAAGAGGAAAGATTAAGGGTTGTTGAGGGATTTGACATCCATAACCCGGTTAGAGTAACTAAGATATGCTTGGTGCCAAATCTAATGGTGCCCAAGAAGTTTAGGATGCTAGAAATTTTCAAGTATACAAGACTAGAATGTCCTAATGCGCATTTAAGGTTATACTACAATAAATGGCAAAAATCATACGCAATAAGAGGTTACTCATCCATTTATTCCAAGACAGCTAAACTAGTTATACATTAATCTAGTACATGACCTTAGATAACACGAGGGTCAAGAAATGGAGTGATCTTATTGATGATTTCTTGAAAGAATACAAGTTCAATATTGACATCGCTCTAGACCGAACAAGCTTGATGGTGATGGATAAAAGTAATAAGGAAATCGTAAAGGAAAAACAAGGCAATGCATTTGTAACCAACTTTATTAGAGAAAGAGATGGTGATTCTATTCATCAAGTACTTTCAAGTCCTTATATTATGAGCATCTGATGGGTAAATCCTCCCAACATTTTTATGATGTTGTTATTATTGCTAAAAGAATACAGTAAGGGATAAGAGCTGGTAGAATATCAGAACCTACCAAGAAAAAAGGGTTTACTAGGAGGAAAAAGAATGTTGAGGTAAACAATGTGGAAGGAGGGTATATGAGTAAAAAGAATTACCAAACCCAAAGCTACCAAACCCTATCTTCCAAAATATCCAATATTAACTTTGTTAAGCCTTTTTCGGTAAACCAGCCCATCAAATCACCAGAAAACAAAGCCAAAAACGATATAAGGAGAGTATACTAAAGAAACTAAGAACAACTCTCACCTTTACCTATGCCCTTAGAAGAAATGTATGTAAAATTGCTAAGCATAAGTCATGTGGCCCCTCTTCCCTTTCCACCATTAAAGCCTCACTTCCCAAATTAGTACAAACCATATTTAACATGTGAGTACCATGTTGGAAACCTTGGCCATAATATTGATACTTGCTCAGCATTCAAGAGGAAGCTCTTACAATTATTTAAATAAGGATATATAACTTTTGAAGATACCCCCAAGATCAATTCCAACCCCCTGTCTAATCATTCTTCTGGTAGTCGAGAAGTAAATGTTATGGAGTTTGGAAGAAAAAAAGAAAGGGTTCTAAAGGTAACCATGGATAAGTTGTATGACATGTTAGTGTAATGCGGATGTTTGCTGACACGACCAAAAGATTGATGTCTTCTCCCAAGTGCAGGATAGTCGAAGTAATAAATAACCCGGTAAAACCGAGGTCGAACCACATAGAGGTTAATAATAATAATAATAATAATAATAATAATAATAAGTTAAAGAGGACTTTGAGATGTAAGATTAATGTGAGGATTCAACAATGATAAAAAACAATTTCAAGGTTAGATGATCCACTAATAGTATTAGAAATAAGTATAGTATAAACTCCTTTTATTAATCAACTGGAAACCACACACAAAGGAGGTTTCAATCGGATGATTTATCCTTAATAGTTCATTATAAATTTTTAACGTGATCATATTAATTATCTTATTTAAGTAACACTGAACTTTTAAATATTTTCAGGAATTCATGATGCTAACTTATGTTAACAACAAATCAAGTTCCTTTCATAGCACATGTGTAGGTTATACCATACGGTTGGCTATGAAAGTGTCAAGCATTTGTTGTACCAAGTGTTATACAACACAAATCTAGTTTAACCATTTAACAAGCAAGGTATTAAAAATTAGTAAAATAAAAAGATAAGACATGTTAATAACAAATTTTCTTGGATATAAACATTGAAGTCCATGTTAAGTTTATATTATACATATTCTAACACCATTAGTGAAACCTTTTCACCTTGATATAATAAACGTAGCTAAACATAATGAAGAAGATAAACATAAATAAACAACATAAGAACATAAGTATAGTAAAGGAAATGAAAAATATAAACAAGAGATTAAAGAAAATATAACATGAAATAAAACTTAAAAATTACAAAAATATAAAGAAAGAAATAAAGAGCATGATCTTGATCTGAAAACCAAGATGCCTAAATGCATGGAAAATGCCTCCTTTTATAGGCCAAAATTTGGAACTATTGATTTAATGACTAATTGTTGAATGGGTAGCTATATCTTGACTTGGTGACAATACTTGTCTTCTTGTCTGAACAAATCGTCATTGATAACATCATAATTTGAACAGACTTCACTCATGAAAGTTTTAGGAATTTGTCTCAGCTTTTCAAGAAAAAAAATTGAGATTATTTGGACTTCTAGAACTTGAGATATGGGCTGAACACTGAATAGTGTCTGGACTGCAAGACAGATTCAGACTTCTCTATTGTTGCTATAATTTGGACTTGAAAACGGCCTTTTTAAATCTTGGACTCTGTATGAAAGTTGTAGCCCTATGTCTTACCTTTCCATCCATTTAAAGCAGACCTAAATCCGAGATCTACAGCTCTAGATATGACCCAATTACCGAACAGTCTTCTAGTTTGGACTACACCAACATCTCTTTTCTAAGTTTGGCCCTCTCTTTGTCCTTTCAATTTTAGTATTTAAACTCATCAATTAATCCTTTCATTTATGTGATAGGCCTGCATTTAAGATGAAAATTTACCATAAATTAAAGCTATTTTATATTATTAGATATGTTATTATAAAACATGCTTTAGTTAAGGAGTTATTGATACTTCAAGTGCAAAATGATGATATAAAACCTTGATAAAAATGCACTTTTAAGTACTAATCACACACCATAATTTCCAAAATTCTCATGTATATGCACCTCCTTATGCTCCACCTCCTAGAAGAAATCTTGAGGAAACATTGTATACATTCATTGAAAAGCAAGAGATAATCAACACTTAAAATGCTCAAACCATGGCAGATCTAAAAGACGTTCTTGTGAAATTTACATTCACTCTTAGTTTTTAAGAGAAAGGTAAGTTTCCATCTCAACCATAGTAAAATCCCAAATGGCAATACAATGCAAATACAAGTAGTTCCGGAAGCCAACACATGGATCAAGTCAAATCAATCATCACTCTTCGTAGTGATAAGGTTATTGAAAAACCCACTCTTGAACCTTGTGAGAAAGATGATGAGTTAATCTCTGAGGGTAAGGAAGGGGTTGAATCTGAACATTGCAAAGAAAAGACTGATTCCCCGATATTACTTCCATTTTCTCATGACATGACCAAACAAAAGAAAGTTAATCACAACTCTAAAATCTTTGAAACTTTCAAACAGTTAAGGATCAATATACATTTCTTCGATGCTATTAAACAGGTACCTTCTTATGCTAAATTTTTAAAATATTTATGCACTGAAGAGAAAACTGAATGTGAAAAAGAAAGTTTTTTTAGCCGAACAAGTAAGTGTCATTCTTCAGAACAATAATGCTTTGAAATATAAAGACCCTGGTTGTCCTACAATTTCTTGCTTTATTGGAGAATATAAAATTGAAAGAGCTTTACTTGATCTTAAAGCTAGTGTGAATTTACTTCCATATTCAGTCTTTTAGAGTCTCAGTGTAGGTGAGTTAAAACCAACTTCTGTAACTCTCTTACTTGCTGATAGATCTGTAAAAATGCCTAGAGGAATAGTTAAGGATGTGTTAGTACAAGTTGATAAATTCATTTACCCTGTAGATTTTGTTGTCTTGGATACACAACCTGTTGAAATATGTAATCCAATTCCAGTTATTTTAGGACGTCTGTTTCTTGCAACTTATAATGCATTGATTAATTATAGAAATGGATTGATGAAGTTATCATTTGGAAACATGATATTGGAGATGAATGTTTTCAACATTTGCAAGCAACCTGGAGATGATTTGTTTATAGTTCACTAAGAGTTGTGTTTCTACAGCAGAATTGAACCTTGAACTAAAATCTTAAGCAAACAATATCACAATAAGCCCAAAGTTTATATATGTTGCAATCTCACCACCAAAAGACAGAATATGAAGTTGCAATTGATTTTGAGGTGATTTGCTTATAGTTCACTAAGAGTTGTATTTTTACGGTAGAATTGAACCCCAAATTAAAACCTCAAGAAAAAAATATCAGAATAAGCCCAAATTTAATATATAATGCGATCTCACCCTTAATAGATAGAATATGAAGTTCAATTTATTCTGAGGTGGTTTGCTTATGGTTCATTAAGAGTTGTGTTTCTACATCAAAATTGAATCAATCATCCTACAAATTTCATCTAATCTCTTATATATATATATATATATATATATGCTACTGATATGATTAGAGACAGTAACAAGATGAAATATACCTCTTTTTTTCTTACACGATGCTGACATAAAGAACAAGAAGATGAACGATGCACATACTGAAAAACTTAAAGAAACACTAAAAACAAATGAAAATAACATAAGGATATGACCTTGTTTTAGAGTCTAGCTCCGATACCAACTGATGCGAACCTCGTGATCACGTGGTCATGCAACCCATAATCAAGATTGAGATCTAATCCCAGAGAGCCAAAATATGTCTGATAGGAGTGTGATACAATGGAAACCTGCCTCAAGGCACCAACACTATTGGGATGAAGTAGAAAAACACAACAAAGCTAGTTAATCTTTGATATGTCAGATTCAATTCGTTCAAAAACTAAAGAATGCAAGAATCACTCTCACATGTTAAAATTGAAAAATTTAAAAGTTATAGTCATCAATGGCTGCTGAAATATTGGTTACATAAGTTTAAATAGTTCTTGAAAAATTAACCCTAATGGACCCCTTATGTGGACTTATATGAGGTCCACTCAAAACTGACTCAAAAACCCTAAACTAAAAATCTCATAACCTAATCCAAACAAGCCTTGAATCTTAGCTGAAAACAAAGTATTAATTAAGTTCAAACAAGCCTTAGGCTATAACTAACAAAATAAAATAAATCCCCTAATATTAAATTCATGTTCTTCCATAAGAATAAGAGAAGGAAATAAAATATTATAGAACTAATTCAAGGCTTATTTATAGCCTTCCATGCAGCCTATTAATCCTAGAAACAAAAGAAAAAGGCAGCCACCCTTGTTGTTTCCAAGTTGTAGTACGATTGTTTTCTTTTCTTTGTTGTCCTCGTCTCATGGCCCAAATAAGGTTGTATTTGGCCACTCTTGTACATGGATAAGATATATTAAGGCCTCCTTTTAATACTCTAATGGACCCTTCAATTCTGACTTGGTCGAAACCTTTAAAATCAATGCATTCAATGCCTTTATCAAAGACCGAGTCATTGGACCATTTGAAATATGTAATATGTCTTTCTTGTGTTTCTGGGCTGGTCCACATCAATTACCCTCAAAACAAAATAATAAAGCAAAATAATCTTATCAAAAAAAGACGACCTTTGATATGAAAGTTAAACGGATCACCTCACAAGGCAACTAACCTCGACATCAAATTTAAATTGGCTAGCTTAAGAGGCAACCAAACTTGACAATGAATCTAAAGGAGTCAACTCAAGAGACAACCAATCTCAACACAAAACTTAAATGATTTAACTTGAAAGGCAACCAATCTCAACATGAAACTTAAATGGGCCATCTCAAAAGGTGATGA
Source organism: Populus davidiana (assembly GCA_030145905.1). Lineage (NCBI taxonomy): Eukaryota > Viridiplantae > Streptophyta > Magnoliopsida > Malpighiales > Salicaceae > Populus > Populus davidiana. The sequence continues at coordinate 8,373,104 of CM057807.1, forward strand.
ACTTGGACAAAACACTTCAATGTTGCCTTTATTACAGAGTTTAGTTTGACATACTTGGAAGATTCAGCAAAAGATGTTCTAATTGTAGACTCAACTTGAACTTTTTTTTGTACTTTTTTCCTTAATATCATCATATACATAATGATTGATTATAATTTTATTTCTAAGTAATACTTTTTAGAGTTAAGGGGTAACTTAAATGGTAAGTTTTGAAAGATTGATTTTCCATTTCCTTTAAACATCTTTAGCTTCATAAGTGTCTCTACATTTGGTTATTAACCTAGTTAAATCATTTGAGTGATACATGTGCCTATTAGGCTCACCGCGATTTGCCTTCCTATTTTCTCCATTATAGATTTCTGGATGGACATTGTTAGAACATCTTAACTTCACCAGATTGACTTTGCTTGTCATTACCCCCAAGTGCAATATAAGGATATTTATTCATTCTTACTCATTGCCACCATGAAGAAACTATTACCTTTGGTCCTTTACCACTCTCAAATGGATTAGTACTGGACATAATTTTACATACTCTTATGGAAAGAAAAAAAACAATATTAATAAAAGGTTGATCTCTATTAAGGATAGAATAACCAAATAGCCATACACCTTTGTAGAAATGATGAAAAAGGTTTTCAATCTCTACATCACCCCTGTATCAATAGGTTATAATGAACCATGATCTATTTTGCAGACAAATAGCAAAATAAATTTCTATAAAAGTAAACAAAATTATCACTAAGATTCTGAAAAAGTATGAAAAACAACAACCTTAAATTGAAAAAGAAACATATGTTGTCAAGATAAAGTCCAAGGATTAATCAATAACCACAAAGCTTGAATAAAAGGAAAGGATATACAACTTACCTTGATTGTATGATAAATTAGGAGAAAGGTAACATAGAGCTGACTAATACTCTTGTTGTAAGAGAATTTTTTGATGTGTTTTTGGAAGAATTGTTAGGGTTGTTGTAACAACCTGGCTTTTCAAGCCCAAAACAACAGTAAAAAAATGTGTACTTGACACACATCATGTCGGTAATCGGCGAACCTGTTCCCTCACATCATCAAGATACAATCCATACATCAACAACAATCAACATTTCATTTAAAAGTGAATCTTACATAAACACATAATATTATGTTTGCATGATTAGAAGTTCACATTAAAAATACACATACATAGACATGAGTTTGCATTCCTATCCTACTAATAGTCATCACGAATTTAAACAAAAGGATCTAATAAAAGCTATACGTCCAGTACATTGATTCATACAAAATACATCGTTATTTAGAATGCAACTACATGATTCCTTGCAAAAGTAGGTTTCCGTGTATTGGGTTTCATAAGCATCACGTTGGTGTGATGTCCCTGCTGCAGTACAAAATATTTAAGAGAATGCAATTACTTAATAATAATAATGATAATTAAATGGTCTGGCAGTTTAATGAAGCATTAACATTATCCCATGTTTGATGCATGACATTTATATTTTCTTCATGTACTTGGTATAAACAACTTCTAGGATATATAGATGCACCAATTCTTGCAATCAACCATAATCTTAAACCCGGCTATCCTCTCAAGGCATCATTTGTTAAGGTTAACCGTTCACTCACCCCAATCATCCACTTCGGATGCCATCAACCAAAGTTAATCAACTGTTGTCCCGGTCATCCAATCGAATGCCTTTAGCTGAAGCTAATCAATCATTTGTCCCGGCCATCCATTCAAATGCCATTAGCCGAGGCTAATCAATCATTTGTCCCAGTAATCCATTTGGATGCCATTAGTCGAAGCTAATCGTTCATTTTTCCTGATCATCCTAATCAATCATTTATCCCAGTCATCCCTTCGGATGTCATTAGTCGAGGCTAATTAATCGTTTGTCCCGATCGGATGCCATTAACAGAAGCTAATCATTTCTTTGTCCCGGTCATCCATTCTGATGCCATTAGCCGAAGCTAATCATCCATTTGTCAACATTTAAGCGTTTAACAATCTGATATCTATTCTAACACAATATGGTAACATTCATGATAAAGCATCTCATTATTCAAAGTATGAAAAAGGAAGGTGAAAGTCACCTACCTGCTCCAGCTGCGGGTTGTTCTTGTCTTGACGATGGTCCAATCCCGACCGCACCACCTAAGACATCAATGGTCACAAATCAGTACATTTGTATCTTTGAATCACATTTGTCACCACACTTATTTCAAGAGTTCATATGTTCACATTCAAGTGTTCCACATTTTACACCATCATACCATGAAATTGGTACTAGCATTTAAGTCATTTCTACCTAGGAGGCCTATTGTAGAAATCGGCAGCGAAAACTGGTTCGCAGCAGGTTGCCCAATAAGGCAGCGAAAGCTGGTTCGCAGCAGGTTGCCCAATAAGGCAGCGAAAACTGGTTCGCAGCAGGTTGCCCAATAAGGCAGCGAAAACTGTTTCGTTGTAGGCAACCAATTCGGCACCGAAAACCGGTTCGCTGCAGGATGCCAATTCGGTAACAAAAACTATTTTGCTGCTAGCGCCATAATTTCGGCAGCAAAAACTGGTTCGCTGCAGCCAACATGTTTTGTGGCAGCAAATGCTACTTCGCTGCAGACAACTCAATTTCGGCAACGAGTCACAAATTCACTGCAAACAATACAACTTTGGTAGTGAATCACAAATTCACTGTAGAACACCTAATTCGGCAGCCAATGCTAATTCGCTAAAGACAACTCAATTTAAGCAGCGAATCGCACATTTGCTGCAGACAACTCAATTTCGGCAGCGAATCATAATTTCGTTGTAGAACACATAATTCGACAGCGAATACTAATTCGTTGTAGGCAACTCAATTTCGGCAACGAATCACAAATTCGCTGCAAAACACCCAATTCGACAGTGAATGCTAATTCGCTGCAGACAACTTAGTTTCGGCAGTGAATTGCATATTCGTTGCAGACAACTCAGTTTCGGCAGCAAATCACAATTTTGTTGCAAACAACTCAACTTCGAAAGTGAATCACCAATTCTCTGCTGAAACACACGATTCGGCAGCGAATGCTAATTCGCTGCAGGACACACAATTCGGCAGCAAATGCTAATTTTCTGCAGACAACTCAGTTTTGGTAGCGAATGCTAATTCGCTGCAGCCAACACAGTTTCGGCAGCGAATCACAATTTCGCTGCAGAACACACAATTCGGCAGAGAATGCTAATTCGCTGCAGGCAACTTAGTTTCGGCAGCGAATCACAAATTCATTGTAGAACACGCCATTCAGCAGCGAATTACAATTTCACTGCAGACGACACAGTTTCGGCAACTAATCACAGATTCGCTGCAGAACACACAATTCAGCAGCAAATTCTAATTCTCTACAGAAGACTTAGTTTTGGCAACGAATCGCAAATTCACTGCACAACACACATTTTGGCATGAACACACACCACACATGTTGTAACAACCCCAGCATATAAACTGTCACTAAGTTTCAGCAGAACACACAAATTGAAAACCATCAATTTCATCACATAATCTTTCAAAAAATTCCAGCAGAACACACACATTGAAAACCATCAATTTCATCACATAAACTTTCAAAAAATTCCAGCAGAACACACACATTGAAAACCATCAATTTCATCACATAATCTTTTAAAAAATTACATAATCTTTCAAAAAATTCTAGTAGAACACACACATTGAAAACCTTCAATTACAACATATAATCTTTCAACAAATCCCAGCAGAGCACACACATAAATGCTGGCCAACCCCATAGTTAAGGTCAGCTCTCTACCATGATTTGTTATTTCCATTTTATTCATTTTTCTTTGTTAGATGTTCTTGGAATTGACCTCATTTCGTTTATGTTTCTTTGTCCTCTTAGTTAATTTCAGTTTCTTTCCCAGCTAGCTTAGGTCTTAGGTCAATTTTGTTAGGGTCTTCTTCTTCATTTTTGGTTCTGGGTCTTAAGAGGAAGAGGAAGCAAGTTTGATGACCCATACCTTTCGAATCTAACTAAGTTTGAGGAAGGTTTCACGGTATTCTTTCTCCTCTCCTGCTGGTTCTCCTCCTTCTTCTTCCTCTCATGTTTTTGGCCCCATTTTCCTTTCCTTCTAGGCAGTTGTCCAATCTTCTATCAAGGTCTCATCTCTCCCTCACACGTTCACAAGGCACTCTCTACTGGTTTGGTTTAGGTTTCTGTTGGGAAAGAGGAAGGGAAGAGCAACATACAGTTGGACATGCAGCTGCAGTAGATAATTTTGGGAAGAGGAAGAGTCGCCTTCTCTCTCCTCCTTGTATTTATACTCCCCATTAAATGAGGTGGGGTGTTTTGGATTGGTTTAGATGTGTTCTTATCCTTGTTTTGGTCTATCCAAAACCAGTTTTACCCCTCCCTCCCAGCTCCTTAAGAGAATCTAGAAATCGACAGCGATGGTGGAGTCATAAATTATATATATATATATATATATATTTTCTTTCGGGTGTTTACAGTTGCCCTCAAAAAGGGAAGATAAAGTTCCCATTAACATATTTCCTATAGTATCTCTTATAGCTCAACTACCGTATAGAATGGCCCCTATGAAATTGATTGAATTGAATGTCCAACTACAAGAATTGTTGGACAAGGAATTCATATGACAAAGTAACTCACTTTGGGGAGCACCAATATTGTTTGTAAAGAAGAACAATAGAACCCTTAGAATTTGTATTGATTATCGTTAGTTGAACAAAATGACAATAAAGAACAAATATCTGCTTCTATGGATAGATGACTTATTTGACCGACTAAGAGAAGCTAAGGTATTTTCAAAGATTGATCTAAGGTCAGGATATTATCAATTACAAATTAAAGATCAAGATGTGTTGCAGACTGCCTTTATAACTCGTTATGGACATTAAAAGTTTTTAGTTTTGCCATTTGGATTGACGAATGCTCTAACATTATTTGTGGATTTGATGAACTGGATTTTTCAAGCTTACCTCGATAAGTTTATCATCGTATTTATAAATGATATTATGATCCATACTTGTGTGAAAGCGCATCAGCCATAATATTTTTTTTTCCTTACTTATACTTTATCACATACAAAAAGGTTTCAATAAACTCATCTCATTTGGCATGTCTCTTACTCAACTTACATTGCCCTTTCAAGTGCTTTAACAACTAATAATCAGAATGTATCACAAACTCTTAAGTAAAAGATAATGTTGACGTTCTCATCAAGGCATAAAGATTGTTTTCATTTGTAGGATAGTTTAGCCTCCCTACTAAGTTTCTCACTGAAACATGCAATGGGCCTCTTATCATACATTAACATAGTTCATATACCTATACATGAAGCATCACATTCAACTTCAAAAGCTTTTATAAAGTCTAGTTAGCTAAAACAAGTGCAGAACACAATTTATCTTTCAACATGTTAAAAGCGTTATCCTACTCATCATCCCATTTAAATCCAACACACTTTTTAACAATTTCAGTTAAATGTGTTGCAATAGTACTAAAATCCTTCACAACTCATCTATAAAAGATAGCAAGTCCATGGAAACTCCTTACCTTAGTCATGAACTTACGTGTAGGCCAATCTTGGATGGTCTTAACCTTCTTCATATTCGTCTTGATACCCTATGCAATTACTACATATTTAAGAAAACACAATTTTCTCCACGTAAAAGATGCACTTCTTAAGATTAGCATAATATTTTTCATTACTCAATACACCACTACGTAAATGATCAACATGTTCATTCAAGTTCTTGTTATAGATTAGGATATCATTAAAGTACACAACCATAAATCCACCTATAAATGCAAGCAAAACATGATTAATCAATCTTGTCACAGGGGCAACGTCGGGACTGGCTCATTTTAAGAGTGAGCCTCCTCAAAGGTAGTATTGTTGGGAAAGGAAAGGGTATTGGGTTTAATCATAAAATTATGATTATGGTTCAGGAGTTGCCACCTAGTATTATGGTTACTAGAAAACCTATGGTCTACGAGAGTCCGAGTAAGGGACTGGTTGTGCAAGGGAAGACACATCACCCCTAGTGTACCCCACCTAAGATAAGTTGCATTGTTGTTTAATTATTTTTATAGGTCAAGTTCATATCCATTGGTCTTCTTCTAAGGTCTACCTTCATAAAAGAGTCTCTACCTCATTGGGCTCATTTATAACCATTCTACAATCTAAATTTTAGCGTCGTATTTATTTCACACTTTGTATCTTTAATATATAAGGATGTAATCTATTGTGTAGTTTTACACCCTCCAAATATTAAAGTCTACATCTACACCCTAATATAAAGTGAACAAATGATTGGTAAGGGGTTTTTGACATCTTGGTCAAATCCTAACAAATAATTATAAATTAGTTATGATATCCCTTTTTTTTCATTTTTAAAATATGAGAAAATGCAATTTTTTTTATGAAAATATGCTTGGAAAACCTTTAGGATTTGATCATATGCATGAAAACAAAATATTTTTTTGTTTTTTTTTTGTTTTTTGAAAGGGGAAATTAATTTGAACTTTTGATATTTTTTTTGGAATTTTCAAAAAACATTAAGAAATGTTTTGAAGAAAATTGAGTATTTTAATATCGAATCTATATTTTATAATGTAAATATACAACCCGGCATTATAAAAAATTATAGAAAAACAAGCGATAAAATCACAGATTCTTTTAAAGGACTTTTAAAATAATGAAAAAAAAAATTTTATAATATATAATATTACATATTTTTATTAATTATACAGGCTGGCCCTAACCCAGTCGGGTTTGGCCATCTGGTGGCCCAAAAGAGTTGCGCCAACTAATGTGGTCTTCTTTTGTTTTTTTATGTTTAGGCCTGACTCAGCCCAACCATATAGGCTAAGCTTAAGCGATTCCAACCCGGCTAGGTTGGGCCGACTAACGGCCCAACAACCTTTGTTTTTTTTCTAAGGGGCTCGATCCAGCCTAGGGCCCACATGGTTGCTGGCCCAGCCCAGCAACCATGTTAATTATAATATGTTCCTTGCATGCACAATGAATTCTTATTCTGCATGCAGGCGATAAATTCCGCATGGGGTAGAAGGAGGAGGAGGAGAAGAGAGAAGGGAACTACCTGGCATGAAGGCTTCAACCGTGAGGAGGAGGTTCAACTAGTGATTGCGGAGGGGTTGGCTGTCGGAGTTACTGTTATTTATGTTGCTGGAGATGCTGCTACTATAGCTGGTGTTGGAGCTGCTGGAGTGGCTGATGAGAGAGTCGTCACCCTTTCTATTGTTGGGAAGGACAAAATCTGCTACACAAGGTGGGGGCTGCTACTACTACTACTAGGTCACGATGGCAAAGGAGGAAAAAGAAATAAAACAATAATTGTAGAAAAACAAGGGAGAAGGCTGTTTTTTTTTTCCAAGTTTGGCCTCTGATTTCTCCTTTTCAGGCCATGAAATTCACTTCTATTTATAAGAAGTGGAAAAGGGACACTTTGTCTCTTGTGGTGCCAAATCTTAGCCCTTGGTTCGATCTGGAAAGATCCCCACCGTTGGTTCAAAATAGCTATCATGGGCTATCAGATTTGTTGCAGGAAATGGCTAGTCGAGTCGACCACTTTGGGGCACTTTGTGGCTTCAATCATCCAAAACAAATCACACTAGCGTGTAGTCAAGTGTTAGGTGATAATTTTCATGTAAGTTTTGTCTAATTTGGTGGAGAGATAAAGCATAAAACACCTCGGGAAAAAGGTCACTCGAGCAGCCTCTTACGAGAGATAAAGCATAAAACGCATTTTTCCTTTTAGTCTTTAGTCTTGAATTTATGCAATTTGACTCTTAATTGACCATTAAACTTTCATATCTCTTTAATTCCACCCTTGATTTCAATCAATTGAGTCCTTAGAGCTCGACGCCTTTTACAAAATAGTCATTGACTGTGAATTTCTTCAATTTAACCTTTAATTAACCCCAAAACTTGGATTTTCTTGCAATTTTACCCTTGATTTTAATCAATTAACTTGGTAAAAATTAAATTTGGTCTCTTAAAATTCTAATATTTTTAATTCGGCCCAAATTGGGCTCCCAAACTTAATTTTTCACCAATTAAGCTCCTAATAAGTTAATTTGATGTATTTAAAGTATAATTAAGTCTTTACACCTAATTAAATCCTTCAATTGAACCCAAATTAATTCTTAAACATAATTAAACTTTAATTTGGCACATGATTAAATCAAACTAGCCTATTAAAAATCTAATTATGTCTTTAGGCTTAATTTTTATACAGATTCGTTCAATAATAATTTAATTTGATCTTTAATCTGCATAATCTCTTTAATATATGGTAAAATAGGGTACAATTAGGCTCTTAATTTCATTCAAAATTTCAACTTGATTTTTCTGTATATTTGGAATCCTCTTGGGCGTGCTTTTGCCAAAACACTAGTCTTCTTGCTATTATTATTGGGTAATTGATTTTTTAGGAGTAGTCATGTGCAGCTTAAAAAAGTTTGGCCATAATATTTTATGACTATTTGGTTACACCATCAATTCCTTGAAAATGATATTCATGAAGTTAGGCTAAATGTGTAAAACTACCATTGAATCCTCCAAAAACTAGTAAAGGTAATGCCACCATGAATGGTGGTGGAGATATAGGTTGTATAAAAGCACTATGATTTTATTCAGGTGTATCTTTTTGTTTCTCATAAGAATTAAATAATGAAGAGGCTACTTGATTAGCTCCTAAATTTATGATTGGCTGGTAGATTATTTATTACCGTTTAATTGGTCTATAATTGTGGCTAGTATTGATCGTTCATCAATCATAATGATGGTGTTTTTATCTTTTTCTAGGTGGCATGATTACTAACTAATGGAACAATATTGAATATTGCTCCACTAGACATCAATTTGTTTATCGATTAGATAATATTCTAAATCAATTATGCTACTTGTTCTTTATCTATTACTTCAAATTAGGAAAAAATATGTTTAGAAACTTAATCCTCGTCATAGGTATGTAGCAGCCTCACATATCAAATAGAGTGAGTGTCTAATATTCTAATCCCTAGAAAGGAATATTGTTTTGGGTAATTCCAGGTAAAAGAAAAATAAAAAGTAAGAAGAAAGAAAGAAAAAATAAACTAATTGGAATGTGAAGAAAAGTTCTAAATAAAACATCAAGGAAAAAATAATGATACATTGCAAGAAAGTTATAGATTACATAAAGAAATTGTGTATATGAAGTTGACCATCTTTTTTAATACCTAGATGACCTATTTATATTATTACAAAGTTTGAATCTTATACGAATTATAATTCCTAACTCTATATAAATTATTCATAGCATATTAAGAGCTTACAACAAGAATACTAATATGATTTATATTTCTATAAGCACCTCTCTTTCTTGACAATCACATATTTCCACACTAATTTGTAATTTCTAGTATGATATGTTATAGACCCTTATTTAGAGTAGGACTTGATCTTCTAGTCAATCACAAAAACCCTTATTTTCATGGTCGGTTGTTTTTTTCTTGATCGATCAAGTCTTTATCACTCTTGGATGATTATGACTCTTAGTTTCCTTGATCGATCTTTTCCTATCTTTCTTGGTCGATTTGGAATTTTTATATACCTAGTTAATTTCACTATTAATGATCAATTTTAGCTTCTTTTTTTCTTTGATTGGTCATGAACAGGTACTTGTTTTATATAGTCGACACATAACTATTTATTTTTAGTGTAAACACTCTAAAAGTTGATCAAAACCATGATTGTCCAAGCAGCTCAATTAGCAAGGCTCAAATTTTAAAATTATTTGTTTAATTATACAGACAATTTTACATTTTCACTTTAGCTTTTCATACTTTCAAGATATTGAAATAAGAGTAAAAGAGTTAGCACCCTAAAATTTCTAATGTTTTATCAATCAAGTTTATTTCAGCAAAATACTATAAAACCTCCCTTCAAAAACTCATATAACATATGTTCATCAATCAAGTTAAAACACAAGAAATAATATTGGTATAATATATATTATCTTGATTTCCTCTTCTTGAATCTATTCCAAATTTTAACCAAACTCCAAAACTCTTTAGACTTGAAAAGTTTAAGATAATTTATGCATCGGTTCAGTTTTGATTTCAAAAACGTGAAACCAATTGAATCAGATCAAATTGGACCAGTTCAACTAAAAAGTTACAAATAATGTTAAGTTAACAAGAGAATAAATAGGCAATTGTAAGCAAACTCCAAAAAGATAAAAATAAATAGAATGGGTGATAATTTTTATTATAGTCTCTGGGGGTTTTTTTTTTAGAAAAAAAGGAAGAAAAAAAAGGGTGTATTGTTTGAATGGAGAAGAATTCTAGAAAGAATTTTTAGAGTGGTAAGTTGATAGGAAAATCTGTTGCAATTGGCTATGTTGTTTTTGCTCCTGTATTATTATTCTTTTTTATTTGCTAGATCAATTAATTGAAAATTATTGGAATTTAGAGGATAAAAATCTAGGATTTTAATGGTTGTTTTATTATTATTATTATTAACGTGGATGTTCGAACTAGTTTACGAGTATTTCGATTAATGTTTTTTAATAGCTATTTAATATAGAGAGAAAGGAGTTTACTTCTTTATTGTATCATTGTTTTTTTGTTCATGTGACAAAATTATATAAAGCTTGATGAATACATATTGCATTTTGATATTATATTCTCACAAACACGATGATTATTCACTTTCAAAAAAAAAAATTAAAAAACCCAATAAAAGATATAAAAAAAGAGTAGGCAATTGCAATAGGTTTTTTATATCAATTAAAAATCTTTAAAAAGCAAAAAAAATATAAGTTTTTCTTGTTTTTATATGAAATAAATCAAGGTGAAAATACATACCAAACACGATCAATCACAGCGAATTCAACAAACTTTTTGGTTGTGATCAATAGAATCCACCAACAAAAAGTTCACACAAGCATAAAATAAATAAATAGGTATATTTTTTAACACAGCAGCCTATTGAACAATTTGTTGAAATTAGGTTAAAAATTAGTGTTAAAAACTTAAAATTGAATATGCTAAATTATATCATGAATCCATCGAGTTCTTACATATTTCTTCCCGGAACTGTGTCCATTACAAGCCCCCCTCCACGTGTCTTCTTTGTTCTGGAAACACGACACGTCTTCCCTGTCTGATACTGCTGACTGTGGAGGAGAGCCCCTAATTTGGGGAAAAGAAGCAGCAATTCGTTCATCGAATTAAGAATGACCAAATATCATTTTTCTTTACAACTACTTATCCTTTTTCAGTTCTCGTCTATAATTTCAGCAATCAGGTAGGCTAATTTCTCATCCTGGCTGATAAAGATGAGGGGAAGAAATAGAGACCTTATAATTTTTTTGGCATTGATGTAGGAAGGATATCGGGTTCGAACAAATCAGAAGTTGCAGGAATACAGTTCAAGGAAGATATCTGATCTCTGACGATAATGGTCGGTCTGTCTGTCTGTCGCTCATCGAATTCCCATTCTATGAGTTCTATGGTTAAGAAAGCTTGCTAGTAATAAACTAAAGCAGATATACATTTTTTTTTTGTAGGGTATGTATGTGATGCGCTATCAGTGGATCCACAATCTCGTTGCTGCCCTGAAAACAGATTGAGATTTTCTTGTCAGTGAGTTGTTTTTTTTTCTATTTATTCTTTGTTTGTTTTGATGGCAATCAGAGAAAATAAATAAATAAATAAGGTGCTAATTACAATTTATTATTGCAGGGGATGCAACCTTGTTTCACAGTGTTGCAACTCCTATGAATTTTGTGTTTCGTGCTGCCTCCATCCTTCAAGGGTATTTCTTCTTCAATGCTTGTTTATTTGGGCTGGTGGGTAATGGATTCAGTTGCTTTTATCTTGTCATGTCACGATCTGTTCGTTACTCCGCAGACACAAGAGGCACAAGTTCTCAAGGTCAAGATAGCCAAGCCTTCAACTGCAGGTAAACTTATCTTTCTAGCCCTTCCAACATCCTGATTTCTAGTTCGCTTACATTGTTATTCATACAATCAACTTTTAAATTCAATTCAATTTTTTAACTAAAATTGGATGATTGTATTTAGTCGACATAGCACTGAATATTTAGACTGACATCTTGTACCAATCCTTCTTCTGATTGTATTTTGCCAAGTCAGTCCCAATTGCTATTCATGTCTGCACTCTGTTAGGGTTTATGTAATACAACAAACTGAATATTCCCTCTTATGAAATTTCAAATTTTACGCTGGTATCATTTGAAAATAGCTGGTGCTTACATTTCCTTTTAGCAGTGAGTTATACAAGTGTTTTTGATTTCTGTGCTGGGAGGTGCCGTCATAATTCGGAGAGCGTGGTAAGTTGTCTTCTGACATATTTGATTTTTCTCAAGTTTTATCTATATGTTGCATGGAATGATGATGATGCAATCATGTAATGAAATCCTGAAACGTAGAGTGACCAAATTTAGAAAAGATTTGGACCAATGAACATTGCATTGTTTGACAAAGTACAACTATAGCGAAAACTCTTTGAAAACAAAGTTTCAATATGGCAAAGGGTGGATAGGAAAACATGCTAAAGAGATTTACACTGCTAGGTATGAACTGTCATGAAATGATGATGATAATACTGAAACTAATTTTTCTTTTTTTTTTGGTTTTTTAGGGAGGGGTTGTTAGTGATTGTTCTTAGAGAATTGAACAATAATGAAAATGAGTAGTTATGCAAATAATCTTTGATCTGAATGTGTCAAATTGTAGAGTTGATGGGTGGAGAAGAGAACATAACCTTACGATTCAAATTGACAGGAGTTACAAAAAATGCACTTATTCTCTCTTGAAAAACATTATTACGGTTATTTAAAAAAACACACTAGTGAAAATAATCTTTCTGTTAAAAAAATTTGAAGAAAAAAACTGAGAGAGATAGAAACTGATTTGTGTGGTCATCTTGATTTGACATTAGCAGTGCAACAGAATTATAAAATATTTGTAAAGTTAACATGGATGGGAATTCAGAAAGTATCGCTATTAAATAAGCTTGCTAGTGGGACACATTTTCCTTTCTTCTTAAACTACACTATTTTCTTTTCACTGTCTTCGAAACGGAACGAGATCAACTTTGCATATCGGAGACCTTCCGGTTGGAACTTGTCTGGAATTTCCAAGATAAGCCAACATCTCAAACGAGATTAAATGGAGGGCTCAGTGTTCCATTTTTTGCACAGATATGAGATAATCCAGCCATTCTGGGCGGAATGGAACAGATCTGACAACACTGACCTATATATCTTCCATCATGTCACCTTATTAAATTCTAATGTAGAGGCTGGGATTATTAGCTGCTTTTGTTTCGATCCTAATGGTACCACTTTGTTCTGTTCTAATAGCGGTATGCTGCACCTGAAATTGGTATGAACATTGCAGGTTCATGAAAATGCTTATCGTAGTGATTTCCATCATTGCTTCTCCCTGCCATCAAATTCTTCAGGTAATCTATATTTTTATCTTGTCAAAGTTTGTTTACTTACAAATTATGAGTTGCACTCTTGCCCTTTCCCTTGTTGGTCAGATTTGAACTTATGTCACACCCTAGTAACATGAATTCTTGAGTTAAAAGGATGATAGTTTTGTTCAGCAGAGTATTTTTTTACGATTCTGCTTATCTGTAACCTTTATTGCTGTTCTCATTGTTTTGGAGATTTGGGCCCTGTCCCCATGTCATCTTTATTCTCTTTAGCCTCGGTTGGTTTCATGTTCTTAAAGCTTCGATATCGAGTGACTTGGAGATTTTGTTAATGTATAGAATATGCTGATCGCTCATTCTAAAAGAATCAAGTTGCAATTTCCTTTTGCATTCTTTAATTTACCACTTAGAGAAATTACGAAGGCCATTCATGTCTTTGATATAACAGATTTGAGATCAAATAATGAGTCATACTATTCTTTAATATTCTTTAATTCTCATCTTGGAATTGTCCCCCAAATTTTTTTCACATTAATATTTTCTGCAGTCCACTAACCTCTTTTTTTTTTTTTCTCTCCTGGGAAAATGCATGGCTGTGAAAAAAAAAATTGTTTTTTTCTGTCCTGAATTTTCTGTGTCAGGAGCCAATTATACACAATTAGAAGCAAGGCTGGGTGGAATTAATGTTGTAATTGGAAAGTGAGTTATCATCATAGTTGTGCCTGTTTGTTAATTTCACTAAATTAAATTCTCTTATAGAGCTTATTCCTTTCAAATTTCTCATCACTGGTTGATAGGCAAGGTGAGTCCTGTGATTCAGTTTGCAAGTCAAATGGACAGTCATGCGTCTTAAATAAGCTCCTGGTGCTTAATCAATGTGACGTGTAAGTAACATTCTTTTTAAACATATTTGTTTAAGTATAGTTTGATTTGTTATAGAATATCTGAAACATTTTCTCCAATGAAGAAAAATCTTTGGTAATATTGTTTACAATGTTGAACTACATAAGGTATTCCAGCTTAGGGTGAGGCATAAAACATGCAAGTGAAATCGTCGGGATTTATTGTTGACATTTGGTGATTTCGGTCATATTTCCTTCAGTGTAAATGCTTCCGTAACCAATGTTATGATCACTCTTCTTCAAATTCTTTCTTTTGGACAAAAGAGAAATGGAATTTTCACTTTGTTCCCTGATGCAGGAGTTTTGTTCATAATTTATTTTATTATATTTCTGGTATTAGTGTTACTGAATTAAGGGTCATGTGCATGTAACTTCTTAAAGTGTTTCCTTTATTGGCTAAGTAGTTCTGCTTAGGGACCTAGACTAGGATGTAGGGCTTAAACTAGTATAAATAGGCTGTCAGGTTATTCTAAAAAGTAGTTCTTTGTTATTTTATCAATCTATTCAGATTTTAGAGGTTTCTTATAAACTAGATTTTATTATCTTGTTCCAACTTCAATTTTATCCTAGTTTTAACCATTTTTCTAATTTCTGTTTCTTCCCTCTTTCCATACTACGTCATTCCTACTAGTAATGTATACCACGTTTCTTTGACGCAAAAGTAGATGTCGTGTTATTCTCAATCATACATGTCTATTAATTTGTGATATGTCAAGCATACTTATTAGTTAGGCCAACGTGAACACCTTATTAAACACAATAAAAAAAAAACCCTCAACAACAAATCTCATGCAAGTGGCAAAAATCTCTCCACAACCCCCCCCCCCACCTTCTCTAATGAATAAAAAGAAGTTTTGGCAATGTGTGGTGGTGGCTGAAGAGGAAGAGGTGAGGTTGTTAAAGATGTGGTTGTTATGAGTAGGTGGTGGGTGAAAAGAGGAATTGATGAAAAGGTGTAGGTGTTCTTCTTTTATTATGTAGATCTGCTAATTTATGGTGGCTCAGCAATGAACATGAGATAGAAGTGGTGGGGGATGTGTTGGTAGCAGGTTTGGGCTTCTGTTGGCTTGGTAAAAAAGAGATTGGGCATGGGTGTTTTTTCCAAGTCTCTGTGGGGCAGAATTTGTGGTAGTAGCAGTTTTATATGAATGGTGGTGGTGGTGGTGGTGGTGGTGGTGAGTTAAGGTTCATGACTAGGTGGGAGTTGGTTGTTGCAAGATAGAGGGGTGTCTTTTTTATTGTTTTTTAATTTAATTTAATTTTACCTTTATCATATAAAAGAATATTTTGAAATGGTAGAAAATTAATGTCACCACTTAACAACACGTCAACCTTTAACTTCACAGGCTTCCAATTTTGCACTCAATTGTGTGCTTTTAAAATGTTGACAACCTTAATTGTTAAAAATTGAAGCTGAAACACTTGATTGTGAATTTGATAAAAGTTGAGACATTGAAAAATGCCTTTTCTCGAAGGGTTTTAAGTTTTAACAATTAAACATCAAGTGTTAATTATTACTATTTGCTTCATCTCAATTTTGTTTTCTAATTACTCGATTGTGAATAGTGAGTTTTTCATGTTTTTTCCGTCAATGCTATGGACACATAAAAATGATGCCCTGGTTTCATCTTCCCTTGGGAGATTGTCACTGGTAGAGAGCACAATTTGGACTCCGATGTGATGCAAGTCTCATTTTGCTTTATGCATTTTATATTAGATGTTTTTTCTTGAATCTTTCTTTGTGGACAGTATGCAGAAATATATGAGTTGCAAAGGAGCTTGTTTAGCAAGCATTGGAACAGATCAACCTGCTGAGGTTGTTGAAGATGCTCCAAGACACTTGGTATATTTTCCCTTCTTGACAAAGTTATAGCAATTTACTACAAGGGAAAATTTGCAGTACCTTTTGAGCGGTCTACTTCAGCATCTCTTGCTTAAATCTCTTCTGCCCAATTGGCAATTTACTGATGGTATTAGAACTGGCAGAGGTGGAAAGATCTTAGATCAATTTGCATAGAACATTAGAAATTATTGTTTTTTGAGCCATGTACCATTTACAATCAAAGAAGAATTGATGTTGTCAAAATCAGAAGTTAGGATTCTAAAAATGAATTGATTTCTTGAAGCTAATCAATCTATCAATTATGTTTTTTCTGTGTTTCATCAGAATCCAGGAGCATGCTTGTATACTCGAACACAATCATTGCTTTCCTGTGATGGTTCACTTTGGCATACCAGGAGACTTTGCCCATGTGCTTAGTGTATGCTTGGTAAGTTTCACAGTCTGTGAGTTATGTGGATATTGTAGATTCATTATATATGTCACTTCAAGCCTTCTACAGCATCAGGATCAGTCTTGTAAATAGGAGCATATTGATTATTATCCAATATAAGATATATGCATATGCATGAATGCAGGTGTGCTCTCACATGGACACGCATTCAGATTTTGATTGCATGGACTTATCTTTCTTGCAATACATTTGACGCGAATTATTACTTGAGGGCTTTCTTCAACATTGAACCAAGACATAGGTAGCTTAATCTAGGTATTATGGTTCCAAATGATAAATGTGCCGTTTTAGAGTAAATGAAATGTGACTTCTGAAGACTGAAAGTGCATCTCAAATTTGGTTCCATAATCATGATTGTTTGAATTTTTTATCAGATAATAATAATTGCATGATGTGCTGGTCAATTATTCTGATTCATAGTTTTGAAAACCATTAAAAAGTTTTCACTATCTTCACTTTTTATTTCCAGGAAGTTCTCTTGGTGTCTTGATTCTCGGGCATGTAAGATTGTGATCACTTTTGTTGTAATCATCGCGTGAATGTTACTGTTAAGTGTAGAGGTTATGGGCGGCTGAAGGAACGGCAGGAATGATTGTTCAGAGAAGTTGCTGTTTTCTTTCTTTCTACCTTCTTGTTGTTTTTTATCGAGATAATGTGCACCACATCCAAAAGAGATGTGGGATTGGCTAGGAGCTTAAAATATTTGTCCTTGAAAGGTTACAAAATATTAATGGAGGTTTGATGCCTGATGGAGAAAGGTTTTTCTTTTCGTTTTTTTTCTTTTTTTTAAAGAACACATACAACCACAAAAGCCATATGTGTCGATGCAACTGGAGTATTCCTGCTCTTCAATTCTGCTGAACTTTTTATCTAATCGTGGATTGGCTTTCAACTTGAAATGGCTTTGTAGGAAGGCAAAAGGTAGTTTGCGTGTGCTAATACCTGCCTGTTCTCAGGTTATTGGTTCATTTTGCTCCTGTATTTTTGTTTTTTCTTGTTTTTATATTTTTATATGTCCATGTACATGGATTTTGTCTTTGTATTATTAGTGGGTGTTTGGAAGTGTATTATGAATTTGAATTTGAAAATATGGTTGTAATTGTATTTTTAAATATTTTTATTAGAAAATATATTTAAATAATATTTTTTTTTATTTTTTAAAATTATTTTTGATATCAACTAATCAAAATTATTTTAAAATATTAAAAAAACATTAATTCAAAATAATAAAATAATTTTGAAAATATTAAAAAAAATTAATTCAAAATAATAATAAATAAATAAATAAATAATTTTTTTTAAAATACAAAGAAAAATAGAGTCTATAAGTTTTGTTGAGGGCTTTTTTGTTTTAATCTCTGGTCTGATTTTGTTACGTTTCAAAAACTCACGTGCTTTATTTAACACATTGAAAATAAATAAAGATCTAAACTGAATGGAAAAATGATTTTGTTTAGAACAAGCGGAATTGAATTGAAAAATAAATAAAAAATTAACGTTGATATTATTCATATTGCACTTTTTTTTATTCTCACTCTATTACTTATTATAGAGATTAAAATTGTATTATTTAATGTGTTTCTTCTATTTTATTAAAATCTTAATAAGTAATTAATTTTAAAACTGATCTTCTTTATATTAAGAAAAAGTAATTCGTAAGAAAAACAGTATATTATGATTAATATTTTATTTTTAAAAAATTGAAATCATTTTCTCGGACACTACTACCCTCACCTGTTTTTTTTATAACATAACCGTTGTGTACAAGGATACTAAGTATGTTTAGTATTGTGGTACATGATATTTTTTATTAAGAAATATATTCAAATGATTTTTTAAAATTCTTTATTCTATTTTTGATATTATTACATTAAAATAATTAAAAAATACTAAATAAAAAATATTAATTTAATATTTTTTTCAAAATAAACACATTTTTAAAATGCAGTGGAAAACTCACTTTACTACCACAACACTGTTAATATTTGTGTCCTCAACTCCTTGCACAAAATTAGCTCACTGGCCGTTTGTTGTGGGTTAATCTATATAAACTTAAGTTTTTTATTTTATAAAAAAAAAATATTTTAAAAAAAAAAATTAATAAGTTTTAATTGGGTTTTTTCATAACTAACCAGGTTACTAATCAACCCAATTTTTTTCTGGATAACGAGGTCCAGGTTAATCTAAGTTTTTGTGGTTATTCCTTCCCTATTTTTTGAGACGACCCCAAATTACCTGAGCCATTAGTGAATCAACCATGTCAGTTTTGGTTTTAAAACAATGCTATTTAGCAAGTCAGGATCCTCCAAGATACACTAATTAAATATTATAAAGTATAAAACCTGAAGCAGCCAGAGAAAAAATAAAATTATCAAAATATAGGGTTTTTTAGTCTCTTTTTTTTTTTTTTGTCTTACTATTTTGATGAGAGTAACATAAAAATTATTTTAGAATTAAGGAATTGTGCATTTATCAAGATACATATTTAATAAGATCATATTAGTTACAAAAACTGACAAAGTGAGAATAGCAAGTTGAGAAATGGGAATAAAATCATCCTAGAATAAGCCTTCACAAAATCTTCTCCTCTCTATAAAACTTAATTTCCCTTCTAATATTTTATCTGTTAAAGTTGAAATCCTTTGGGTTCTAAAGTTTAAATGGTTCTTAGATGGCATGTTTGGAATTATGGTAATGGTGGCGTTTTAAAATGTTTTTTTTTCTTAAAAATACATTAAAATAAAAAAAATTATTTTTGATATAATTAAATTAAATCATATCCTCCTGCTGGAGTTTCTTCCTAGAGGAGCACAGTAAAACAATATTTCCAAACTAGTATAGCATTAGATGCGCTTGTTGATCGGTTTGTGGTGTGTATATATATATTATTATGTTGAATAATAAATAGTATTTGAATAATAGACCAGAACAATCTCCAGAAAGACTTAACGACAACCAAATAGGAAGCTTCATCCAATCCTCACCTTCTGAACGGGCAATTCTAAATAGAGATATTAAATTAAAAGGAAGATGTCTTTTGTAACTGTGAAGTACATTTATAAGAATTGAACCTCTTGCATCCAATTGTTGAAAACCCATATAATAACCCGTTTTATACAGTGATGATTAATGATCTGAACATCAATTTTGAGAGCCAACCCATGGTGGCATAAAGATGGCTTATCCCCCGCAAAATGAAGCGCATGTAGTGCAATTAGAGGTGAATAAAAAAATTAAAAAACTGATTTAATTAAAAAAAAATTAAAAAAACTGAACCGTAAAAAAAAACCTATTAAATTTTGAAAAAAAAACCGACCGGTTCGATTTGGTTTTGATTTTTTAAGCCTGAAACCGAAAAAACTGAACAAAACCCAAACCGAGCCAAAACCTAGCCAAACCAAAAAACCCGATCCAAACCGGTCTGAACCGGGTTTTGTCCTATAAAAACCAAATCGAACCGAAACCGGTAGGTTTGAACGGGTTTCGGTTTTTTTAAAAAAAAATTCAGTTTGGTTACTTTTTTTTTATAAAAACCAAATCGAACCGAAAATGATCTCCCCTAAGTACAACTAATAAATTTCAATTCCAAGTTTTTGTTTTCTCAAATAAATCACCCATGCAAGAGTCAACATGCTTTCTTTATAAAATAGTTACATGACCCGCGTGATGCCGCGGGTCATTTTTTTTTGCATAAAAAATATAAAAAAAAAAAACTAAGATTTAAATTTTTTAGTTTTTTCTATAAAGCTAAACTCAAGAATTTTAGGTTTGGCTGCGACGCCTGACCTAAGAGTAATATTTATAATATTAATAATAACATTAAACTTGCATGACTCAGGTTTAAATGAGCACTACTGCAACACCAGACCCAAGAATATTGAATGTAGGTCTGACTATAAGGTCTTGTCATAAAAGTGTAATAATTAAATAGATTAATTTAAAAAAAAACAAAGAAAAAAAAGTAATGAAGAAAAAAAATGAATTAATTGAGTTAACCCTTTAAATCAGGTTATCCCGTAAAACCTGGGATTCGTGTCATGAAAGTTTGATAACTAAATAGAAAAAGAAAAATTTTATCCAGAATTAACTGGGTTAACCCATCAAACAAAGTTAACACGTCAAGCTCAGGATACGTGTCATGAAAGTATGATAATTAAATAGAAAGAAAATTAACTTTAATAAACTAAACTAAATAAAAAAAATAATTAAAAAAAATCTAGGTTACCTTTTCAAATCAGGTTAACCCATCAAACCTAGGACCCGTATCATGAAAATCTGATAACTAAATAAAAAAAATTAACATTAACAAACTAAATCAAACAAAAAAAAATTCATTAAAAAAACAAAAAAAAACAGTTATATAATATAATATAATAATTATTATTATTATAATATAATAATTATAATAATATAATATAATATATTAAAAAGTAAATATGTTAAAGATGGGAAAGTAAAAGGCGTGGGAAAGCTATAGTAGTTTTCCCACGCCTTTTAGAGTATTACTTAATATTCAATAGCATGAAAGAAATCAAAATAATCTAATAACTATAAAAAATAAATAAACAACAAGAGATGACAAAGAAAAAAAAGGAGATGTTGAAGATACCCTAGAGCTCCCCAAAAGATATCAACAAAACAAATTCATTGATACCATAAAAAAACCAACTTTAAAATTAGTGATGAGATACTAACAAGTGAGTATGTAACTACCTTTAGATTATATATATAACTCACCACTAACTTCAAAGTTGGCTTTCTATAATGTCTATAAATTCATTTCATTCTATATCTTTTTAGTAGTGATACTAGGAGTTTTAGATATATCTTCATCACCTTATTCTTTTTTTCTTCTTTTCTCTTGCTTTTTTCAATGTCATCTTTTTTTCTAACCATTAAATTATTTTTATTTCTTTTATGCTAGTGGGATATTTATAAAAACAAAAACATGCTGACTCTGCATAAATGAATTATTTGAGAAAGCAAAAACTCGAAGTTGAAATTTGTTACTTGACACTACACACCTAATTACGCATATACTTGAGAATTATTTTTCAGTTATAGTAGTTTGGGAAATATATTTTTTCTAATGCGCTAGTCTAGAAAAAAAAACTTCAAAAGAGAGTAGAAAACTAATACCAATGGACTCGGTAGTTCAATGATAACGCATATGCACATGCTTCCACATAGCCATGATTCAAACTGAATATCATCAATAAAATTATTAAAACTTGCTTTGTTCAAGGCTCTTGCGGTGAAGCGAACAAATCAAAACTTCGAGGCTCCAACAAAGTACACAACATTTATTCAATCAAATTGGTTCTGAATATCATGAAATAGGTGGGCTCAAGGGATTACTCGGTCTTAGTGGGTTGCCAGGATTGGTATCTGGTCCAGTCTTTCTGCCCAGGATTGAGGGTGTGTCCTTTAGAATGGTATATGTACTCCTCTCCCTCTCCAGAGAGATTTTCCTTGTGCTCAATACTGTACCTCTTTGGTTTCAACATCAGAAGCTGCAACAAAAGCCAATTGTTATTGTCAAAATGAATTTTCACATTATATTTCACCAATTACGTGAGAGAGGGTTACCTCATCCCCAGTATGATCAGTTATGAAGTGAAGCCAACCATGCCATTCTGGTGGTACTTGAGAAGCATTGTAGCGACTCTTCTCAGCGTATTCAACCCACCGGTGCCGTCCTACAAAATGCCACATCAAGTCAAAAGCAAAGCGCTTAAGGCATAAAAGCAAACCTTGAAGACCTTGAATCAGTAGCTTTCACACGACTTTATTACACTCTACAGGACAGTCTAAATTTCCTGAGGCGTTAACACTTTCCAATAGAGTCTTGGTGATGGCTATAACTGGACCACACATTTAAATAAGCCACAGAAACATTAAATCCAATCCGATGGCAATAACTATATGATTCAGGCCATGTCCCTACTGGTTGCTAGTAACATCCTAGTGGCAAGTAAATCATAGCTCAAGTAACTAGGAAAGCACGGAAGTCACCACCCTCCCATTCTTCTCATTTTTGACATGCCTCTTTATATTCCTTTCTTCCAAGGGCAAAAGATGAGAATTTTTTTATAAAAAAAAAGAAAAACGTGTTCATATAGGCTCATTGTAATAGTCAATTGGATTTTAGCATCGAGTGCATTCACACACTAATGGAATTGGAGAATGACATCATAGAGGTGAGACTAATAACAGTAAATTACTGATAAAACACCAACAAAGCCTCAGCCTCCAAAATAGTTGGATTCGTCTATATGAGGCGAGGGATGCTCCACTCTGGTTATCTTATTTCCTTTAACTAATAAAAAAAAAATAGTGGTAAATAACTAAAATAGGGAGAAGCCAAATGAGGAGAGGGATAGTCCACTCCACTTCCCACTATTGTTTTCTTCATCTCCTAAAGTGAAGTTCTGAAGAGCCAAAGACATGCATGGAAAACTAAAATAAAAACCCATAAAAAATGAAACAATCTAATTTTCCAAATTCCAAAAAAAAAAAAAAGGCGGGAATAAGAATCTATATGTGTTAGGTCCTAAAAGAGTGATATATATCTTGCACTAATAACACTGAAAAGAAGAACTTTCAGAACCAGGAAGAGGATGCACTTTCCAGTATTACATGGCCAAAAAGACATTCAGCAATGGATTTGCAAAAGAAAAACTCTCTTTTCATTTTTTTCCAAATGGGAAAAGGTTCTTACATGAAGAAAAAAAATACAAAAAAAAAATAGTGAGGATGAGTCACCATCTAAATTGAAAAAAAAAATCCTAATATAGAAGCTCTTTCCAAATCCCATTAAATATCAAACTAGAGAAATCCCTCACAAAGCTCCAAATGTCAAACACCATAAGGAAGCCAAGAGACTTAGCTTATTACATAGTAACTTACTAAATATTGAGGAAGGCATCCAAGTGTTCTTCTGACAAACACATCAAATTGATGATATCATTCAACAAAAACACAAAAGCTTTGTTGATAATTTGAAGAGAGGAAATGTAAACTGGCAACCTCCTCTTTGAAGACAAGGTGTAACCATCAGCTAGACGAGGATTAGTGCAACATAATGCCACAAAACCCATCACATCACCCAGGGGCAGATTATTAAAAAGTCCCCCAAAGTTTGTGGACAAAACCACCCTGCCTTATCCTCTCAACATTACAATCAGGAACGAGCGGTCATAAGCATCAGGGCTCATTTCAACATCCAGTGACAAGACATCAGTTGCTTGTGATAATTGCCTTGGTTATGAGAATGAGTTTGTTTAGATAGTGTGTGCTTTAAAATGACAGGAATGTTGTGCAGGAAACTGTATTTTACTGAATGAGAATAAGAACAAGATTACAAAAGGAAGATATAGCATCCTCAAAAAAAAAAACACTACATGAAAAGGCTTGAAAAATAAGAAGAAAAGAAAAATTGGACCTTCAACAGAAATGGGATCTCTTACACGACACATAACTTAAGGTCGGTGAAAGATCCTGGAATTGAAACTGATGAAAAAGTTCAACCACTCATGAACTATAAATTTACATGAACAATCAGGTAAAACTCTTCAAAATATTGTCATGGTAGGAATAACACATGTCACAACTGCACATTGAAGTGACATAGTTGTCGTCACCTTGAACATGCATAGATCTGACAGTGGTAAAGAAACGCATTATATGAAAATGAGAGAGAAAAACTAACCATGTATGGTTTTGAGATTCTGATAATACTTGTTACCAAATTTGTCAACGCCAACAAGCTTTGCACCAATATTGTGTATTTTGGTTTGCCTAAAATCAATCAAATTACAAATATAAAAATCAACTAAACATTAAGAATAAAAACATTCATAAAGGCTCCTATAAGATATGAAGATATAGCTGAGTACAGCAATAGATAGAAGGCTCACCCAGCTCACAAGTGAAACAGAACTATGACGGGACAGGAAAAATTGCAAGACCAAGTTTACCCAAATATGTATAATGAAACGTGGATCTAGAGCGGGTAAGGAGATCAAAACGCAAGAGTGTGGTTATAAGGGCTTATTGGACTCAAGCAGTGAAAGGGCACATTAATTCAACTAGCATAATTTTCACCAATGGAAATGCATAAACAAGAAGAATAATTTGTTGGATTGAATAAAATCTTTGCTACAATCTTCGGTAATTTTTTAAATAATAATAATTTAGAATTTTTAAAGAGCTTTTAACTTACAAAAGATTTCCATCGGCAAGAGCATTCCTGAAACAAGAAAGCAAAGGAAATAAGCAGTCAGTATCCTCTTTTTATCTTTGCCCATTTTCTCATTCAGCTTAATCAATTCCAAAACAACTAACAGAAGTCTTCAGTTCCTCAATCCGATTTATATTTCACAGACAACCCATTAAAAATATAGAAATTCTTATTCCCTTGCTATCAGAATCTGTAAAACCCAACACATCAAGAAGAAAAGGGCATCTTTTAATTGCAAATAAAAAAAATATGCGAAAATAAATCAAAAACAAGTCAGGGTTCCGTTTGGATTGATTGTTTTCGAGATTAGAAAAATAAATAGATAGATAGACAAAGTTGGTGAGTACAGGTAGCCTTCTTCTTTGAGCTCTCGTAAGAAAGCTCCGAATCCTTTCTCTCTGATCGACTTCAATGCTCCCCTCACCACCGTCAATGCCATCTCTCTGCTTTCTTCCTTTTTTGCTCGCCTCTGTTTCTTGTTCTTGTTAATGATAAAAATCATGTTACTGTCGTTCGATAATTATTCATTTTCCAATTTGGTTTGGCTAAGATTTATTTTACCCCCTCAAGTTTATGGTTCCTACCAATTCATTACCAGGAGTTTACTTTCCATCAATTTACCTCCTCACGTTTTATCCGAAAATCCGGCTTCACTTTCATTAAGGATGATTTTGTAAGCTTCAAATTTGTACTGTTTATCAGTTAATTCCTTAAACAATTTTTCACATGATTCATTTTTAAATTTATATATATATATATATATATATAAAGGATTATGAAAGAAAATTCACTAAAAAAACACACACAAACAAATCATAATAAATGTTAATTTAAATAAAATTTTAAAATCTAAGAAAAAATCACCATTTTCAAAAAACAATTGATCAACTAAAGCATAAAACTGGTGAAAATACAGAGCAAGAAATCACTTAAAATTAAAATAATAAAAAAAATCATACATTTAATTCATTCAGATTTATTTAAAGAGAGAGATAAAAACAAACGTTCAATTGGCTAAATATGAATATATATATATAAGTAAAAATTAATTTAAATTTAAAATCAAACTCACATGTATTTTCTCTTGATATATCTCTATATTTTTCTTTCTTGATTTTTTTTTAAAATAAACGCAGATGATGCATTGTGTGGTGGCCTCATATTTAACAAGTAGAGAAGCGTCGAAAAACTAAGCCCTTGCTATTTTATGCCTAAAAAGTTAGATTTCATCCTGACTCAAAAATTACTCTGTAGATTTTGATAAACCCATCTATAATATTAAATAAATCAAAAGTTATTTTTGAGAGAAAATATGCTTAGATATTTGTCTACGGAGTTCCACCACTATTTTAGCCAGGACTATTTATAGGGTTAGAAATGAAATTAACCATTAGACATAGTTTTTTGCCCAATGTAGAATTGGTTAGACTGTTTTTAGAATCGATCATATTTTTTTAAAATTGATTAGGCTATTTTAAAAATCTAAAATAATTTCTGGAAATTTTTAGAAATAAATTAGTTGTTTTGAAAAATGACTACACCATTTTAAAAATTAGCTTGACCGTTTTAGCTATTCTCTAGCTAATGTTCTATTTTTTGTGTTTCAGTCTTTTCTTAATTTATTTTGGTTCTTTTGAGTTTGTCTAAATTGTATGGATGTTGCAAGGTATTTTAAATAAGTTGAGTGCTATCGGCAAAATCCTATTACAAAATCTTAATTGGTGAAGTCAATCAAGTTTTTTGTTATTGACTTTCACAATTTCTTTCCTTGCTTGTTTGATGATTTCTTGTTTGTTTTAAACATGTATTTCTTGTTTGTTTTAAACATGTATAAATCATCACAAAGATATGTGCAACATATAATATACATATTCATATTTATATGGTATTAATTGTGTTTTACTTAACAATGAAAACAAGATTAATGCATGTGGCACACAACCATGTTTCGTATAGCATATTGACATTGAGACATTAAATCATTTAAGCACTTTAGTATGTCATTTAAAAGCTTCATGGAATATATTATTATTCATCAATATGGCATACTGCATGGATAAAATTTAAGAAAGAAAAAATTAAAAATAAATATCATGAAGCAAAAAAAAAAATGTTTGTTAATATTAAAAAAAATATGTTATAATCTTATTAAAAACAAAGTAGAAATTGAACAAAACTCTATTAAATAATATCTCAGATACATCTCAATTAATTTTTTAAAATGAATTTCAATTAAAAAATTTCAAGACTTGGCTTGACTTAAAACAAAAAATAGAAATATTGAAAAGGAGGTTGCTTAACTTATTTTAAAAAATTATTAAAAAGGTAGTGTTTTGAATCGAAATAGATCAATTTAGATAACAAATGAAACACATGATTAGAATCATCAACTTTCTTTGATTTAATAATATTTTTTAGAAGCCATCTTTCATTTAATTATACGATAGATATTTTCAATAAAATAATCAAATTAAATTAAGGATAAGAAAATGATTTTATTGACTTTCAATTTAAATTAAAAGGAGGAGAAAAAAAAGACTAGGTGATTGGGTTTAAGTGGGAAGCCTGATGACCATCAAAGAGATGGTAAAACATCAGGGTTGATGATTTTTTTGTCTAAACAATAGGTTTTCAATATATTTTTACTTATAAACACTCTTATAGACTCCAAAAACTATCCTATCAATTTAAAACACGCTTAAATTGATCCAAAAATACAAAATCAAGCCAGGTAAAAAAAATTCCTTATCAAGCCCAATCTTTTTTTTAGTGAGATAAAGGGGAAAAAAACTTGAATGGAACTCTATTTTTCAAATAAAATCATTTAACATTAAGAACAACTAGTTTTGTAGTAACAAATTGATCATTCGTCAATTTTCTTTCATATTTGTTATTTTTAGGCAAGTTTCTCTCATATTTGAAATATAGAGACTAAAAAATAAATAAAATAAAATTTTGATGTAAAATGTTCAATTGAAAAAAAAGACTAAATTTTGTTTTTGAAAAAATATGAAGGAAAAAAGAAAAAGAGAAAAGGTGCATTATGAATAGTGGGGTAAAAAGAAAAAATCATTTATTTAAGCCATTACATCAAATTAGGTCTCAACATTTTCATTTTTCTTATTTATAACAACCAAATTGTTTTTCATAAAATTAAATATTAACCAAATATTAAAATATTTTTTACCCTTTAAGAACTCTATAGAAAACTAATTAAAATAATTGAATTATGAGCTTAAAATTACATATAACACAATTCTTAAAGAATAAAAAAGTAACAATTTGATGATTGAAATAAAAATCCAAAAAGATTAAAAAGAAGTTCAACATCGTTTTAGAATAGACTGCATTACAAGGAGGGAGTACACAATGTTTTTGCAATAAGTTTTGGTTTTTATTTTTTTAATAATTGTAATGTAATTTGTGGATTTTTTTGGCAGTTGATTTTCTTGTTGTTATGATTCTTTTTCCTCATTTTTTTGTATTTAGGGTAATAATATTATATTTTGTTTAAATACAGACTATGGTTGATGTAGAACATTAACAAAAGCTAAACCGTGTGAAAGTTTTATTGTAGTTATATACATGGATTATTGTGGATTGCTATAATAAAATTACCCTTTTACCTTTGAGCGGATTAAATTTAAGCCTTTGATCAAGGGTTTTTTGGTTTTTTTCTCTGGCTTAGTGGTCATTAAGAAATTGTTTGAGGGTATATGTGTATTTTTAATTTTTTTAACATAGTAAAAATATTCTTGTAACCCTAGAGTTAATAAAATTTAGAATTGTTGACCGAGAACTTTCTTTACTTTTCACAATCTTCAAACACAATAATACTTCTTTGCCCTCAAGATAAAATAAAAAATAAAAAAAATTAGGCTGCTGAACAAGGGTATTTCAGGTTTTTTCCACTTTTTATGTACAACAAAATAATGTTTTTAACCTTAGAAAAGACAAAAAAAAAAAAAAAAAAGCTTTGCCTTTAGGGGTATTTTCATGCAAGTATGTTGTGTAATTAAGATGGTCATCGGGGGTGTTTTTGTTTTTTTACGTTTTGTTTTTTTTTTTATTTTTTAATCAAAAAGCTGTTAGTGCATGCTCAACACATACCAACGAGTGTATGGTGTCCACGTCATTCAGGTGAGCGTGTAACGCCGTCCGATGGCTAAATCAAGCTCTCTACCATCTCCTTGAATGCACAACCGTGTCATCTTTCATATGGTGTGGCGTGTGTATGCTTATAATAGTTGGATTGCCACTGATGATCGATTTTTTTTTCTTTGTTTTCTCTCTTCGATGACTAAAGTGTACAATTATCCTTTTTGTTTTTTTGTTTTTCAATTTTATCATTCAATTACAATTTATCATATGTTTTGTTTTTCATTTCAATCTTCATTTTTAAAATTTTAAAATTTTGTTTTTATTCCTTTTATAGTTTCACTCCTCCTAAACCAGTCTTTATTTTTTGTTGCTGTTTTATAATTCATCCTTTTTATTTTGATTTTGATCATTTTCTCTTTCATTTGAGTTTTATTTATTTACAATTTAGTTCTTCAATTCTAATTTGTGTATACTATGTTTTTCAATTTGGTCCTTTTACTTTTGATTTTTGATTTTTGATTTTTGATTTTTTTTCTCTTGGCTCTTTTATCAAAGTTTTTATAGTTTTTAATTTTACCATTCAAATCAAATTTATGGTTTTTTCAATAGTAATAATATTTATTTTAGTTTGGTCCTTTTTTATTTGATTTCTTATTTATTTCATTTTTTCTTTTGTCAAAGTTTTTTTGATTTATGATTTTATCATTCAAAACAAGTTTATAATTTTTGTTATTTCAAAAATAACAATAATAATTTATTATAATAGTTTTAGTGGTTATAATACCAATAATTGTGGTGATGATAGTAATAATAATAATAATAATAATGGTGGTGGTTATAATAATAATAATGATGATGATGATGATAGTGATAAAAATAAAAATAATGATGATAGTGTTAAAATCAACAGCAACAATAATAACAATAACAATAACAATAATAATTGTGGTTATAATAGTAGTAATAATAATAATAATGTAGTGATAAAAATAAAAATAGTGATAATATTAGTTATAGTAATGGTGATAATAATTATAATAATAATATAAACAGTAATAATAATAGCGATGATAATAACAACGATAAATTATAATACCAACAATTGTGGTGATGATAGTAATAATAATAATAATAATAATAGTGGTTATAATAGTAATAATAATGATGATGATAATGATCAAATCAGCAGCAGCAATAATAATAATAATAATTGTGGTTATAATAGTAATAGTAATAATAATAATAATAATAGTAATTAAAATAAAAATAATGATAATATTAATTACAGTGATGGTGATAATAATTATAATAATAATATAAACAATAATAATAATAACGATGATAATAACAACAATAAAAATAATAATGATCTTGATAATAATATTAATAATAATTATGATATTATTTATTGATAATAATAGTAATATTAGTAGTTGTAATCATACTGATAATATTAGTAATGATAATAATAATAATGAGAAGAGTAATTATCATAATAATAATAATAGTGATAATTTATCAATGTTATATTTATTGAAAATTAAATTTTAATGTTTTTTTATATATAATATTTTTAATTTAATATCACATATTATTATTGATTTGAACTTTAACTTTTTATTTTATTATTTTTTTAATTCTATCGTTAAGTATTAATTTTTTAAAATAAAAAAATTATTTAATTTTTTTTAAACCTATTAAATAAACCAATTCATATCAAATATCAAATTAATTATTAAATTTTCTTATCAAATCATCATGAATTTTATTTAACAAAATCTCCCAAATCAGACATGCATATCCTGTCCCTATGGGAGAATTGTTTTTTGTTTTTTTGAGAAACTTGTAATTCGGACCCGAACCTGTCAAAATTCGAACGGGGTGAGGAAAAGCCAACTCCTAAGAGACGTGGCTTCTCTTAATTGGGTAGGGTGACTCGACATATGTATCATCATTACGGATCGACGAATAAGTTCTCCTTTTTCTCCTGGAAAATCTAAAGCCACAAACACCACCGCATAGAGTTCGAAAGCAGTCTTTTAATTTTTTGTTTTTTTAGCGTTACAGGAATAGCTATATTCTTACAAAGGTAACCAATTTCATTTTTTCCTTGCAATGATTTAAATTTTAATTCTCTGATTCTATATCCTTCGATTGTTGAATCAGTGCTGATTTTTTTTTCCTTTATTTTTTCAACATTAGGATCTGTAACGGATTTTGATTTTGGTAAATAGTTGTGTTTGTTGGTTACTGAGTGATTTCGATTTTCTTTCTAGATTCGTTAGGGTTTCATTTGTTATGTTCTGTTGATTATTTTTAAGTGGGGAATTGTAATTAGGGTTTGTTTTAATCAATAATTTACGTGTTGATTATGTAGATTGGGACGAAAAAATGATGCGGCTGCGCACATACGCGAGCCTCAGTTTGGTGGGTGCTCTAGCTGTAACTTATCATGCATTCAACAGTAGAGGCCAGTTTTACCCAGCTATGGTTTATTTATCCACCTCTAAGATCACTTTAGTCCTTCTTCTCAACATGGGTTTAGTCATTATGTGCATTTTATGGCAATTCATTAAGCGGCTATTCCTTGGTTCCCTCCGTGAAGCTGAAGTTGAGAGGTTGAATGAGCAGTCGTGGAGAGAGCTCATGGAAATTCTCTTTGCCATTACTATTTTTAGGCAGGACTTCTCCGTAACCTTTCTTGCCATGGTCACCACCTTGTTATTAATCAAGTCTCTGCATTGGTTGGCTCAAAAGAGGGTTGAATACATTGAGACAACACCATCTGTTAACTGGTTATCTCATGTTCGGATTGTTTCTTTTCTGGGTTTCCTTTTTCTCCTAGACAGCCTGTTTTTGTACAGTTCTGTAAAGTATTTGCTTGAAACAAGGCAGGCTTCAGTGTCTCTCTTCTTCTCGTTCGAGTAAGTTATGTGCTCATGCCTTTTCCCTTTTATTTATCTTCTATTTCATCACAATTACATTATGTTCTTACATTCAACTGCCAGAATTATTGAGCCATCTAGATGTTTCCCTTATATCTTTTATTATGTTTTTGTTTATGCTGGCTCTTAATAGCTTGTAATCTCATACCTTAACTGGTCAGCTGCATTAATGATCTCGTATTGAGTTGTGTGGAGTATATTTCAAGGAAAAATAGAATAAGAAAAAGAAACCAAAACCAGAGCATAAGAACAAATGGTATGCTCATTGATTTTCAAATTATTCAAATGGTATTTAGAGAACACATGGAAGTTAAGTAGAGGCTTGAGAGATACAATCTTAAAATATAGAGAAACTTGGTCATATAGCAATGCAATTGATCAATGGGGGACAATCTTACTGTGCTACAAATAGTTATCTTGCAGGTTAATTGTTTTTAACTTTGTATCTTCAACTCCAGATTGGTCAATGGGGGACAAGTTTTGGTTAAAACTGGAACCATGACAATGATGGAGTTGTGGTTGGTTTCAATTTTCAAGTTTTGGTTAAATATGACTGTTTGCGACTTACTAGTTTTCAGGATATGGGGAAGTTATCAGTTTTGAGTGTTAGTTATTTCTTTGTACACAATCTTGAAAGTTATGGGATTGCAAGCTATCAATTTAAGTGACATTTCTTTCTTTCTTCCTACTTGATTTTGAAAGTTATGGTTGATTAGTTTAACTTATCAACAGGTCATCTGAACATTTTAAGTGTTTTTTGTGATTCTGACATCAGTTTTGCTACTAGACTTGTAGCCTGATATTTATTGCAGAATTTGGATCTACTAATGGGCATGCATATTTGGACTGATTCGCAGCAAAAAATTGAATAAAGGAAGTTTACATGATGAAAGAGTAAATTGTTTGAAGCTAGTGATGGCCTGTGTTTATGTTCTGGAAAAATCTTGAACTCCTCATTTCTAGCATACTTTTCTTTGTGAAAGGAGAAGAAAAATTTAATTTAGAAGTCATATAGATGATATCTGTAATATAGCCTCGTTCTTTTTTTTTGGTGTGGGGGGGGGGGGGGGTTAGGGTTTGAGTTTCTTTAGATTTGATAAAAACTGAACATGAGTTTTCAGCTTGAAATTGAATTTTGATTTAATCTCAAATGGAACTTGTGCTACAGATAGTTAGAGATGGCTGTAATCTTAGCATGTCAAGGATTAACCGGGGAAGTGCTTGTAGATTTAATCAAAGCTGCATGGGAGTTTTCAGCTTGAAAGAAATTTTGATCTGATTTTAATTTGCACTCATGCTGCCAAAAGTGTGGTCCTGGAAAAATCAGCGGCAGCCATAAATGCTGTGTTCTAATTGGTGTTTATTATCTTTTATTTGGATGTTATCTAGATGTCCCTTCTCAGGTTACCTGGATTCTTGAAATCAATTCTAGAAAACTTGGATGTTATTGTAAGAAAACCAAGCAATATCGATTTTGATTTCTCCATGATTGTGAAATTACTCAATTCTACACTTAGGAACACACTTGTTTGCAGTTTGAAATTCCTGTGTTCATGTTTGCATTCATTAATGTCTACCATTTTGAATCTCAGGTACATGATACTGGCGACAACAACTGTGTCAACATTTGTAAAATATGTTTTCTATGTGAGCGACATGCTTATGGAAGGACAATGGGAAAAAAAGCCTATTTACACCTTTTATTTGGAATTTGTTCGGGACTTGCTTCACTTGTCTATGTATCTGTGCTTCTTCCTTGTCATTTTCATGTAAGTAATCATGTTTGACATTAATTATCATTCTGGCATCTTGTATATATGATTTTGTTTTATGTATTTTACCCTGTTCACCCACATGGACATTATGTTTTTATCAACTATGATATTGTTGGATCATTGAGAGAGTATGTAATACATGCAAAGTTATATGCATTTACATTCTGCAATGAGAGTATTTGATCACGTATAGATATAACACTTGATGCTGTGTGATGTTGACTTGCTTCCACAATGATGAGTTGTAGATAGACAAATTTTACTTGGCAAATATTGTAACATCTTCCCACTAATTTTCATTGGAGAGATATTATCAGGCTCTTGGAGTTTTTGACTGGTAGGATGTATTCCAACTATAGGATCTTTCCTACTATCGATCTGATTTTTAATGGTTATTTTCATTAATATCTCTTGCAAAATGGTTTATTTTTTCAATTTTTGACGTGTGTGTACATGCTCTCATACACGCACATTCATTTATATGTGCACGTTTTCTATTTGCATTTACAATTATTTTGGAACGCAACCTTTTAATACCTAGAAAGGAACGTCAATGGCAGGAGTAGCATTTCTATATTTCTAGAAGGGCATGCCAGATAAGTTCTCTAGATCTTGTTTGAAAACTGTTATAAAGGGAGGATTTGGAAAACATGGAACTGGTTTAACAAGATAGCGGTTGTGCTATTGGGTCTGATTTTAATTTCTGCAGCACCCCTTTCCTGATCCATTATAACATTGCATGCCCACCCATGGACACGTGTTTCTTCTTGGAATGACATCGAGATTACACCTCAGGTTGACCTTGTTATTGTCGCTTCCTTATACTGATTTTCAACCTATTTATCTTGAAGCCCTTTATGGGATTGAAGTGCATTAGAAATTTTGTTGATGGTATAGGACATTGCAATTGTACTATAGAAAAACTTGTTTCGATGTGTAGATTGAAAGACAGTTGAAAGTGGGTATTGTAGAAAGCACTGTGGGTGGTGGCCAAGAATCATGTGTAAATATTTTTAACTGTTGGGATTTTTGTTGAAATTGTTTGCTTATATGGAGTTTTGTTTTAAGCTGTATTAATTTGTGTTACAATCAATCATTTTGTTTAGTTATTTCGTTCCTGTAGAATTTCTTTTCTCTTGCTTGTTTATAGATGTTTTAATACATTCAAAGTTATACACTGCACTTCAATCCCATATTTGATCTATTTGTTCCTTGAACACCTTCTTGTTCCTCGACTAAATCTGAGTTTATTTCTGCAGGAACTATGGTGTGCCTTTGCACTTAATACGGGAGCTTTATGAGACACTCAGGAATTTCAAAATTCGTGTTGCTGATTACATTCGTTATAGGAAGATCACTTCCAATATGAATGATCGGTTTCCAGATGCAACAGCTGAAGAGATTGATGTGTGAGTTCTGCACCTTCTCTAGCTCTTATGTTTATGACATGTTATTGAATATGTATGTCATTCTTAACTTTTTTCCTCATAAATTTTCAGAAGTGATGCAACCTGTATTATTTGTCGTGAAGAGATGACCACAGCCAAGAAGTTATTATGTGGACATCTTTTTCATGTTCATTGTCTGCGTTCATGGTTGGAGCGACAACATACTTGCCCTACATGCAGAGCCCTAGTTGTACCACCTGAAAATGGTGTCAATGCAGCTGGAGGACAACATGGAGCACAACCAGATACTCACCAACAGGGTAATTATGGTGACATATCATCACAAACCCTCTTCTTATTGAAGCTTATTTTACAGAGCAGCTGTTATAATAAATCATGTTATTTGAGCACTGTTTTGGATTGAATGCACACACATAAATGACAAATTGTGTTTGCAGACAGAGTTATTATATGTACTGATCTGGCAGCTTTGTAGAAGTCAGCAAATAGGTTATATTTGTTAACTTTTGGAATATTCATGTACATACATGCATGCATGCCTATGTGCATATGGTTTGTACATAATAGACATTGATGATGATATTGCTTTCTTTTCTCTAGGTCATAATCTTGGAATTGTAGTTGGTGAACAAGAAACTTGATGAATTTTGAAGAAACATGTGGGAAATGAATCATTTTAAATCCTTATCTTACTCATTAAGTAGAGGCTTTCTTGTAGTTATACTAGCTTATATTCACCATTTTTTAATGAAAACATAAACAATGATATTGGTATCTTCAATGTTATTATTAGGCGCCATCTCGCTGCCTCAAAGGTCTCAAGGTGAGGTGATTTGATTTGGTGCTGTGCCTCATGCCTGGTGCAAGAGGCACTTGTGTGCGACAATGCCAACAGACCAGTTACTTAGGATGAACACATTTCCATCCTAACCCTGTCTAGATAACACATCCACTTATTCAAAAGTTGTGGAACCTTCAATTATGGGAATAAATGGGCTCTCGCAATCCTTGTTGCTTTAAAGCCCCTTTGTGCCTTCAATGACTGGCTTTCTATTGGATTCAATGTACAGCTTCATTAATTTAATGGAGAAGGTAATGGAGCAAATGAAAAGTACATTGAAAAACCATAGAAAGAAAATTGAAATGAATCTTACCACATGGGATGTGGCAAGAAAAAGGGCTTTTATTCTACAGAGGCAAAGCATGATTTACCTGAAATGAAAGAAGAAAGATGACTTGAATCATTGAGGATTTCAACTATTTTTGGAGAACAGATGAATGAAGTGATTTTAGCTCATTTCCCTTTTTCTGTGCATATTGTGTTACTGGCTGTTAGTTGGATAAGGTCTGAAGCCAGTTTCATCCAAAAGCATTATTAATAAGCTATGGAATCATGCTGTGTGATCAAAATAGGAAACTAAGCTTTTGTATAGTTAGTTTCTTGGATGGAAATAGTATCACATGGATATAAAAAGAATCACAATTTTCCTCATGGGTTGTATTTTTCCAATTTTGTTCTTGTTATTCAGTGTTCTCATTTTTTCAGTTATCTTGTTGGAGCAAGCATTGAAACTTACCCTTTATGGTTTTATATTCTTTGAGTGAAGCTGACTTGATGCTTTGGGTTTCATTAGCTAATTTTTGTGATTTTGAACAGAAACTGGCACTGCAACATCTGCAACTCGGATTTCAGCTGGTGGAGTGGCTGATGATAGTTTGAGCGGGAATCAGGTCAGACTCCAAGCCGCTGCTGCTGCCGCTTCTGTATATGAGAAGTCATTCACATATCCTTCAGCAAACACTATAATGTGGTATGCTCTTCTTTGCAGTAGTAATATTTTTATATTACCAAGCAGCATGTGCACCATGTCTGGTCTTAATTCCTTAACTCATCTTATGTTTGGTTTCTATGCCTTTGGGTCTCTATTGTCACGCACACACTCTTGTTTGCAATCCATGTCAAACAGTTTGAAATGGACTCTAAACTTGGCAACTCAGAAACATATTCATGTAATGCGTTTGTGTGTTGAAACCAAATAGAGTATTAAGTTTTTGTTCATGAACCAATCTTGGTTTGACTGCTTCAACAGTCTGATTGAAGACGTGACAAATATATGAGGTCTAATGTGCTAGATTACTTTCTTCATTCCCAATTCTACTATTTACTTTACAGACAGGATGAAGCCCCAGCTTATATTTATGTCCTCTCCTAATCAATCTGTGTTTCCAACTAGTGGCTCTGGTTGAGTTTTGGAAAGAATTAATCCTTCTTTATTTGTAGGTCACCTGGATATGCCTTAGTGGTTCAGAGGCCCTTGGCTGACACCACCAATATGGAGCCAAGTGGAGATCAAGGTGTCGTTGGACAACCACGGCTGCAATTTTCTATCCAAGGTGGACCCTCAAACTCGACCTTGCCTCAACTTCCCCACTGTGTCTTTGTCCCCTTTCGGGCACCTGGTGCTTGTGTGTATCAGGGAGAGAGAGCGTGCAATACACCAAACTCTGAGTTGGAAGCTCAGAAAAATTTTCTTCAACATCAGATTGAGGTATCATTGAGTGCACTTAACAGATTATTATTATTATTATACAATGTTCAACGTGGAGTTAATGTTATTAGTAATATTGGCAAGATTTTGATTCTGCACTCTTTTCGAGGTTAATTGATACATGTTATTCAATGCATAACAATGCTACTAATTACTCAAATACTGTGGCACAGAAAGTTACACGATTTCATACAGCTTTGTTTATGGGAATTGATTGCCTTATATGCGCTATAGTAACAAGAGAGATTATTAGGAAACCCTGATGTACCCCCCCCCACCCCCAACGTAGAAGTGGAAGCCATGGGTAGTTATGATGCGGGTGACGGAAGTTCCTTATAATTTTTTCTAGTACATTAACAATGCATTTGTTCTAGTTGATTGTCTTCGAGCTTAAATATTTGACATTTTAAGCAAAATTAAATTGGTTTCTCATTGACATGTTTCTCATGCCTCCGTCTTTTGCTATTTGCAATAGGTCCTGCAAAGTCAGCTCCAACTACTACAGAAGCCGGAGACTGAGGAAAGCATGCTTTTGGCTCCCACAACATCATCAGATAATAAAGGCAAGACTGTTGCATCATCACCCTCTGTATCAGAGTCTGGTTATCACGCAGAGATTGGCCAGACTGATGATGCTGATACAGCGAATAACGTAGATCTCAAGCCTTGAGGTTGCAAACTCGAGTATTTTTATTTGAAATTTGAATAATAGTCTTCATCTTAATAAAATAAACTATATACTTCTATTTATATTAGTTCTAAAATTATTTATAGAAAATAATTTCTAATTAAAACTTTCCTAACTAATTGTAAATATAATGCCACTCCACGTTGCAACAAATTATAGAGTTTTGAGAAACTTATAAGCCGAAGGAGATAGATATTGTTGTGATCCCTCATCTTTGCCAACCATTCCATTTTAATGAGACGAGTAATGCATGGAAGGTATATCTACCT
The DNA here is from genome assembly GCA_030145905.1 of Populus davidiana. Taxonomy (NCBI): domain Eukaryota; kingdom Viridiplantae; phylum Streptophyta; class Magnoliopsida; order Malpighiales; family Salicaceae; genus Populus; species Populus davidiana. The sequence goes on from CM057807.1 coordinate 8,411,763, forward strand.
CTGCAAAAGTGGGATCAATTAACATTTATTAGGATTCCGTTTACCATAGATTTTGAAACCGTGAGAAATCTGAGCTGATTTTTTTTTTTCACGGAGTCTCGATCAACCCATTAGTAGTTATTTTTTCTCTCAAATTAAGGATGCGTGAACAACAAGGATTATATTGAGGTTTTTCATATCTCAATTAAAAAAATTATATTTTTTAGGGTTTAAAAAGATGACATGTCATTTATTTTTAATAAAGATATTGAGTGATAGTCGTATGTTCTTGTTTTATTATCTTCTCCGATCGAGCATGCTAATCAAGATGTCGTAAGCGAATAAATATGACATGTCTAACTATCTTAGGGGCTCTAATTCTCTATAAGGATGAGCAACCCCATAAAAAATCTACACCCTGTTTCTTTTAATGAATCAGGCAACATCTTGTCTCTAGTTAGTTACTCTCTATTAACATATTAAAGTTGATAATGGGCCAATCTTTCAAGTAATAAATATAGAGTTTTAGACCTTCAAATGAGTGTGTTTGTTTTTAAGAATAGATATGCATCCCCTCTACATGGTTCATGTAGCCCAACGATATAATTATCTTTTAAATTTCCCGATGACCTCATTAAAGTAGCACACTAAGTCAGCCATGATTGAAGAGGAAAAACTCCCTTGATTGACCAACCACGTGACTACTTTCTCTTGATCAAATTGAACCCACAAGATGACAAAATGAACTAGATTTTCTTTTCCTAGGGAGATTATGAAAAGGATGTGAGGAATCTTTACAAAACCACCTTTTTTTTTTTTTTTGAAAAACCATTTTGGTTTTAGCAACAGTTGTCGGAAGGATTTTGGTGATACAAGAGCAACTGCTCTTTAAGGATAGGGGGTTGGAAAAGAAAAAGGAGAGGAGAGATTAAAAACACCGAAAGAATTGAAATAAATCTTATAAGTGATTAAGACAAGTTAAAGAAAGAGTGCACCAAATTAAGAGAGAAGGAAGGAACAAAATCCAGACTAGTTAGAGGTGAAAAGGAGCTGAAAATCAAAGAGAAAGAAACCAATGATCTAGAGGAGAAAGCCATATCACTCTTATTGTAAGGTAAACCTTCAAACTTTGAGGAGGAGGTGAAGCTCAATGAGCACACTACTCTTTTTTTTTAGTTCATGTTTTAAACTATTGTTTGATGGCTTAATGTTTATACATCATGCTTTAAGTTGTTAATATTTGTGTCTAAATGCAATTTGTTTATGTTTGGACTAATATATACATGTGTGTTCACGATCAGATTTGATCAGATTTGATGCATATTTTGTTGTTTTAAGGCTATATTATGATATTATTAATGATGTTTAAAGGACAATTCAACATGTTTTAATGGGCAAGTCTATTTTGATTCTTCTCATTTCTAAATAAAAGCATGATTTTGTGTTGTTCTTGATGGAATGTTGTTTTGTTGAAGATAGGTTTATTATTATTATTATTATTATTATATATATATATATATATATATAATCACCAAAACAGTGTCTATAGCCTGAGATGTGCTCTTCTAAACTTTCTATGATTTTGGATTGAATACTTGTTTTTGTTTCTATTTGGTTCCTTACATGTTCTAGAGAGTCTTAGTAGGTCAATACAAGCATGCTTGAGGTTGTTTTGATTTGGTTTAAGGCTTGCTGCTAGGACTTAGTGTTTTCTTGGGCTTTAGACATTTCTAGGTTTGCTGGTATTTCTGGGTTGATGTTCATCCATTGGGCATTGTCTTAGGTTCCTGATTTTCATGCTTTCTTGGTAGATTGATGATTCCTACATATGTGTGCATACTGTTAGGTCTTTAATATGAGGTTTTAATGACCTAAATCATAGATTTTATAGCTTTTGATATTCGTTTTTTTTTCTTCTTTTTTTTTTTGGTATAAAATCGAATAATTATGGCTTTTGTTGGATTATTGTGATAATCTAGCTCCAAAACCTTTTCTCAATGATGTTGGTGTATGGTTCTGTACCTTTAATTTTGTGCAGTCTGGTTTAAAATCGAATTTACATTTTTAGGTTTATTTATTGTGTTCTTCATCAAATTTAAGAAAAAAAACCCATTTGATCTTTAGTGTTTCTTTATTGTTTCTAGACCTTATTTATGGGCTTGAGTCTTTGTGCTAGGAAGCTTGGCCCACGTGGCTAGGCTAAGCCCTTCCTTTAAATAAGATAGCATTTGACAAGTTTAGTTTTTACCTAAAAAAAATGTATTTTTTTTTATCCTTGAGTTTAGTCTTCTAGGCATATTAGTGAAGGGTAAAATCATTAATTCACTAAAATAATCTACGATAATCTCTCTAGTACTATAGTATTTTCTCAACGTGCTACATGTTTTCTGTTAATTATAAAAACCCCATGTATACCATCAAAGTCCTTTAATGTTTAACCAAATTAGTTTCTGTCAGCTTCCACTATGATTTTTCATCGAGACTGTGGTTTATCTATATTATGTTTTTGTTTTTAAGCAGGAAGATACATGGATGATTTTGCAACAACAGAAAAGCATGTACCCTTTGTAGTTAAAGAAGTTTGTTTTCTTTTCCTTTTGTTTAATTATGGTTTTGCAATTTGGAAATTTCTATGGTGTTGGCGATATTTTTTTGTTGTTGAAATACCATTGATTTTTCCATGTAAATCTTTTTTGAATATTTTTATTGGTGACTTTTCCTCTAAAAGTTGTTGATGTTTATCCTGCCTCAATTTTTTCATTGTCCATTCTTTGTGTTTCATTCGTGGCCTATTCAACTTGCATCTTAAACAAGTTTTTGGTCTTTCTTTTTCTTGCAGATGCCTGTGCATGCATGTCTTTTGGATTGTTGTTTTAACTCCTCGTCATTTGTGAGCATCATTCTGTAGCAATCGCCCAACAAGACAACACTCAATCACTCCTCCACTCTTTACTATCGAGTATTAACAATGAAAAGTAGAGCTGGGTAGCAAAGTTATTATAATTTTCAAGATGGATTTTATAACAGAGCATTTTATTTTTTAATAATTCTTCGGTGTCAATTTTATTTATAGAGTTATATTTCTAGGCTGGGAGATTCGAGCATATATGTACAATGCATGCTCTATATATACTTTAAAACATGTTGGGAAATCATTCATTATATTGGTATTATGTATATAGAATGTTTGTACTATAAATCACATTATAGACGTTCAGAGGATCATAAAGATATCATCTTTTTTAATTTTTATTTCAAAAGCTGCTGGCGCGTGTTGGGTCAAAACTAGGACGTCAAACCCAAGTCAATGCACTTCAAATATTCTCTATACTCTTAATATTTTTTTATATCTAAAAAAAATTGTTATTAATCTGCTACCCATCATGTTTCAATATAAGAATTTGTATGCATTTATTGAAGACAAGTGCCTTCTTGTAACATGCCTGGAATATGATGCTATGTACCTTGACTATGAGCTTTACATTTCAAGGAAAATCATGTCATCTGCAATGAGAATTTTCTATGCAATGATTCCATTAGTAAAATTAGTAACTTGAACTCCGAATCTCAATCCATTGTATTTGATCAGGTGTAGTGAACACTTAGCTATAAGTTTAATTACACATATTTAATTAATTGAATATGCCTGTATAAAAATGAAAGTGTATTTTTTTAATTCTCATTCTAGTTTCTCATCTCTGAAATTAAAAAAAAAATAAAAATTATTGATTCTCTTGTTCTTATCACTATCCTTTTTTTTCTTTTCTTTTTTTAATTTCAGAGTTATGTTTGAAATTTCAAAACTATATTATCAAACTTAAAAAACAATTGTCTAAGTTTTCTTTGAACTTGTCAAGTTGATTAGGTTATATTAAAATACTCTTGTATAATTTAATTTAAAACTCAGATCAAGAAGGAAGTTGAGTTGAGAGTTTTTAAAATTAACTCATTAGATCAAATTTAATAATAATATCAAAAACATTTATATATCCTAGAAATTGTTTAAGTTCAAGAAAACTTGGATCCAATTCACACCGTAACGAGGCCAAGAAAAAACTAAAAAGATTTTGATTTTTTGGTGTTGACATATTATTTATCATCTCACGTTTCAAATTTATATTTGATGTAACGGTTTATATATAGACAACTCTTTAACTCTATGTCGTTGGAATTTTTTGGCCCATGTTCGTAACTAACCTGAGGATAACTGAAATCTTGAGGTACCATCAGGTGGCGGCGCCGCTTCAGACTTTGGTTGAGCTAAAACCTCGTAAACAACAAAATTATTAAGCTAAAACATAAAAAATGAATCCAAAATCTCATCAGACAATGAATTAAAAAAAAAGATATGCTAAACGTCGGAGAAGTCGGCCAAGAAAGTCTTACTGGAATTGAAATAGTCAACGACATCATACTCTCAGTTAAGTAATGAAACGGCGACGATGCTCAATTTACTCTTTCCTTTTCTCATTGTTAAGTATTGAATGTTGAAATTTGGCCAAAATTTAGAGTTGAAGAGCGCAATTAAACAACTTTGTTTCGAAATAGAGAAAAACAGAAACAAAGAGGAAATTTCCATGTATTTATTGTTTTAGAAAACATAAAGATGTATTTTATGTATTTGTTTTATTTCATTCAATCATACATATTCATATTTTTTTTTATTACTAGACACTAACTAAATTAAATGTACCAGTGTTATTCCTTTAATGTATGTATCCATTTGTTTTGTTTTATTGATGAAAAATATTTTACATCCATGAAATACTTTACATATAAGAAAAATATTTTACTTGTAAAATATTTTATATGTAAGTATTTTTCAATAATGGTGGTGGTGGAGATAATGAAGATGGTCGTGGTGGTGATTGGGAAAAAAGTGATGAGATGGTTGTGGTGTTGATGAAATGGTGGTGGTGGTGGAGATGGCCACGGTAATAAGATGATAATGGTTGTTGTGGTGACGTGGAGGTGGTGGTGATGTGACCGTAGTCATGGTGGTAGTGGAAAAAAAGTGGTGATAATGGTGATAAAGGAAAAGGTGGTCATGGTGTTGGTGGAGGGGGGCATGGTGGTGACATAATGGTGATGATGAAGCAGATGGTGTTGAGGTGGTTGTGGTGGTGAAAGTGATATTTGTGACAAATAAAGGTGATGTTTGAAATAGTTAAAAGATATTATAAAAGGATTACTATTTATAAAATATTTTATGAAACTTCACGAGTTGAAAATATTTTCCAGCAAATGAATTAAGTTTGAAGGTTAACCATAAAATATTTTATATTTATCAATTTTTCTGTAAAATATTTTACAAAAAACAAACACAAGAAAATATTTTTCAAAAAACAAATTGAAAAAATTGAAAAATATTATCACGTAAGATATTTTTTGTGAAAAAAAATATTCTAAATAAGTATTAATTCTCATTCCAGTTTCTTATCTCTAAAATTTAAAAAATAAAAAAATTATTGATTCCCTTGTTCTTATCACTATCCTTTTTTTCTTTTTTTCATTTCAGAGTTATGTTTGAAATTTCAAAACTATATTATCAAACTTAAAAAACAATTGTTTAAGTTTTTTTTGAACTTGTCAAGTTGATTAGGTTATATTAAAACACTCTTATATAATTTAATTTAAAACTCAAATCAAACAAGGAGTTGAGTTGAGAGTTTTTAAAATTAACTCATTAGATCAAATTTAATAACAATATCATAAACATTTACATATCTTAGAATTTTTTTTAAGTTCAAGAAAACTTAGATCCAATTCACACCGTAACGAGGCTAAGAAACTAGTTGTAAACTAAAAAGATTTTGATTTTTTGGTGTTGCCATATTATTTATCATCTCACGTTTCAAATTTATATTTGATGTAACCGTTTATATATAGACAACTCTTTAACTCTATGTCGTTGGAATTGTTTTGCCCATGTTCGTAACTAACCTGAGGATAACTGAAATCTTGAGGTACCATCGAGTGGTGGTGCCGCTTCAAACTTTGGTTGAGCTAAAACCTCGTAAACAACAAAATTATTAAGCTAAAACATAAAAAATGAATCCAAAATCTCATCTGACAATGAATTAAAAAAAGATATGCTAAACGTCGGAGAAGTCGGCTAAGAAAGTCTTACTAGAATTGAAATAGTCAATGGCGTCATACTCTCTGTTAAGCAATGAAACGACGACGATGCTTAATTTCTGTAAAATCTTTACTCTTTTCTTTTCTCATTGTTATGCATTGAATGTTGAAATTTGGCCGAGATTTGACCAAAATTTAGAGTTGAAGAGCACAATTAAAAACTTTGTTTCGAAATAGAGAAAAACGGAAACAAAAAGGATATTTCCATGTATTTATTGTTTTAGAAAACATAAAGATTTATTTTATGTATCTGTTTTATTTCATTCAATAATACATATTTATATTTGTTTTTTATTACTAGACACTTAACTAAATTAAATGTACTAGTGTCATTCCTTTAATGTATAGATCCATTTTTTTTGTTTTACAGATGAAAAATATTTTACATCAATAAAATACTTTACATGTAAAATGTTTCCCATAAAAATTTTTATAAGTAAAATATTTTACATGTAAGTATTTTTTAATAGTGGTTGTGGTAAGGTGGTGAAAATGATGGAGATTGTCATAATGGTAATAAAGAAAGAGGTTATAAGATGGTCGTGGAGTTGATGACACGGTGACAGTGAAGGAGGTGGTCATGGTGATGAGATGGTAGTGGTGGTGATGTGGAGGTGATGGTAATAAAGAAAGAGTTGATAAAGTGATCGTGGTCATGGTAGTAGTGGAAAAAAAAGTGGTGGTGAGGTGGTGATGGTGACAGGGAAAGAGGTGATCGTGGTGTTGGTGGAGAAGGATGTGGTGTTGACATGATGATGATAGTGAAGGAGATGGTGTGGAGGTGGTTGTGGGGTTAGAGAAGGTGATTGTTGAAATAGTTAGAATATATTGTAAAATAATTATTTTTTATAAAATATTTTATAAAATTTCATAAGTTAAAAATATTTTCCAGCAAATAAACTAAGTTTGAAGATTAATTATAAAATATTTTATATTGATCAATTTTTTTTATAAAATATTTTAAAAAAACAAACACAATAAAATATTTTTCAAAAAATAAATAGAAAAATCTGAAAAATATTATCCGGTAAGATATTTTTCATGAAAAAAAAACCCAAATAAGTATTAATTGTCCACTAACATATCATTATAAGAGAAAAATTAGACTAACTTTTTTTTTCTATATTAAATAGGCCAAGTTTTTCCAGTTCCGCTTGGGTTTATTATTTTTCTTTACTGTACTGTGGGTGTAGTTGGGTTTTATTCTAACGAAATCATCCCTTGGTAAGTATAAACTTGAAAACGTCCATTAAAAATAAGCATACATAAGAGAACCTTTCTGCGGGTGTTGTTTTCTCAACTAAGAAATGAAATACCAAATTAATTTAATGTGCAGAATGATGGAAAACGACGAGATTGAGATCTTCACGATGAACAAGGACTTCCTTCACCTGATGCGTTGCTGCCGGCGTCTACTTCCTTCCCGTGAGTCCTTCTGTACATAAGAGGAAACACTCCCATCAAGTGATACCTTGCTGATGATGTGATGATCCGCTACTATTGTGACTTCACAGATCCAGCTTCATCCTCTAAATCATGGCCGCTGCTGAAGCTTAAAGAAGCGTTTCTGTCTTGTGACTTGCTGCTGCTGCTGCTGCTTCTGCTTTTGCCGCTGGTAGAAACAGTGCTTCCTTCCAGTCTTGATCCCTTGCTGCTTTTGTGGCTCGAAGAATTTTTCGATTTTTTGCTGCTCTTGCGGTGGAAAGAGGCATTACAATGCGAGCTCCTGCTGCTAGCGCCGTTTGAGGAAGCACTTCCATATTGTGATCCTCTACCATTCGATGTGAGCTCCTCCATTCTCCGGCTGTTTTTACGATCGGAAGAAACACTGTCATCCATTGATTTCATGCTGCTGCTTGTGGTGAAGTTTCTGCTCCCGGTAACAGCCTGTCGATCTCTACAGTCACTGTCCCCATCCTCATTATCTGAACTCTCATCATCATGGTGATCTGAAGTATCTCCGTCATGTTCTTTTGCTCTGTCTTCGTTATCTGAACTCTCTTCGCTCTGACTGCCATCACTAGCCTTATCGTCGCCATCTGAACCATCCTTCTCCTCTGAAGGAGGGATCAATTGAGGCATATCAGTAGCTGTTGACAGAAAACTTAACGCTGTTACAACGTCGCTCATCAAAGGACGGGCTGATGACTCATCTTGCAGACACATTGCTGCTATTGCAACAACTTGATTCAGGTCTTTTTCGGGAAATTGCTTGTTAAGAAGTGGATCGGCCATATCTGGATACTTTTTTGGGTCCTTGAATTTCGGCTGTGCCTGCTTGGTGACAAGCATATAACGATTAGTAAATTATTACAAGCTGCTGAAGCTGATTTATACAAATATATCGAATGCATCAACGAAGAATGATTAAGAAGTTAGATTACTAACCCAAGAAACTAGATTTTGCTCGTCGACGGGTTTCGTAGTGTCTATGGCTCTTCTTCCGGTAATGAGCTCCAGCAAAATAACTCCGAAACCGTATACGTCTGATTTTTGTGTGAGTTGACCTGCTCTAGCATACTCTGGAGCACAGTAACCATAAGTTCCCATCACTCTTGATGACGGATGCATTTTGTCCCCGGAAGGCCCAAGCTTGGCGAGCCCGAAATCAGAGAGCTTGGGGGTGAAATCTTCATCCAGAAAAATATTGGAGGGCTTTAAATCGCGAAATATAACAGCGGGATCGGCTTTTTCATGAAGGTATTCTAGTCCTTTAGCGGTACCAAAAGTTATTTTCATTCTGGCAAACCAGTTCAATGGCTTTCGTTCTGCTGCTATATCTGCAAATTCGTTGAGTTTTTTCCTCATTAACACCTATTCTCGTGCACAAAGAATTCTGAACATGAACTTACATAAAGCATGGGGAGAATCGAGATCAACACAGGGATTAGATTTTTGAAAACTTGTGAGGTGCACACAGCATGCGTGCGACGTCTTAGAATCTTGATAGTTTGTGAGAGAACGACTGCAGATTTATAGGAATGTACGTGCACGTATTTATGTTTGAATGCAGAGAGGAGACCAAGGGAAAAAGAAAGAGGAATACCAAGGAGATGATCCTCCAGAGAGCCTCCTGACATTAATTCATGCACCAAAAGCCTCTGGTCTCCATCAGCACAGTATCCGATGAGGTTGACCAGGTTTGGGTGGTGTAGACGACTGAGGGTCAAGACCTCACCGAGAAACTCGTTTCTTTGCAGTCCATTCCTGTCAAGTTGCTTCACAGCCACCACCTATGTTTGTAATAGTAGCAGTAACAGATACAAGAGAGAATTAATGTAAGCTAGATTTTGTTAAGCAGTTTATGTAAAACACCGGAAGTTGAAATCCTCAATGACCTGCCCGGTTGATGCCAGTGTCCCTCTGTAGACTCTTCCAAATCCACCTTCACCCAACAGGCATTCTTGACGGAAGTTCCTCGTTGCAGTGGCGAGCTCACGGAAGGTGAAGGATTGGGTCTCAATATCTCTTATTTCGACATCTCTTTCTTCCTCCATCTTGTTTCCATCTCCGGGTTTCTGTTTCTTGATCTCTACAACAAACAACATGAGAATTAAGATCAATTCCTGCACGCGAACTAACCTTGGAAATTAATCAAGTATTAGTTTCTTTCAAGTGGAAGTCATTAATTTGAGGCAATTACAGTCCAAATTAAAACCATAAGAATGACTCATTAATTCAAGAACGTATCGAAATTCGTTAAAAGATAATGAGGGTAACCATTTCCCCTCCTCCATCTTACGTAAAAAGAAAGATTTAAATTATATTTAAAGCTTTTGAGTTTGCTCTTCAAATTATTAAAAATTTATATAATTATTAATTTTAAAATTCATGAAATTAATTGAGATACATACAAATTAATGTTTTAGATTTAAAACTTATTTTTGGCCCCTTTTAAAAAATCTTCCATGGTTCGTACCTCTCTTAAATATGGCATTTCTTACGCTATTCAAATGGATGAATTTTCCTGTAGTTACGTGCATATCCCTGGTGGTTCTAGTCTAATGAAGCTGATTTTTAAGTCCCTCCTAAAACCAAATCAAGATTACTTTAATCTTTATCGTTAGGACAATATCAATATGTATTCTTCTCCCTTGGTACGTATCCGTTTATCTAATTTCCACATATTTTGTTGGGTGAGATAAATACCTTGTACTTCTGGAAAATACATAAACATATAAATCATTTCCATGATACATGAAAGAAAAGCAGAAAGCGCAGAATTTAATTACATTTGATTTAAGATTTCAAGACCAATATTTGACCTTGATTTCGATAATTGAGGAACATATTACCAGACAACATCGGCGACCCATTCTCTCTCTTGCTTTTCTGAGATTGGAAGCACGAGAAGCAATTCATCTCTTGATCGTTAAAAGCCTCTGATCAGGGAAATGAGAGCAGCTAGCACGGTGATTCTTGGACAAAACGCAACTTGCCAGGCCTCACAAGCCTCTGTGTCAAAAACCATAAAAGCCTGGGAGGGAGCAGAGAGATTTGTGAAGGAGGAGGACAGGGTCCTTCAAGGGAATTGAAGGACCCCACGGGTGGGGAGGAATCAGGCAATGAGAAGGGGAAAAAAGCTATTGAAGGGAGCTAGTTTTTTGGGCAACGAACATGATGAACTCTTTCATTGGAGCTCTCCAAGAAAAAGGTGGAGAATTTATTGGAACATCTTTGACAAGTGTGCTTCGAGAGGAGACCACGAATTGCGGAGTTTATATTGTTGTCTTCCCATGCTCCTGGAGAGGGTATCCAACCATTTTGTGACTTTGCTAACTAACCAGTCTGCTTGGTCTGCTCTCCTGTCTTCTATCATGTGATAAATCCTACTTGTTATCAACTTTCAGACCAAATTAATAATATAAACATCAAGAAAAACATTATCATGCATTAAGGACAAAAAGGAAAAGAAAACTTCGTATGACATGAATGACTAGGTAGTAGGTATGATACAAGGTTTTAGGTGTCCCGTTAAGTAGACTATGGATGATATTTTTAAAATATACAAATGCTATATGGAAATAAATTTTCATATAACTAATTACAATTCTTAGATGGTAATTTCTCCAATAGTAATAAGAGTTATTAGCACATATTATTTTTATAAATATTATTCTTCTCATTATATTATCATATAAGTTATTCGAATATACATTAATGAAGAGAATAAAAGAAGAAGCAAAACCCATCTGTTAGATCATAGGAGGAGCCATTATTAACACCTCCAAGTTCGAAGACTTGCCAAGACACGTCTCCAAATCAATCTTTTAGCCTTTAATGCATTATCCCAAGATAAAATCTAATATCTAAATAGTCTAAAATTATAGGATACATTGATCATTCTATTTTTTACATATACATATTCACATTGATTAAAATTATATAAATATCATTAAACCCAAAGACAAAACATCTTGATCATTATCTTAATCAAAGCTGTTATTTTCCTCTATAATTATTATTTTTAAGTTTGTAAACACACATACACACACAACATAATCTTTAAAACTCTTTTTCTTTATCATCGGTGATAACTTAAGCATTAAAAGATTCTCTAGTCCTAATATAAAAAATAATAATAGGTATCCATAATATCAAGTCCAACATTCTTAACCTTTTAAAGTTTCTATCAGTTTTAGAATAAATTTTATTAGTGTGAGTTGTTTTGTGAACCTCATCATTTATATATGATATTCAAACTTCATATTCATATAAATCTTAAAAAATACATAATTTTAAGAAACCTAATAGTCCAATGATATTCATTGCTCCTAATTTTGATGAACTAAACCATTAATTGGCTACTAATTATTGCCTTAAGTTTACGTTGTTATAGTTTTAATATGAACTAAACCATTAATTGGCTACTAATTATTGCCTTAAGTTTACGTTGTTATAGTTTTAATTATCATTAACATTATTCCAAGGATTTTGATATGTCTTGAAGTTGCGCAAACATGAAAATCATAGTGATAGATCTTTTGCTTTAAGGTTAGCTTTAGATTGTTTATTGTTACTCACATATTTTTAAATAATAACTTGACTCTTGAAAACAAATTAATATACTCAAGAAACATACCAAAATAACTAAATAACCATGCCATACACAAAAACTAGGACCTTTGATAATATATATATATATATATATATATATATATATATATCATACTTGATACAAATTCTAAATCATTCAGTAAACCAAATAATCATCCTTACATAAAAACTAAAACCTCTAATAAAATAAATGACCTTATCTTCTAGCTAAATGGTCGGCCATGTACTTTTATATGAGCTAAAAATTATATGTCTTATATAAAAAGTGTGTGTGGGATGTATTTACCTTGTTATTACTTTAAATTTTGAATTTAAAACATTCATACCATTTTTTTTTACCATTTGAAACAAATAAGACAAGCTCTCTTACACTTCTAGTCATTATTTAACCTCAATATAATATATTTATTACATCATTTAGTACAAACTATATAATATAACAAACCTCTCATTTATTCAAAAAATTTGTCCTAATTGTGCTCTTCTCTTTTGAGCATCTAGTTTAGCATTCAATTATAAAAAGACCATTATTTTACCTTTATAACTCCTGCAATCTTTATCCAATCATTGATATGATGTTGAGAATTATATTTTTACTACTTTAAACAAACAATTTTAATATTCTCTCTTACATATTGATTGTACCCTTCATTTAACTTAAAAATAGTTAGATTAAATCCTTACTAAAAATTTGATCTTTTTAGTGTTGATTTCATTCCCTATGAGTAAAAGATATTGTGAAAGTGTAAATGATACTCTAACTACTTGGGTATTTGGTAATGTGCTTTTGATTAAGTTATAGTGATTAGGTTTCAAAAAAAAATCATGAGGGTTTCAATCTTGAGATCATGAAAAAAAAATATGTTGGCTTTAATCTGGAACTCGTGAAAAGGATCATGTGAGAGGTTTCATTTTAAATCTAGAAAAAATATGGTTATTATAAAAAAGTGAGTATTCATCCTTAAAAAAAACAAATTAACTAATGGTAAAAATTCAAAATTACCACTTGAAGATTGGAGTAGACATTTAATATCAAACTATAGTAAGATTTTCGAGTATTTTCTCTTTTTCTACTATTATTACTTGTTATCTATGATTATAAGTGTATGTTGGTTAAAAACTAAGCTTGTTTATACTTTGATACTGTAATTAAATGAGAGAAAAAAGGCTAAGTTTACTTAAATGTTTTTTTTTAAAAAAAACATAATTCAATTCTTTGGATCTATAAGTCAAAGAAGGATCGATCATAATATGTAGCTTTACATCAAAATGAGAAAACTCTTCAATGAGCCAAAAAGAAAAAAAATACTATCAATAAACAATAATAAAAAAAGTTGAAATATTTGTTATGGAATCATCACAATGAAACTTATAAACATATCATCCAAAAATAAATTGTATCTTGATTTTGTATAACCTAAGAATTGTATAAGACATATAAAATAAAGGATGGAAAGATATGGGAGGATATAAATGAAAATTAAAATTCATTGGCTTTATACATAGTCATCTGAAATGTAATATTTCTAATGTTTATTTATTAAAAACAATAAAATCATAATACTATCAATTTGAATATTGATAAATATCAATAAATAAAAATAATGATAAGCAAAACTAATTATTTGTTACTAATTTGAGGTACATAGTATGCATTGTATATGAAAGAAAATTTTTCTTTGGCTTATGCTAGAACTTTTTGTTCTCTCCTCCTCTCTAGTCTAATTTTATAATTATTACAAGATATTAACAAATATAAATAATGAAAAATATTTTAAAAACTATCTTCTTTAGTATTGGTAAAATCATCCTTTAAACAACAAAAGATAAACTAGAAATGAAACTAAAACAATTAAGAGATAAATATATATTAAGATATTTAATAGCACAACACAAGTCATTTACACGGTTGTGTTTAATGAATTTATTTATTAAAGTTAATTTGTAATAGAAATTGATGGACACATAAAGATTATTGAATAAAATAAAATGAAAAAAATACTATGTGAAAATAAACATTTTTATTTTATATGAAATATAAAAAAAATAGAAATGAATCATATTAACCTTATGAAAAAAAAACACACAATATAAAAAATAAACTTAAAAAATATTTTTAAAAAGACATAAAAAGATATTAATTGAAAAAAAAAGTACAAAGAAAGGAAAAGCCCAGGCCTGTGCATTTGAGTTTGTTATTTTTTTTTAAAGAGGTAAACGACTTGTTGTTCACCTTTTTTTTTTTTAGTAAAACAAGAATAGACAAACGACATGTAGCTAGTTGTGGTAGACGACATGTCATTTGCCAGCTCAAAATCCAGCCATCACCGTGATTGTTGAAAAATTAAGTCTACGAGGTTTTTTTTTATACCAAAAAACCTATTTTTCAACCCATTTCAACCATATAGCTCCCTACAAACACCTTTAAAACACCAATAAACCAAACTATCAATCTAATAAACCCAAAAGCGGTTTAAACCACTAAATGAAACCGAAAAACATATGGCATCATTGACCTAAATATGATTTTTTAGGCTACATTTAGGCGTAAAATAACCACTATAGAGACTCATCTAGTGAAACCGTTCACATCAATTTTAATCTATTTGGTGGTCGGAATTATTTTTAACGGAGAGCTTTCTCTCTCTTCATCGGAATCCAGCGACTCCTTTTTCTCTTCCCATGAAAAAAAGACAAAAAAAAATAAAAAAAATTAAAATTTGGTACAAAAATGTATTTTTAAAATTAATTTGTTTAAATGCTAATTTTTTATATTAAGTATTACTTTTATCACATAATTTTTTCAATTTCTACCAAATATTCTTAACATTTCACTCCTAGCACTTTTTATACTTTAACTTCTCACCTTTAGATTTTAATCCCTTAATATTTTTCCTTTGTATTTATAATCACGTACAAAAAAATAAAAACAACCTCGGCTTTAAAAGAAAAGATGGATGATTGTCTGTTTTTTTCTACGTTTCAAAAACGCTTTTAAAAAAATTAATTTTTTTTATTCTTTTATTAACTTTAAATTAATATATTTTTTGTGTTTTTAAATTTTTTTAATATGCTAATATCAAAAATTATTTTTTAAAAATAAAAAAATATTATTGACGTTCATTTTAACACAAATTTTTTTAAAAAAACAACTGCACTACAATGACAAAAAAGCCCAATCACCAACCATACCAAAGTTGAAAAAAAAAAAAAAAAGTTGAGAGATTACTAACATATTTATGGAGAGTTGAACAAATGGAGATATAGAGATTAAAAAAATAGGATAGAATAATTGAATTACTAGTATAAAACATTTTGGTGGATTTACATGGAAACTAGAGGGACAATTCGAGTTCGAATATAAATAACTTGATATCGATTTACATGTAAAATACTATATCATCAGGCAGGCGGAGAGTGAGGAGCAGAGGAAGCGACGGCGGAGAGAACGCGGCCAGCAATCTCTCGACAAACTGTGGACCTGGTCAAACTTTTCTTTCTTTAGAAAGCAGGGAGAGAGAGAGAGAGGTGATTTTGATTAAATCAGTAATATAATAAATACATAAATAAATGGATGGATGATAGATGAGAGAAGATTGGATGAGAACCACACCGCCATCGTTACTTTCCCTAACAATTGACACAGCTGTCCTTCACCTCTCCAACTTTTCTGATCTCTCTTCCATACCTGATCATATTATCCTCGATCTCTTCCTGGTACTTCTCTTCTCTTCGCTTCCTTTATTTATTTATTTACAGAAGAGGTGATCTCTAGATTTAGATCTATCTAGAAGTTTGCCCCTTTTTTAAAATTTTGTTTTTTGCTTGACTTATTCCGTAGCAACATCCTGTATTCTGATTTTCTTTCATGCTTTGTGATTTTATGGTGATTGCGATGAGATGAGATTTGGAGTGTTTGTTTCTAATTTGATATTGATCCATGTAATTTTTTCCTGGATTCTTATACAACACGAAGCTCACACATAGAAGCGATTCACTAATAGTTTATTTATTTACTATTAAAAGCACAAATTTAAAAGGTTTCATTATGCTAAATGTTCTCTTTTAAGTTGGAATAAAGAAAGCTATGGTGATATCAGTTCTCACAAGGAGTTGGACTAGATTAGTTATAATTTCCATTTTCCATGAATTACAAGCATGGAGATTTTCATATTTATATCAAATTAACCAGAGAAGGGAATAATAATGAGATTAAGCCTTTTAGGCTGCGGCATTCCATAGAGGTGTAGTTTTTTTCCCTTCCATGGAGAGCAGCCGTTGAGATTTACATTCAATTTTCTTTTAGTTATTTGACATGATGGGAGTGGTATCAAAGATTTGAGATCCCTTGATTTTGAGGCAGATTGGTGTTTGATTGTTTGGAATGGTGCAGAAGAATCCTTTTATCCAACCCCAACTAGTTTGGGATTGAGGCTTGGTTGTTGTTAAAGTTGTTGTTCTGTAATATGACCTGACATGCTTTGTTCTGTTTTATAACGGTAATTTTTTCTTTGTGCACTATCTGGTAGTTACCTTTTGCATTATGCTTTTATGAAAGCTGAACATATAACACAACATAAGGCAAAGTTTACTTGATCATTTTGTATTTATTGGTTGCATGATGTACATTTTTAATTTCAAATTATCAAAGAACTATCTCAACCCAAAGATTGAGCTCATAGATCAAGCCCCAAGAATGGTTTTATATGCTCTAACATAACCCCTCAAGTGAAAGCCCGTTTATCTTGAAACTTGAACATGCCTGCAACCACCTTATGCTGAAATTTTTAATTTAATATGAAGAATAGGGATGTGGTGGGATTTGAGCCCGTTATTGTTTGGTCATTAAAGCTTTGATACTATGTCAACAAACCTTCTCAATTTAAAAATTTAAGTTGTTAGGTAAGGTCTCAAAAATAGTTTTATATGCTCTAACAAGAATGTACTTCAAAAGGTTGTGTGCAACAAATTCATTGCTGACATCGTGAAATGTCTATGCTAATATGTTACTCTGGAACTTTTGATGTGGTAATGGAATAAAATCACCGGTCACGTTGATACGAGTTTGAAGTTCTCTTGCAGTTAGAAGAGTTACATTTCACCTAGTTTATCAGATTGCTAGCAAATCCTATCTTGGCTTTTTTGTTTGCAATATTGCTTCTGTTAAACTGAATAGAATGTTTTGAGAGGAAGGTCATAAGGTTAAGTGAAGTGAAAGTGAACATCTTGCTTAGGCAATAGCAATTTGATCTGCTGCTTTGTGACCATTGTGCTCATTTGATACTTTCATAGCTTTGTCTTGGCTGATTTTCTAGCATTTCCATTCCATCTAATGGTTTGATTCAATGTTTAGTTCCAAGCTATTGTAATTTTTTTCCCTTGCAATTTGTGCTTCTATAAGTCCTGATTGTCACTTAAACCAAAGCAAAAAATATTCCGTTCACATCTGAGCTATAAAAAGTCAATCTGTTATCTTTTCTCCACAGTTCTAACTGCTCTTCTACTCTTTAACTTCTTTTGGTCCATTTCGTATCCTATTGTAACATTGTTTTTTCCATGTTGAGCAGAGAACACTGAAAGCTGGAAAACTGACTGAGAAAGTTCTGAAATTGTTTGTGGCGACAGGAAATGATGAAGTCCTTGCATTCATCCAGGCATTGAACATCCAACATGTCATAACCCCTGTCCTTCCTACTAGTGAGTTGCATTTGAAATTTTTTCATCCTATCCTTCCAGATGTTTTGAGCTGGATTTTGAAGCTTTTCTCTTACATTTTGATTGTCTATTGATAGGATGTTCTGAGAAATTCTAAGATAGACAAAATTGTGCATGTACACTTGGATACATTTTAAACCCAAACACCAGCTGCTTTTAGGAGACAATCTCTTGGTTCTGGATCTTCATTTTTGTAACTTGGGAAGATGTCTCTAGCTAACATCAAAGACAGTGAGGTTGACATTGTGATAGGAGCACTTCACTCAGACCTGACATCATTTATGAATGAGTGGAGACCCATATTCTCCCGATTCCACTTGATAATTGTCAAAGACCCTGATCTCAAAGAGGAACTCAGGATACCAGAGGGCTTTAATATTGATGTCTATTCCAAGTCTCATATCGACCGGGTGGTGGGCTCTTCTTCCTCCATAGTCTTCTCCGGCTACTCATGCAGGTATTTCGGCTTTCTTGTGTCTCGTAAGAAATACATTGTCTCAATCGATGATGATTGCATCCCAGCTAAGGACAGTAAGGGTTTTCTAATAGATGCTGTGGCCCAGCATCTTGCTAACCTGGCAACTCCAGCCACTCCTTTTTTCTTCAATACTCTCTATGACCCTTATCGTGAGGGAGCAGATTTTGTTCGTGGGTACCCATTTAGCCTGCGTAGTGGGGTTACGTGTGCTCTGTCATGTGGACTCTGGCTTAATTTAGCTGACTTAGATGCTCCTACACAAGCCCTGAAGCCAGCGCAGAGGAATTCTCGATATGTTGATGCTGTTATGACCATTCCATCTAGGGCCATGATGCCCATCAGTGGAATCAACATTGCTTTTGATCGCGAGGCCGTGGGGCCGGCTTTATTGCCAGCTTTGAAGTTGGCTGGGGAAGGAAATCTTAGATGGGAAACAATGGAAGATATTTGGAGTGGAATGTGTGTTAAGGTTGTGTGCGATCACCTTGGTCTTGGTGTGAAAAGTGGGCTACCGTATGTGTGGAGAAAAGACAGAGGCAGTGCGATAGAGAGCTTGAAAAAAGAGTGGGAAGGGGTAAAGCTGACGGAGGAAATTGTCCCGTTCTTTCAGCAAGTTAGGCTGCCACAAACAGCAGCGACAACAGAAGACTGCATCCTTGAGATGGCAACAACAGTGAAGCAACAGTTAGGACCATCAGATCCCGTTTTCACTCGTGCTTCTGAAGCCATGGTTGAATGGGTCAAGCTGTGGAAGGCAGTTGGGTCTGGTTCCTCTCCTTTGTAGAAAAGGGTAGTTTTTATGGTTATATTTCTAGTTCCGATTACTGTGTTTGCTTGCAACTTATGCCCTATAAAATCACTCTGATTTTGTGAGGTAGGGACTAGGGATAAAAGATGTTAACTATATTTATGGTTTGTTTTGATTTTGTGTTTGAGGGGCGCCGTTATGACAATCTTGCCTCTTTACCATATAATTTAAACAAAAGTGGCAGAAAGCAAGTGAGCAAGCAATTCCTTTTGAGCTGTGACATGTGACTTTAAGGGGGTTGCTTTTAAATCACTTCCTATCACGGAGCAGGATTTAAAAGGGTGGTCCGGAGTGATGATTTAGTAATTGTGATTTAAAATATTTTTTTATTTAGAAAGGTATTAAAATAATATTTTTAAAAAATTATTATTAATATTAATATATTAAAATATTTAAAAAATAAATTTTAAGTAACATATTAGTGGTGAAATGAAAAAACGAAGAATTCTCCTTTATCCACTCTTAATTTTTTGTCATAATTTCTTCTTCCTTGAAGTGATTTTTGTTGACCATAGTTATAAAATCCAACTCGGAAGTTGACCTGGTTAAGAGACAGGGTTCTGGGTTTTATGGATTAACCCGGGGTAACCTGGGTCAACTCGTATGAATATAGGATATTTATAAGCAATTCTTTTAAATAAAATAAAATTTCACACTTGCACTTTTACCTTTGTTGCTATCAATGTTCTCCTTCACTTCTTGTAACTGGCCATTTCAAAAAGTAACAATAAAGAAAGAAAGAGAGACAGAGCAAAGAGAGAATGATGTGCTTGTTGCAAATAGAGAGAGAGAAACAAAGAAAGATCATCCATGAGAACTACCAATCACTTGATAGGGGTACTCAATACCCATCCTAGGAGGTGGTATATGGCTAAGCAGTAGAGCCAACAACGCAGATTGTTTGAAATTCTTATAGTGGCCATTGATAGTAATAGGGATCTCAATCATGGTCGTTTTTTATTCAGTTTCAGTAGCGCTTGCTACTGAAACACTTTCTTGATATGGGTTTTACCTATTTGTTATGTTCTTCATCATCACCGCACTTTTAGGGTTCATCATCTTTGCCTATGTTGTCACCGATAAAGGGTTGGGCAACCTAGTCTTGAATCGTGTGTATTCTAGTTATTATCTACAGGACTGTTCAGGGTGGTTGAAGGACCAAGTAGCTAGTGATAGCTACTAGCACAAGATTAGCTCTTGTACATGAGATTCTAAGGTTTGTGGTAAGATGGGGAGAAGTATTAATGACGTTCCTGAGACTGAGACTGTAAATATGTCCGGTCATAACTTCTCTTATCTCTCTCTTATTCATCCCCTGGCCTTTTGGCCAGAACTAAAGAGCCCCTTCTTCTTCTTCCCAAGTCTACACAGAAACAACATTTGAAAAGGAAAAAACAAATCATCGAGTCTTGTTCGGGTTCGCCCAGATCTCCCGAGTCATGGGTTAATCTGTCGGGTCAACCGGGTTTTGCTGGGTTTTTGCAACAGCCGGTCTTTTAACAAACCCAAACAGGTCCAGCCACCGGTCGACCGGGTCCCGGGTCAACCTGTCGAGCCTGTTCGGGTTTTATAACTATGTTGCTGACGTTAATAAGATGAAATCAATAGTATTTTTTTTTCTTACTATGATTATGGTATATTTGCTCTTAATATAAATGAAAATATATGTAATACATTTTTGGTGTAACCACATATTTGTTCCCAATTGATATAACAATTCTCAATTCAGCTGCCAGCTTCTCTCCCTCTCCCTCTCTTTTTCTATATATATATATATATATATATATATATATATATATATATATATATATATATATATATGACTATGATATTATTTTTTTTGTTATTCAAGTTTTTTTTTTTAATTTAGTCATTAATTTTTATTTTATTTTATTCTTATACACTGTTATTTTGGATTTTGATCCAATAATTTATTTTGATTACTTTCCCATAAGGTTCTTAGGTGTCAAAAAAGCATTCTTACATTTGATTGATGTTTAAATTTGCAAAAGCAAATTCAATTTTATTGATTGAAAATACACAGATCCAAATTAACATTATGGTTAAAGCAAAAAGGTTTTATTTTTTAACATTTGAAAATCTACCTTTAAGGGTACACTCATACTGAGTAAATGATCACTCCTATTGTTTATGGCAATTATAGGATAAAGTTTAGAAACTTTATCTTGACCATAAGATAATAGTACAAAACCAAGATAGTACAAAACCTTCGTAAGGTTCTTATAACTCATAAAATTGAAGATCCTTTTTAACTCCACCAATACTTGTAAAATTATCTTCTAGAAAATTCATATCATGCGATTCTATCTCAATCATTCTTTTATTAAGATGATTACCATTTATAACATAGCCCATTAAAGTACTCAACTATTTAATAAAAATATGTTTGCTTACTCTAGGATCTAATTTTGCATATTTAGGGAAAGATTTATAACCATAACTTACAGATTATCATAGGCGCAAGCCTTCTAAATTAGGCTTTTCACCATTCTAAAAGTTTATAAGGGATGGTGGGAATGGATTTTAAGGATATATGGTTAAGAATATGGGAAACAATCAATAGCGCATCCCCTAAAAATTAATTAGAAAGTTACTTATGACATCACAGACCTAATCGTATCTAAAAGTGTGTAATTCTTTCTCTATACAAAACATCATTTTTATTTTTATTTTTTATTGCAGTAAGAATTGTTAATTGTCCACGTATCCTTTTTTCCTCACATAGTTCTTTGAACTGTTCTAATAAATACTTTCAACCTCTATCAATATGAAGAACCTTTAAATTCCTCTCTTTTTTATCCTAAACTCATGTAAAAAAAATGTCTGAAATAATCTAAGGCCTCTAACCGATGAGATAACATATACACAACACCATACCAAGAGTAATCATTTGTGAAAATTAGAAAATAAGTTTATTGCTCTCATGTCTATGATCTAACTAGAGATAATATGAGTAACAAATATGTGTGAGCATATATAGGTCAGGATAGGGTTGTACCTTTTTTTGGCTCAGAGCAATCCCAAGCGAAGTGATCCATGTTTTTATAATTATATAATTTAACCTTGGTCATGTTATTATTTGTACTGTTATCTTTATGGAATTTGGTTACTTTGCCAACTCTTGGTGCCAAATTTGCAACATCATTTCGTAGAGCTTCGCTTCCTTTTGTTGTTCTTTGTGTTTAGGCTTGAATACCCCACATCATCTAATTTTAACTAGTAAAATTGTAATATAATTTACCTATTTGCGCTTAAATTCAAGTTTAAGATGTTAACCAATATGATTGTAGGTCTCAATATCCTCATTATGTGTCAACATCATCTTTATATGGCCCTAAAAGGATTCAAGTAAGGTTGCAATGACAACCTGGACTTGTTCATTAGTGATTTTATTACCAGTTGCTTGCAACTCTCTAATCATAGAGGAAATAACTCTAATGTGTTCCACTATATATTGCTTTAGGTCCATCATATATTGGTTAAACTTAAGGGTTAAGGCTTATAAACTAGTTGGTGTCATGTTACGAAATTTCACTTTAAATTGGTCTTATATTTTCTTAGCAGTCCAATGAATCTCAAATTCTTTAATTAGGTCATCCTGTACAAATCTTAACATGGCAAAGCATGCAGTTCTATCCTTACCGACCTAAGCCTTATAGGCTTGTTGGTCATACCAGTGTTTGATAGTTATTCCTTTCTTAGGTTGGGTCATGCTATTAATAAAGGTCTTTAGTACTTTTTTCTCATTCAAGAGATACCGAATTTTTCTATGCTAAATGTCATAGTTATTTCCATCAAGTTTCCCATCCTTGTTCAATTCAATTACCAAATTATTGGAGGTCATTTTTTATATTCAATGCACAATTTAAATTAGCCACATATCTTTCATTTTATTCTCTATCTAATTAGATAATAATTTTTTTCTTACATATTAAAATAAAAAAAAATGCAACGAAAGCTAGTAATCATCTCCTAACATGCAAGTCATAATATTATATCTTATTGACCAAGATTAAACCAACTTATTTTAAATATAGTCAAGTAGGTCATTATAAAAGTCAATGCAAAATAAAAATAAAAACAAATTCAAGAGTTAGAAATAAAAGATAAAATTAGAAATCAAATTCTCAACCTTCTTAATTTAGACGTTGACACCGATTTGAGAAGGTTCTAGTGATGAAATACTAATCATTCAAAATAATGAAAACTTAAGTGAATTAGATAGTGACCAAGAAAATGATAATTGCAGTCCAACAATTTGTACTTGTTCATACATACAAATCAATGTAATCACCTAGGAAAAAAAATTAATATTAGATCTCATTGATAAAACTCAAGATCCTGAAATCAAAAGGAATATCTTCATAAACTAAGACACCTAGTTTCAAATGAAAATACACCGAATGATATAAAGCCATATAATCTTCAACAAATTCTAAATCAATTACCTAAACAACAAAGCCCAACTACAATTCATGACTTACTACGAGAAATTAGAGAAATGAAAGAAGAGTTAAGACAACTTATTGCAATCATAATAAAACTCAACTAAAATGATTATTACTATAAAAACCAAGATCGTTTTCATGATCAAGAAGAATTTATAAATAAATAATTACCTATAACATCTCAAGAATTCACAAACACAATAACAAATATAAAATCTCAAAAATGGTATATAGAAATAACATTAGTCATTAACAATGAATATCAAATTAAAACAATTGCTCTTGTAGATTCCAGAGTAGGTCAAAATTATTTTCAAGAAGAATTAGTGTCAACTGAATATTATAAAAAAAACCACATAAATATTAAATAGCACTAAAAACTTCAAATTAATTACAACTTATCAAATGTTCACATATGTAATCAAGAAATTTGTTTTAAGAATATTTTTATGATTGTTAAAGTTATGAATCAACAAACGATTTTAGGAACTCCTTTTCTAACTCAAATATATCCATTTAAACTAAGCAATCAAGGTATCAAAACAAAAATATTTGGTTAAGAAATAATTTTTAAGTTTATATTATCCCTTGAGCCAATAGAAATAAATAATTTTCAAAACAAGTCAATTTATAAATTAATTTTTGTAATTAAATAAAGAAAGAAAAACCTACACTCATTAAATCAAGAAGTATATTATGAAAAAAAAATTAAAGATGTTAAACTTCCCTAAAATAAAGAAAATATCAAACAATTTCAAGAATTATATGAAAAGAAAATATGTTTCAATTTACCAAATGTCTTTTGGAACAAAAACCATCATACAATTCAATTACCTTTTGAAATGGGGTTTGATGAAAGAAAAATCCCTTCAAAATCCAAACATGTTCAAATGAATCAAGAATTAGTCAAATACTACAAAACATAAATCAATAAACTACTTAATAAAGGTTTAATTAGGCCAACCAAGTCTCATTGGTCTTGTGCCTCTTTCTATGTTTAGAATCAAGCTAAAATTGAATATGGAGCTCCAATGCTTGTCATTAATTACAAACCACTCAATAAAATTATTTAGTGGATTAGATATCATATTCTAAATAAGAGTGATATTATTAAAAGACTTCATAATGCTTTAATATTCTCAAAATTTGATATAAAATCTTGTTTCTGACAAGTTTAAATAGATAAAAATGATCGCTATAAAACAACATTATCATCCTAAATGGAATGTAATGCCCTTCAGTCTAAAAATTTCCCTTTATAATTTTCACAGATCATGAATAATATTTTCAATCCTTGTGTAAAATTCTCAATTGTCTATATAGATGTTGTCCCAATGTTTTCAAAATCAGTCACCAAACATTTTAGTCATTCACAAAGATTTTTCAATATTCTCAAACAAAATAGACTAGTTGTCTCGGCTTTAAAAATCAAATTATATCAAACAAAAACCAAATTTGTAGGATGCAACATTTATCAAGGATCAATAACTTTAAATAGTTGAGAAATTGAGTTTACTGATAAATTTTCTAATGTAATCAAGAATAAAAATCAACTTTAAAGGTTTCTTAGATGTCTAAATTATGTCTTGGATTTTTTTTTCCAAGTCTTAAAACAATATGTCAACCTTTCTATAAGAGACTTAAAAAAATCCTTCAGCCTAGAGTTCTGACTCAAATAATTAAGTTTTTCAAAAGTCATGTCAAAAGTCTTTAGTGTCTAGGTATTCCGGATCCTAAGACTTTTCTTATTATTGAAATTGATGCCTTAGGTATAGGTTATGACAATATCCTCAAACAAAAAGTTCAAGATCATAAACAAGTTGTTTGATACCATTTTTATATACGGTCAAGTCCTTAAACAAAATATTTAACTATTTAAAAAGAGATTTTATCAATTTTTTTATGCATATTTTTTTTTCAAGATGATTTATTTCTTATTTTTTAAGAATTAATTATCAATCAACAAAATATATCATTGAAAAGGATATTTAAAATATTATTTCAAAATAGATTTTTGCTAAATGACAAGCTATACTTTCAAACTTTGATTTTAAAATTGAATTTATCAAAGGTAAACTAATTCTCTCCAAATTTTCTCTCTAAATTTTTTTTACAAGGTTTAATATGAGCACATCAATTAAGAAAACTAAAGAGTTATATGTTATAACCCCTTCAAGACTAGTTTACTCAATCACAAGCCGCATTAATTCAACTCAAGTTAGGCCTCATTTTGTGAAACCAACTGTTATCTTAACCAACCAGTTTTCAGTTTTGTTAACTCTTTTAATCCTATTACTTTATCTTCAAACTATACTCAAGCTTTATAAAATCTTGAGAAACAATCAGTTTCAAAAAATCCTTTAAAATCTTCTCAAATTAAACTTGTCACTCACTACGTAACAAAAGAATACAATCTATACCTTTCATATTAAAAATGAATTCTTTTGTGAATACCTAAATCAAATTAGTTCTCATTATTATCCTCTGGGATTTCATTTTGCTCCAGCATATATGACAAAATCAAGACATTTTTAGGAGTTTATTTTGGTTGATACTGACTCGATCGAAATAACTCTTAATCAAGATAAAACTAACTCTTAAATAATTGCTTTTTCAAAACTTAAATCCTTAAAGTTTAAACCTTTTAAGATTGGAATCAAAGTCCTTATGCTTTGAAATCATTTTATCAAAACTTTCAACCCAATTCTTATACTTATTTTGACTATATAAAAGCCTGGCATTGTATCTTTTATATAAAAACTTATGACAACTCATAGTTTATCTATTTTGACAAGAATTATCCACAAGATTTTCTAGTGTGGTTTGCTAGTGGTTGGTGAGAGGTTTTCTCATTAGAAGTTGGTATCATTTTTAACAAAATCCTGGAAGGACAAAAGGTTTTTTTATGAATTCAAGCAAATTAGGTCCATTCTCCCTTCACTGCATTTTATGTCAACCTTTGGCATACCATGGATAGTGTGTTGGGATTATAAATAAGAAAAGATGATGGCATTGGACTTTTCCCATAGCTATCTAGGATTTCCAAAGTAAAATAGTGGTCCTAGTTCAATGAAAATCAAGCTTACCCCTATGTTATAACAACTTAGATACAATTCCCAAAATCTTAACAAGTACAACCTTTTTCATCTCTAGTTTAATATATATTTTTAATATTAAAAAGAAAAATTTAACCTAATCTTACATCTTTCAATTTTGAATCTAAATACAAAAAGAAACTTTAAGAAGCTTTGCCATAGATTTCAAGTTCATCCGGTGAAGAATAAGATCTTACCTTAGCTAACAAAGATCAAGATCATGGTCCTACTTGATGGGAAAATTATATGATCTTTAGATCACCAATGCTCATTTGCTTCAATAGTGACATTGAACAATTCATTAATTTAGAATCCTTTATGACATTAGCATCTATTTTGATAAACCGACAAAACTTCAATAATAATTTCAAGAATCTTATCCTTAAAAGACAATAACAATTTTCATGTGGTTAATAACCATTAACATCAACTTTAAAAAATTTCATATGTAGTGAATTCCCTCTTCCACTTGGCATGCGATGTCTCATTCAACAAACATTATTTATGATGATTTCAAAATTCAAGAAAAATTCAATTATGTTTTAAGTCTAGGTACTTGGCAATATATATACTATGTTTCTTATATGTTGATCCAAGTGTTTTTAGAGTTGATTTCAATTTTAGTTTGAGAGAATAATCATCCTTATAATGTTGATCCAAGGTTTACATTTTCATATTTTTATTTCTAAATACTATAAAAAAATATTTTCAACTTTAGACTGACACGACTAGGAACTAGGAAACATAAGGTTTTCGCTATGATGATGACTTTACACGACCATTGCTCCCTTGTGAGGTTTGTTTCTAGTACACACGTTTTCATTTGTTTTAATATCTTCAATTAAAAGATACATATGATGTCATAAATATTATATACATTTAAGATTAAAAATACAAAATTCTTAAAAAAAGTAATAGAATATATATCATAATAAAAATTAGTAGAATATATGAAAAATAAAATTATATGAAAAAAAGGAAGTTTACTATAAAGATCATTAAAATATAAATTATTTTAAAAATCAATAAAATCTAAACCATTATTTTTAAAAGATTTTTTAAATTAAAATGACACATTTTATGATGCATAATTGTCTCTTAGATTGCTAATTTGAGGTTTGAAGAAATGTTTGCAACTTAACCCAACAAGAATCTTGTCTTGGAGAACTAAAGTTATATGCAATTGATCACTTTATCCTTCGCCCATAACGAGACGTGAATGAAAAGTACAAATCACAACAAAGTTGATAAATCTTTTGAAGAGTTTGTAGGTTCAATCAGGAATTTAGTATGAGAATTGGCTCCGTTTGTTTGCAGGAAAGTGAATTCCGGGGAAAGTGAATTCCGGGAAAGTATTTTCCAATATTTGGTAGTGTTATGGAAAATGAACTGGAAAACACTTTCCAGTGTTTGGTTATGTCATGGAAAATGAGCTGGAAAATAACTTATTAATATTTTATTTTTCTCAAGTTAATTAAAATAATGAGGAACAAATCTTACAAATTAAAAAGTTGAATGAGAATGAAATTGAAAAAAAAATATAATTTCATAAATTATCTCAAATAAAACAAATAATAATTAAAATAATAAGGATCAAATCTAAAAAATTAAAAAAAAATGAAAAATAAAGAAATTAAAATAATAATAATCAACATTTCATAAATTATTTCAAATAAAACAAGTAACAATCAAAAGAATGAGGATCAAATTTGATAAATAAAAAATTTCAATAACAAAAATGATAAGAAAAAAGCAAATAGCAATTATAAAAATAAGGACCAAAGTTAATATAAAAATAAAATTTTAAGAGATGAAATTGAAAAATAAATATTCAAAACAAAATATATACAGCAATCAAAAGTTTGAGGATCAAATTTGATATAATCAGCAAATAATGACATTTCTAAATTTTTCACAACTTCCGGAAAGTGTTTTCCCCTCAAATTTTTCAGGAAAACACTTTCCTGAAAACCAAGTCAAATTTTCTTTTTACTGGAAAATGTTTTCCATTGACCAACTTTCCTACTGGCAAACAAACACAAGAAAGTTTGGAAAGTGCTTTCCCGGAAACCACTTTCCGGAAAACAAACACAGCTAAAAGGAAAACACTTTCCTGAAAACCAAGTCAATTTTTTTTTTGACTAAAATTGACTGGAAAGTGTTTTCCGTTGACCGGAAAGTGTTTTCTGTTGACTAGAAAGTGTTTTCTGCTGACCGGAAATTGTTTTCCGTTGATCAACTTTTCTAATGACAAACAAACACATGAAAGTTTGGAAAATGGTTTCCCGGAAACTACTTTCCGGGAAACAAACAAGGCCTTACTCAACCACATGAAAAGAAAAAAAAAGACACACAATATGTGGCAACCTTAGATAAGAATTCATGAATCCCAAAATAATATTAACAATTGGTTTATATAATAGAAAGATAACTCTAATTTCATGTAATAGACCCAAACTTGATAAATAAGCCTTAATATATTAAAAGCCAAGAATAACTAAAATAATAAAATAAAACATAACCCCAATAACCTTTAAATTTTGTAAGTCATATAATAAACTAAAAGATAAATAAATAATAGCCGAATTAATTAAAACAAGACTAAAGTTGAATTTTGTAATTTATTGGAAAAATTGAAGCCCAACTTCACACGAATAATTATCCCTAATCTTGATGAATTAGAAGGTCTATCATTTGTCATTGGAAATGTATAAATGTCTACTTTCCAATTGAAATCACATCAAAATTTATTTTATAGCTCCAATTATGGTTAAAATAATAGTAAAAAGTTAAAATTGACATATTTGAATCTTTTTATTTCAATTTTTGATGCTTCCCTACAAGTTTTTTTTAAACATAAATCAAATTAATCAAGACTTGTTTTTTATTTTTTGATATTTTCTTTAAATTTATTTTAGCCTGTGTATTTTGAAGAAGTACATTAATTAAATTCTTAAGTATCTTTGATGAAAATCTCATTAATGATGCTTTAATACACTTTTTACTTTTTAGAAAAAAACTATTATGATACGTTAATTTAACTAGTTAACATTTATATAATATCATAATAGTTTTATCGAATATAATGGTTTGTTAGTAGATGATTCTTATAATATGATAAAATTTTAAAATTAAAAAGATAAATTAAAATTTTTTATTTTTTATTTTAAAAAATAAATAAAATATGTTATATTATTTAGATAAAAAAATCTAATTTTATCAAATTTTATTTTATAAAATTTTTAAAATCTAGAGATCGAAAAAGCTGTTTTCCATTAGCTGGGTTCAAATATTGGGAAACATTAATGTACAATTAAAACTTTAGGCGGAACCTTAGGAGAAACATGATAGAAATAATTTGAAATTAACTCCATAAATAAAATAATCCAATATTCACAATGAAAACCCTATTTCATTAAAACCAGCCAAAGAACGCCACATCACCCCCCCCCCCCCCCCCCCCCCCCGCTCCTCGTACCGTAACGTAATGAATTAGTGAATTAAATGAGGAAAAAAAAGTCAAGAATTCAAAGTCTATCACTCTCCCTCTCTGCTTAAAATTCAAGCAGTCTTGCGTGCCTATATATAAATATAAATTATTCCTTCTCTCTCTGATTTCTCTCTCTAAACTGTTTGCTCACTACAACAAACATAAAACCCTTCCCCGCTCCCTTCTCTCTCTTTTTCTCTCTCTCTAGAAACTTCGCCTTTTCGTTTAATCTCTCTCTTAGGGTTTGGTGGTAGAAGTAGTGGAAGCAGCTAGGGTTTTGTGTGGGTTTAAAATCAGTAGTAATGACTTCTTTGGTTATGGCGGCAGAGAAATTTAGGGATTTAAGTCAGGCGCTTGATGTTCCTTTACTTGATGCTACTGTTGCTGCCTTCTATGGCACTGGATCTAAAGAAGAGGTCAGGTTTTCTTTATTCCATTTCAAATGCTAAGCTTATATAACAATTCCAGTCTTCTTCAATCCAAGGGTTAGGGTTTATTAAGAGTGTTTGATTACTATTTGTTAGCAGTGAGGCAGTAATATATTATTATTATTATTATTGAATGTAAGTTTATTAGATTTTATTTCAGATATGGGTGAATTTGAAATCTGGCAATATAATTTTATTGTTTATCTGAGGTCTATTGCACTGGGGGTTAGGGTTTCCCATTGTTTACTAGACGTCTTCTAATCGGGCATCTTGTTTTTTTATTGTTTACAGAGGGCAGCTGCTGATCGCATTTTGCAGGACTTGCAAAGCAATCCAGATATGTGGCTTCAAGTGGTGCACATTCTACAAAATACAAAGAACCTAAACACCAAGTTCTTTGCCTTGCAGGTTAGTTGCCACATAGTCCATTAAAATACTTTTTTTTATTTTTTATTATTACTTAAGGATGATCCCCCCCTCGAAGCTATGAAGCAAGTCATCATTTATGGTTTGTTGTTGCAGATGCTTATAGTCATAATTTGACATCTAGCTGTAGGCATCAATTCTGAAAGCTCTAGAAAACACCCGCACAAACTTGTTTAATCTAGTTGACTGCGACATTCATCTGCTGTGATTCATCAAATATTATGGTAGTTTGTGTTTTACAAAGTCTAGTGTTTTCTTTTATACCAGGTTTTGAGATCTAGTAAAGAGCCCAATGGCACTTCCCAATAAAAAAACATGCATTATTATCAATCTTTAATCCAGCATTGCAGTAATAGGAAATGATGTTTCCAATCATATGAAAGTGGCTTTTTGAAGAGATTCATTTGCTACCTTGAGACTTGGGCCTAATCCTGTTCTCATTTCAATCATTCCTCCAAAGAAATTGCACTTGCTTGATTGTTATACATGCTTATATGAATTGAGTAGAAGGTTCTTTTAGCCATTTGCATGATGATGAAAAATCTTTCAGACATGTCATGGGACATAAAAACATTTCAAGGCCAATGTCAATGGCATTGCATTCCTGGATAAATGCCCAGGTGCTGGTATATGCACCAAGGCCATGCAAGGGTGCGGTGCTAGTATATGCACCAAGATCATGCAAGGGTATAGGAGGGTGGCCTCGTATACCCTATCAGAGGGTGAATGGACTATGCAGAGCGTAGACTTGATAAAATGTTTGTAGATGAGTCCTTATGCCTTCTCAGGGTCTGAATTATGGATGTTCGTCCATTGCTTACACATCCGATGATCTACTAAAATATGAAATTGTTTGGGCATGGCTAGAAGTAAAGAAAAGAAATATATGAATAATCTTTTATTTTGGCATTAACCCACAGGATTATTTTATTGGTTGCATTAATAAAATGAAGGATTTAAAGGCTGATGTCTTCAAAATATACAGGAAGCTGATAGACTGCAAAGGTGATGTCTCGAAAATGTATAGGAAGCTCATTACTCTCGAGGGAGAAGGCACAAATTAATGATGTTAATCAAGGCTCAAGTCTGACATTAAATAACGTTTTTCCTTCCTCTGCAATAGAAGTTAGGGAGAATATATGTTCATTTTGCTTCAACTCATCTTCTTCCTCTTTTCTAAAATAAGTCTACAGCTACCCTTTTCACATGAACGGAGAGTTCTGTAATTTATGCAATGAACACATACATTATGGAGTTGTTTAGTTATTAAGTTTTGTTTACTCCCATCTTGGTGATGATTTTACAAGAGATTACTTGCTGTGTTTTTTCTGTAAGTCTTGTCCAAGAAGTGGACAGATGGATTTACTTTTGTGGCATGGGCAACTAACTGGCTGATGATTTAGTTCATTGGAGAATCAGTGACTGAGCAGCTGTTTTTGGACATTTTTTAATTTTTGTGCAGGTACTAGAGGGTGTTATAAAATATAGATGGAATGCATTGCCTGTTGAACAACGAGATGGAATGAAAAATTATATTTCTGAAGTCATTGTACAGGTAGCTACTTCTAAAAGTTGTGGGTTTGGAGGGAAGTGAGCTTCGCTAATTTTCTTTCATATCTTGAACTTCTCTTTACCTGTTACATAATTTAACCATTTTGGACCTCTTAAATAGCTTTCAAGTAATGAGGCGTCTTTTCGAATGGAAAGGCTGTATGTAAACAAGCTCAATGTTACTTTGGTCCAGGTATGATTTGAATAAGAATCCATGAACAAGTTAGTTTTGGTTTTTTGGATATCATATCTTGTGTCATGCATTATATCTATGACAATCGGAAACACTTATGGTGGGATTGCTTTTTATTTATAATTAATCTCTCAAGTGTGATCTTTCCAGTAATCATTGAATTCAAGAAATGTTTGTCTCAGTTGTTTTTTACATTGAAATTTTAAGAGTTGTTTTTATATTTTGTGTCAATTAATGTAAGTTTTAGTGTGTTTTATTCGAACATATATTATAACATGAATAATTATGGTATTGATCCCATGTAGATTCTCAAGCATGAGTGGCCAGCTAGGTGGCGAAGCTTTATTCCTGATCTTGTTGCAGCGGCAAAAACTAGTGAAACTATATGTGAGAATTGCATGGTTATATTGAAAGTAAGTCTCACTCTATATATGTGTGTGTGTGTGTGTGTTTGTGTACACACATTTGAAAGATTCTCGGTTTTTCCATATGTAGCTAATGTAAGCTATTCTGTCAGCTTCTAAGTGAAGAAGTTTTTGATTTCTCACGAGGAGAGATGACTCAACAGAAGATCAAAGAGCTTAAACAATCATTAAACAGGTGACTGCTTTGGGCTTTACATTTCTAGATGGTAGTAGGGTTGTCTATTTGTTTGTGGAATTGTTAAGTTACTGGACACAGTCAAATATAAAACTAGTTGCTCTTGTGCGGTTCGTTTTTCAATTGGGTCATCACGTACAAGTTTCAGAAATCTATCACTTAGCAGAACTAAAATCCATGGATATTTTCTAATGGAAACTATTGTAAAAAAATTATAAATCACGGTGTCAATAATTCAATGAGACATTATTTTTTTATGTGAAAAACCTTTAAATGAACTATACATATTATTCATGTAATATAATGCTGAAGGACATAATTGAAATTCTCTACTTAAAAAACTCCCACTAAGCATCTCTGTCAATTTTTTTAATCATAATTCCAAGAAAATAGAATACAATGAACACTTAAATATTCTACATGCCAAACCAAAGGGAGATGGTTCTTAGTCCACATGTCTGCCCTAAACAAAAGGCTCCCTCTAAGCTTCTTTATATGTTTATATGTGTGCATGTGCGTGCACACCAAGGCAGTTACTATTGGCAACAAGAGCTGCTGAGATCTGTAGGGATTCTAGCTGCTTACTTGATTTTTGTGTTTAGTTTCTATCTTAAGTTGAAAACAGTGGGAGTTGTCTTGACCTAGTGATAATCACTGAGACAAATATCACTTATTATTGCTTGTCTGTTATTCGAGTATTCAATGAGATGCTTTTGTTTTCCTTCTTGATTCTTGTCTGTTAGCTTATTGGCAAATATGTTGTCAATAATTTAACTCCGTAATGATTCTTTAGATTTTGCCACCTCACTATTCTTGGTGCTAGTGTTGCCTGGACTTCATCTGA
This sequence comes from Populus davidiana, assembly GCA_030145905.1. Lineage (NCBI taxonomy): Eukaryota > Viridiplantae > Streptophyta > Magnoliopsida > Malpighiales > Salicaceae > Populus > Populus davidiana. The sequence continues at coordinate 8,446,034 of CM057807.1, forward strand.
CATGTTATGTTATATGCAACTGCAGCAATACTTCTAAACCTCTTCTCCGTTATCATACCATCTGCTTTTTTGATGCTATGTATGTGTTTCACCAAGAGTTGTCTTTTGTTGTTTACAGTGAGTTTCAACTCATCCATGAGTTATGCTTATATGTCCTATCAGCCTCCCAAAGAACCGAGCTTATTCAAGCAACATTGTCCACCTTGCATGCTTTTCTTTCTTGGATTCCCCTGGGCTATATTTTTGAATCTCCCCTGGTATGTAAAATCTTATCAAATAGCTTTCAGACAGAAATAGTTGTTGGTACAGTAACAATTGACTTTAGGTGTCAACTTGCATTAGTTATTATAGTTGTTAAGGGATGTTCTCATGGTATGTGCTTACATCACATGTTTTCTTCCTGCTATGCCTTACAGCTTGAAACACTTCTGAAATTTTTTCCCATGCCATCTTATCGGAACCTTACCCTTCAGTGTTTGACAGAGGTATGCTGTTAATGTTTTGAAGGAAAAAATGTTTTCTCTTGAACCATTACGTGTTGATTGGTTTTTTTCTGAAATTTACAGGTTGCGGCTCTTAATTTTGGGGATTTCTATAACATGCAGTACATTAAGATGTATAATTTTTTCATGGTCCAGTTACAGGTACAGTGGAGCATTGTAGTTCAGATATGGGAACTCCGACACAATTGGAATATGCTTATGAATTTATATAATTCCGTTTCTAAGCTACTGTTATTTCTTCTTTCTTCTTGCTATCCTTTTCCAGGCCATTCTTCCATCAACCACCAAGATCCCAGAGGCTTATGCAAATGGATCTAGTGAAGAACAAGTCTGTGTTGGCAATAAAATGCGTTCTGTTCTATTAAGGATTAATGCCCAGCACTAATTTGCTCTACTCTTTTGTTGCATGTTTAGGCATTCATTCAGAATCTGGCACTGTTTTTCACTTCGTTTTACAAGGTAATATTCATTTCTCAGCGAGCCAATAATTCTTCTAATAAATTCTCGAGGGATTAACCTAGTTTTAATACACTTATGTTAGATATAATTACTCTTAGATTTCAGTGCTGGTTAGCAATGTGTTTTGTTTTGAATAGAATGGAATAAATGGACAATGAGTCAGTGGAGACTTCTGCTTGTGTAAGGTTAAATTTACAAGATATATAGTTTCTGAACCTCTCACAGAGAATATGGACAAGACAAATTGGGCATATAAATGATTCCAAATGGTTTCCAACTGCTGTTCTGTTGAATTGAGTAATCTCTGTCGCGTTTCATAGAGCAAGCCAAAAAAAATATCAATGTGCTCTCATTTAAAAAAAACGGCTTAATATTGTCTATGGGCTCAGTGCTTTTTAATGTTGGAATGTTTTGAGCCTTACTGTTGATGACTGCAATTTCAGATCATGGTGAATTTGAAAATTAGATCCATCTAGTAGAATTTTTCTGCCTGGTTTGATATTTTTGTGCTGTCTCTGTTATTTTGCACCAAGGCCTCTTGGCATTGTCGCAAGATTGCATGTTTTTCTTTGTTGAAAAATGAGGTTACAGATACCTTCATCTCTTTGCAGTCTCATATTCGGGTGCTGGAGTCTTCTCAGGAGAATATATCTGCTCTGCTAATGGGTCTTGAGTATCTAATTAATATCTCATTTGTTGATGACACTGAGGTTTTTAAGGTGGTTATTTTCCTTCTCTCACTTTCCTCATCTTTCTCTATGTATGTGTAGAATGTATGTATATATATGTGAATTATTTTGTAATTCTAAATCCTATAACATGACTGATTTTGCTGCCTTGTATGATTTGCAGGTTTGCTTGGACTATTGGAACTCCTTGGTTTTGGAGCTTTTTGAGCCACACCATAATCTGGACACTCCTGCAGCCACTGTAAACATGATGGGATTGCAGGTAGAATGTATTCATTACCATATGGTGGTTGTAAAGTGGATTAATGTGGTGGTCAGCTAATGTGTCATTTTGCTGCATTATTTTTCTTCTTTATACTAATTGTGACTTCTGTTTTTTGTTGCTTTAGAAAAATACATAGGAGTAAATCCTTTCGCATCTCTTGCTTGTGATACACCATGATCCAGACAACACTGCAGTAGCTGTAATTTTTCTAGGAGTCTTTAATGGATAGATTGGATTGTCCTTTTTTTTCCTGCTGGATATCCTTTGCTATGTATTTCTCCTCCCTTTCTCAAAACACTTTTTCCCATTTGAGAAAAAAATTGTTTAATTAAAAAGTGTGGGTAAATATCCAATGAGCAGCGTGACAATGTTTTAGTTCATTGAAATCTTTGTTGTGTTTTTTGTTTGAGGTCATGTATTCTTCTTGTATTGGTGGCCAATCTTATCTGCTTCTTGTAGTTCATTGTTTTCTCATTTTACATAGCCACATTCATGTGCATGTATTAGAAATTTTGCATTTTCTTTGGTATGGAGTGGCTACAAGTTTCTTGTTTCATTATTTTAGAGTACTTCCATTATTTGAATGGAGATTAATTATTCCAGACTCTGAATTCTCGGAATCTGCAGATGCCTTTGCTACATGGCATGGTTGATGGTTTAGGGTCACAAATTTTGCAGAGGAGGCAGCTTTATGCTGCTCCAATGTCCAAATTGAGAATGCTTATGATCTGTCGTATGGCTAAACCCGAGGAGGTTCTGATAGTTGAAGATGAAAATGGTAATATTGTTCGTGAAACCTTGAAGGACAATGATGTTCTTGTTCAATATAAGGTGATATATCCTTACTTGGCTGAAGCTTTTGTGTAATAATTTCATATTGGCCTTTGAATATGGAGTATTTTTGTGAAAACAATTTATGCTTCTTTAGGGCCTCATGCTAGCTCATATAGAATGTCGATTATACTGGTGATTGGTTTGAATTTTTCAAATGAAACTCTGATCTCTGTGATTAAACCACGGATAATTAAGGTACTTGAGGGGCATATGGCATTATTTGTAGGCTTAGCTTCATTTTACATGTGGAGAAAGGTTTGTTTATATTTGTACTGATGTAAATACTGTTAGTTTTATATAATGTGCATCATTTTCTGTTGTACTCTTAATACTTCGAATGCTGGAGTTCAAAGTATATATAGTTGTTAGTTCTAACACTTGCTTTAACACTGACCAAGGCTAGGCCCATTATCTGTTAATGGGCTGGATGTCAAATTCAAACTGCTTTTCAATGTCAGTATGTTTTTGATTTGGAGATCTAATGTCTTATTAGGATTAATGCATTGGAATTAATTCTCTGTTTCTGGATATTTTATGTTACCAGTTTCAATGGTTAATTTGAATGCAATTATGCAGATTATGAGAGAAACATTAATCTATTTGTCACATCTTGATCATGAGGATACTGAAAAGCAGGTAAGAGCTGTCACTGAACTCATTTACTATAATTTATTCTAGGAATTTTGTCCTTGCAGTTATCACTTATCTTGTTTGTAGTCTACAGCTGTAGATCCATATGTGCGATTAATAAATGCATTACTTTGTTTATCTTTCTTTAGAGCTTTGATTTCTTAAAATATTCACTGTGTATATTGGTTAACCTTTTGAAGTGCATTGCTTTGTAAGAAGACAACTTTCTTTGCTATTTTGTTTTTTGATTGCCCTCATTCTCTTCTGCCATGGTTTTTCCTGTTTATTTGTTGCTAGTTTATTGCTAACTTTCATGATCATATTAGGTTCCTTGCTTTAGCTTTTTGCCTCTTAATCTCTCTATTACGAATATCACACAAGACAGATGAAAGAATGAATATATCTCTAGTGAATGTATGTTGGTGCTTAGTTTGCTTCTCTTTTGCGTGTTTGCGTGCTGGAGTTTGATATCTTAAAATGGATGTTGCTGCCTTCCCTTTTTGGTGCAACACAGATGTTGAAGAAATTAAGTAAACAACTGAGTGGTGAAGATTGGACCTGGAACAACTTAAACACTTTATGCTGGGCAATTGGATCCATTTCTGGTTCCATGATGGAGGAACAGGTAACTACCTTTTCTGGACCGATGGAGCCTGAGTTTGCTGAAATATCCTCTTACAACTGAAATAGGAAAGTTTATCTATTCACGTGTGATCTGTGTTTTCTATAAAATTTTGTCGTGCGCACAAATGAAAATTTTCTGGCATGAGCACGCACAAGTGATGGAATTCTAATTTCTTATTTGTTAATAACTTCTTGATGATGATATGCTGGTAAATGTCAAAAGAATTCTGTTTTCACTTTCTTGCGATATTAGAGGATCTTAAATCATTTCATGACTTGTTAAATTCTTCAATGGAAACCAATTGCCTTTTGTCCATTTCCTGATGTTTTGGGATTTCATATGTATGAAAGAGGGTGCTCCATTTCCATGCTCATAAAGTAAATTATTGCAATTAGGTAATTAACTTGTTAGGATGTCAGGTCAGCTGTTCTAATTTTAGTTTAGTGTTTAAAAACTTACTGGTGACTTTTGTTTTGCTTTTCTAAGAATTTAGTTCCATCCTTGTTGATGAATCTTTCTTTCTACTCTGATCTGTATCTTTGTCAACTCTTCTTTTACCTTTTCTCCCAGTTTCCACTTCCTGTAAATGGGTTGATATTATACTTGTCTTAATACCCAACAACTTGATGATAAGGGGAGCTCAATTCTTCATTGATGTATTCCATTTCAGATTTCAAGGATTTCTTAATTGGCTAATGTTTACTCATTTGTTGCAAGATCACTTGCTTCTCAATAATACATTTCTTGACATTTTCAACATCTCTGTTTTGCGGCAGGAAAACCGATTTCTTGTGATGGTCATTCGTGATTTGCTGAATTTATGTGAAATCACGAAAGGGAAGGATAACAAAGCTGTTATTGCGAGTAACATCATGTAAGAATTTATGATTTCAAAAGGGGTTTGAAAGCGTCTTTTTCTGAGTTAGAAGTCTCGGATCTTTTTCACTTAACAGTTATTACAAATTTGGGCTCTCTACAGTCTGATTGTTTCTCCACCACAAAAAAAGAAGGGAACAAATAGGGATAGAGTAACAGAGAGAACTTCTCTACGGTCTATTTAATATTGACTACTCATACTTGTTTTATTACTAGGGATGTGCCCTTTGAGACCGATAGCTGGAAGCTTAAAGTAAATTTGTTGGGGATATGGTTGTATAAGTATGCAAAATTCATATTCTCTTGTTTCAAACTTGCTCTGATTGCAGGTATGTCGTTGGCCAGTACCCAAGATTTCTCAGAGCTCACTGGAAGTTCCTGAAAACTGTTGTCAATAAATTGTTCGAATTTATGCATGAAACTCATCCTGGAGTTCAGGTCATTTTTGTTGCTCTATGATATTTATATTATTTTCTAGACAAGCTGCATATACTGAGACATTTTATCATTTTTGTATCGAATGTGTTAGTGTTACATAAGCTCGTGAGTTTTTGTGAGTACTTAGCAGTTATACAATTTAGTGTTGTGTTGTATATGTTATATCTGGTCCTTTTCTTGTATAGCTTGACTGTAACATGCATCTCGAAATTTTCCAGGACATGGCCTGCGACACATTCTTGAAAATTGTCCAGAAATGCAAGCGGAAATTTGTTATTGTGCAGGTGACCTCTATTTTCCAAAGGCACTTAGCCTTCTGGGTTGTAATTGTGATGCATCAAAAATTCATTGAGAAGATGCTTATCTGGTTTTTAGGTTGGAGAAAGTGAGCCATTTGTATCTGAACTTCTATCTGGCCTTCCAACAACTGTTGCTGATCTCGAGCCACATCAGATACATACATTTTATGAATCTGTATGCCACCATAACTTCTGAGGACTAAGTTATTGACACCAATTTGTGAAGTTTTATGACCCTTGTTTTTCTTTTTCTTTTTCTTTTTGTTACAGGTTGGCCATATGATTCAAGCAGAATCTGATCCACAGAAGAGAGATGAATATATGCAGAGGTTGATGGATCTCCCTAACCAGGTCTCTCCCCCCCCTTCCCCCTCTACATCCCAATTTTGTAAAAGAAATCTATACAGTTTAAAGTAGCTCAAGCATAAATTCTATTGAGAAAAAGATAGATCCCTAGGTTTTGCTAGATTGTTACCACCTATGATTAATGAGTGGGCCGTATACATACAGTAATAAATCCCTCACTATAATATGAATGCTCCTTATTAAATTACAACCCTACTTTTTCTCCTGTTTTCTTAGTTTGATTGCAATTATTTTCTATTTAAAATCTTGCCACAAAAATATTGAAACAAATTTTACGTTAATATTTTGCAACCATTTAATCAATCAAAATTTGATATTTTATTGGCATTTGGTTTTTTTGAAGATCAAATGTCTTCTGATGCGTTTCAAAACTGTTCCCTTTTGTATGAGGAACCATTATGTCTGAGATGTAGTTTTTAGTGATGGTTTTTGTTGGAGAGTAGAACGATCAACTCTTTTACTAGAACATATTTTAGGACCAAACAAAATTGAAGCCTGGATACAGTCAGAGAGGAGTATCTCTTCAGTTTACTTGCCATGTCTCAACCATGGGGACTATACAGAATCAGTTTTATTTAAGTATTTTCATTCTTGGTTTAAATTTAAGAGCTAAGAGGCTAATAAGACTATTGTTTTGCAGAAATGGGCTGAAATTATAGGACAGGCACATCAAAGTGTAGATTTTCTGAAAGATCAAGAAGTGATCAGAACTGTGCTTAATATATTGCAGGTATGGCTCTTTATTCGTCACGAGATTTAATGTGCAATCAAACCATGTTTCTATGGGGTTTTTAATTGTATGTTGTTTCAAATGACCTCAATGATTCTCCTTTACATCATAGTTTGCTAATTTGACATACTTGATATCTTATTTTTCTGGAGTCACTCTCAAAATATTAATACTAGATACAATTTTAAAATATAGAATTATGTCATTGAGCATCACCAATGATTAATATGACTATATATGAATCATGAAAGCTCTCTTTATGTTAGAATAATGTATGTAGCCTTGAATTATGTTCCATGACTTATGCCGTATGCTTCAACTACCCAACATACATTCCAACTTATTACATGAAAGAAAGATGTTATATATAAAACAAAGGCACTTCAGCATACTATTTCTACATATTTTTAATTAATAGTCATTAATTAACATTTCATTATTATCATGTATTCACAATTATAAATTGAACTTCAACTATTAGATTGTTTTTCATAGGCTTTGCAATATAATATTGTAATAATAATTATGTACATAGGAAAATTAAAGAAAATAATTTTTGCTATTAATATAGTACAATCGAGTCAAAAAAGTAGGTGGACAATTGTGTTTGTTTTATAGGGTTTATGAACACAACAATAAAAATAAAAAATATTAAAAATACCATATTGGGTATGGGTTGGGAGATAGGGTGGGTGAACCTTCACTTGATCCTGTACCCAACAAAGGTGAAACAGGGCTGGGTTTTCACTAGCCTCTGACCCTGGTAAAAACTTGACTCAACTGGGTTGAATGTTTTTCTATCTTTAATGATCTTGTTGGGTGTTTCACTATTAATTTTACTGCTATGTGATGATCTAATCTCGTTGACTTGTTTGTTTGCAGACCAATACAAGTGTTGCAAATTCTCTTGGGACATACTTTTTATCTCAAATTTCACTTATATTTTTGGACATGCTTAATGTGTACAGGTGTGCTTTTCACCGTTATTTGCTAATGCTATTTTGGAAGCATCTTCAAGGTTGTCAGAGATGTTGCGGGCTCTTATTAGTTAATCACTTTTATTTTTTATTTTTTTTTGCAGAATGTACAGTGAGCTTATATCAAGCAGTATTGCAGAAGGAGGGCCTTATGCATCTAAAACATCCTATGTGAAACTTTTGCGGTGAGTCATCATTTGGATCTTTTTTCAGATGTGGACAATTAAAAATTTCTCTGATTTTTAATGTGATTTTACTAAACAGGTCTGTTAAGAGGGAGACACTTAAGCTCATTGAGACATTTTTGGACAAGGCCGAAGATCAACCACAAATTGGGAAGCAGTTCGTGCCCCCAATGATGGATCCTGTTCTTGGTGATTATGCTAGGAATTTGCCAGATGCTAGGGAATCAGAAGTTTTGTCACTTTTTGCAACAATTATAAACAAGTATGTTGCACTTTCTTAATGCTCTTTGCTTGCAGCGCAATGATTTTGGTGAAAGATCAGATCAGTATTTCTTGAATCTGCAATCTGTTCCAGAGGGCATGACTAATTAATATTAACTTAACTAAATGTCGATCTCAAACATCTAGTTAGTAGTGTCATTGGTGGATGGTGAGGGTTAGATTCTCTAGTTGTCGAATTGTAAATGCATAATGGATAGAGTAAGAGTTGCCTATGTTGCAGACTTTTGCATTACATGCTTCTAATCATCACTGTTTATTAATACATTATTGGTTTTTTATTTTTCATTTTTCAGTCTTGGCCAACCCACTAGTTTGGGATTGAGGCTTGGTTGTTGTATCAGTCTTGATATTCATAATCTCTTCTGTGCTTGCAGCTTGGAAGCAATATAGACCACTGCAAAATGCTCTATTCCTAATTATTATGCTTTCTGTTATATATCTCTTTCTGATATTTTTCTATCCTGGATGAAGGTACAAAGCTGCAATGATAGAAGATGTACCTCGAATATTTGAAGCTATTTTCCAGTGTACATTGGAGGTAAGTATGGAGGTTGTAAATCATTGTTCTCATTTATATGGCTTCTATATGTGATATTTTCTGTCAACACATCATCTTTCATTTCGTTGCATCTTGCAACAGCATTTGAGGATGGAATAATGATAACCAGTAAAATATTATTTTTGCATGGAATGTGGAATTCCACATAGTGTTCCTGTATTGTGTTTCAATAGTTGTATAAAAGCATCCTACACTAATCGATCCTTGTATAATATTTGCTGGCCGGTCCTGCAATTTTCTCTTTATTTATGATTTGTTTATGCAACATGTTTGCTTCATTAAGATTATATAGATACTGATTGGATAGTCAGTATAGCAACAGTACAACGATCCTTGTTTCAGAGTTCAGATGCTATGTTCAATCTGCTGATATTCACTTGACATGATGCTCCTTTTCCCTGTTTCTTTTTGGAGATTGATGTAGCTATGCCTATGCTATGCTTATATCTTAGGAGTTAGGAGGATGCCATGTCATCAAATGCTGCTGCTTATAGGAACCCTATGTACATTTTAGCACTTTCCCCCTGAAATGCCTCTCTACCCCTGATATCTTGCTTGGAAAGGTCCATCGGTTCATGCTGTGGTATATATGGCATAGCATTTCACATGTCATTGAAGATCAATATATAAGATTAAAGCTGATTTTTTTTGGAATTGTGTATTAGAAACTGTTCAACTGAGATGAGTAGTTCTGTGCTGCAGATGATAACCAAAAATTTCGAGGATTATCCAGAACATCGCCTTAAGTTCTTTTCATTACTTCGTGCCATTGCTGCACATTGTTTTCCTGCCTTGATTCGTTTGTCTAGTGAGGTTGGTGTTTGAATTTATTTTGTTTCTTCCATTGATCCTAATGTGTTGCTCAGTTCCGTAGTGATTTGTGAGATTAGCCTTGCAATGTGATCTTAGAACTTAGAAGCACTCAGTTTTGTTTCATTAAACTACATCAGAGTGGTGGATAAATAATTGAAGGAGTGGACTGATAATTTGGACTATAATAGTCAGAAAAAGGCTAAACTTGAGGGACAGCCTTTTTACAATTTTTTCCCCATTGAATTGAAGTCATCTGTCTCATGTTCAATACCAGCAACTGAAGCTTGTGATGGATTCAATTATATGGGCATTCCGTCATACAGAGAGGAATATAGCTGAGACTGGTCTAAACCTATTGTTGGAGATGCTGAAGAACTTTCAGGTGTGCCCCCCCCCCTCTCTATTCTGTTCAATCATCAATATCATGCCATGTGAGATGCTTACTCTTTTGTGTAATTTGACAGGCGTCTGAGTTCTGTAATCAGTTCTACAGGTCATACTTTTTGACAATTGAGCAGGAAATATTTGCTGTATTGACAGATACATTTCACAAACCTGGTTTTAAGTTGCATGTTTTGGTGCTACAACACTTATTTTGCTCGGTATGTGTGTTGCAGTTATCTTTTTCTTAGTTTTAGGCTGTACCCACCATGGTTAATGAGGATGCAACATTTCAGGCGGAGAGTGGTGCTTTGTCAGAGCCTCTGTGGGATACTACAACAGTCCCTTATCCATATTTGAATAATGCTATGTTTGTTCGTGAGTACACCATTAAACTTTTGGGCACATCATTCCCTAACATGACTGCATCAGAGGTGAGATCATTTATTTAGCTTCTTCCCTGTTTCTTTATTATGGTCTTTACTCCAATGCCATCCTTTGGATTTCTCACTAATAATAAGGCCTTTTCAGGTCACTCAATTTGTTAACGGACTATTTGAGTCAAAAAACAACCTGTCCATATTTAAGAATCACATTCGAGACTTTCTCGTGCAATCAAAGGAATTTTCTGCTCAGGTAAACACTCCTTATTCCTACAAATTAGTGGATTGTATAAAAGACGTCGATGTTTGTGGGCACCAAGTGCAAGGTCATGATTGTCTCTGCGCAATTATATGGTTTAGTGGTAGCAAACCCGTACACACCCCACCTATCTATTTTGAAGGGGACATGGTTACAGAAAGTGTCTGATATAAAATTTAATTGAGTAACTATTTGGATTGACCCAAAAGCACCTCAATTTAAATGGATTGGGTGAGTTCATCCATTTGTCTCATTAAAAAATACAGTTTAGAAAAAAAAAATGAATCTCTTTTGCAAATGTTCATATTAGCCCCGTGAAATATCTATTTTGTCTCCATATTTTATTCTTCTTGCAAATTAGTCCTTATTTGGATTCCTTTTTGCTCTCATAATTGATATAATAAATATTCTCTAGTCCCTGTAAGAATGTTTTTGCAATTAAGTCCCTGAAAGTCAAATAGTAGAATTTGTCAAACTTAGTTAAACAATTTATCTGAGTTGATGTGTAGGATGAGGGTTAAGCGGGTATGGGTATCCATTTAGAAAATAATTGGCTAAAGGGTGAAGTATTTCCCGGCAATCCATATCCATCCCTCTGCCACCAATATCGGTCTAGTACAATCTGAATGCTTGGTTGTTTCTGCAGGATAATAAAGATCTCTATGCAGAAGAGGCTGCTGTTCAGAGGGAAAGGGAGCGACAAAGAATGCTTTCGATTCCAGGGCTTATTGCCCCTAATGAAATACAAGATGAGATGTTAGATTCTTAGAGAGCTATTTTTGCAGCAGAAGCTAATTTCATGAATACAACTCGGGGAGTTGCTGTGGGCGTTGTTATTTGTTTACCTGGCAGTGGATATGAAAAGGTACAGCATTTTTTTCCCATGATTCTCCAGAGTTTTACTTTGTGTTGAACCAGGTACATCACAAAGGTGCCTTGCTTTGGAGGTTTGGCAGCTGGCTATGCTGCCTATATATCTAGTAGCTATGATGGGTGTAGAATATTTAGGGGCTGATGTAGGAATACGTTGAGTCATTTTACGGTTTGTGAATCCAGCTTGAGACTTCTCACGATGATGGATGGGATCAAACTGTTTAAATGACTCCTTTTGAACTGTTGATTGATTCATCCTAGTGCATGCTAATGTTGGCGAGTTGTGCAGGAATTGTTTTGTTGGGAATTCTGTTTTCGAGATTTTTATTTATAGTTCCCGACTTCATCAAGCATACTGTGATTGTGTTTTCTCATATATGGCTTCTTATTTTACTCGACTGCGATGTGAAAAATGTTGGATGACGCCGATGGATGAATAATATTCATCACGAAGGCCTTTAAACATAAAAATATGTTCCTTGCAAGTGGATGGTAACGAGGATGTATTTTTTCTTAATTGTTTCTCCAACTCTGTAAATTCAGACTCAAAACTAAATTCTTGCTTCTTTAGAATTGCTTAGATTTTATTATCCGACGTCGGATCTTAGGAACTAACAAACTTAGCGGAACTCCCATGGCGTCCCATGGCCTTCTTTGCGAGTTCTCTATTTGGTGGCTCTATGTTCTCCCTCGTTTTCCTCCTGTCTTGTGAAAGAGTTTGTGGCGATTGATCTCAAAATCGAGGATTTGTGGCGATTGATCTCAAAATCGCCACCTATTTTCACTATTTTTTTATCATTTGGGTCCTATACCTTTTAATCTTCCCCCCTCGCAACAAATTCACTTGAATTGGCCATCAGTTTGGTTCTATAAGGGCAAAATCAAGAAAAAGAACGTTTGGTGATGAAAAAAAAAGAAGCAGCATTGTTATAATCTACAATGTCTATAATTATAGTGACACGAGTCTAAAGTGAAAACCCCATGTTTGTTTTTTTTTCTTTCTATAATGTGGTTTTAAAAAAAAATCAATTGTTAAGATGTTTTGGGTGTGTTTGTTTAACAATAAAAATTCTATTTTCTTTTCCTTTTTCCTTTTTCTTATTTTTCATTTTCCAATGAAAAATTGGAAAATGTATTCATTTGTTAAAAGTGAACTAATTTTTTTCACTAAATACACCAAAGATTATAACTAATTTTCATAAAAAAAACAAAATCATAATTTATAATATAATATAGTACTCATATTTTTGTATTTGTGACAATCTAATTATTTAATATTTATTTTTATTTTATGCAAAATTAAACTGTCATGAAATAGTTATATTGTTAACTAAAAAGATTTATTTATACTAGATTTATAATAAAAATTAAATTTATGACAGTAACTTATATAAAAAAATATATAAACAAATTAATTTTTACATTTCTAGAAAGTGCTTACATATTAAAATTCTAGCACACATCACTGCCATGAAATAGATGAGCTCATAAGTTGCATAAATAATGAATTATTCTTGAAATAACCACTCATGTAATAACTTATCCCTAACCTTTAGACTTTTCAAGAAGGGAAAACTTTGAATTTTGTGTCTTTCTCTTTGTTTTTTTTGTTTTTTTTAAAGTGCAAATAAATAGATTTCTCACCTTGTACAAAAGAAATGTTAAGAGCAAATACAAAAAGCAAGCTAGAGGCAACATAAGAACTTTTGGAAAATACAAGGGTAGCGAAGAAATAAAGTGGAAATTGACAGTGACGAAACTTAGCCTAAAAAGACAAAACAGAGAAGAAAATGAATAAATGAAATTCCATATGGACGGAAAGAAAAGAGAAGAAAAGCAGAGGCCATGCCGTGCGATCATCTGTGTCGTGTCATTATTCTCTCTGTTTGGAGAGAAAGAAGAGTATAAACAAGAAGAGAGAAACAGAACGCTGTTAGAGTTAGATCATACACGAAATAGTAAACAGTAAGTGATAGAATTGAGGAAAACCTGGGAAGATCATCATCATAGAGAGGGGATGGGTCAAGCCTTTCGCAAGCTCTTCGACACCTTTTTCGGCAATACCGAGATGCGGGTACTCTTCTCTGGCATATCCTTTTATTTTACTCAAATTAATTTCGCATGAGAAGTGAAATTCAAGAGATTTTGACTGTGTTCTTGAAACTCGGCAATCCAAAATTGTTTGGAGCTGACTTAGGTTGTCATGCTCGGACTCGATGCAGCCGGTAAAACTACCATACTTTACAAGTTGCACATTGGAGAAGTGCTATCCACTGTCCCTACTATTGGTTGGTCTTTTTCCCTTGCAACATCTTTCCTTATATTATAGGTATGGTTCCATTGATCGGAGGAGTAGCGCTTAAGTATTATATAGGTATGCTTATCCCTCCTTTCTCCCACAGGGTTCAACGTGGAGAAAGTTCAGTATAAGAATGTGGTGTTCACCGTTTGGGATGTTGGTGGACAAGAGAAACTAAGGCCGCTCTGGAGGCATTACTTCAATAACACCGATGGACTGGTAATGGCTATTGTCCGCGTGTCTTATTTTGCCCGGTTATGCTTCTTGCAATCCATTGTTTCTTTCTAAATCTCGATTTTCGCTTTGCATTGATCCACATATGCTTTGTCTTGAAGCTGAAGGGTCTTGTAATAGTACAACTGCTTGTACCTTGTTTTCAGTAGTAAGCATATTTCTCTATGCAGATATATGTTGTTGATTCGTTGGACCGGGAGAGAATTGGAAGAGCTAAGGCAGAATTTCAGGTTGTGTATTCAGAAAGGTATGCAGGTTTTACCATGCTAATGTTAGAAAGAGTTCTAAGTTGACCACCACCTTTTCTTTCAGACCATCGTCAAAGATCCGTTTATGCTCAACAGTATCATCTTGGTGTTTGCCAACAAACAGGACATGGTAAGTTCTATTAATGGTTTCTGATGTGCTTTCCCACACATATAAAACTCATTAAACGAGTACTCCTTAAGTGATTCTGATGAGCTGCATACGAATTGAAATATCCAAGTCAATGTCCTGCACAGATACAAACTATCTGACCCTCCCAATCTTGCAAAGTAGAACAACATCACAGAGAAGATCTTGTCTTTCTGATTTAGAGTAGAACAGAGAGGATATAGAATCCCAGTACAAGTTTATAATGATAATTCAAAAGACTAAATGCACACAGACGCACGCACTCATTTTACCTGCTACAATGATTAATCACCATGTCCATTCATATCTAAGCTGCCCCTTTGCTGTGACTGACGTCTGGAGCCTGTTGTGCTAATCATTTATCCTGCGATTCTCTATATTTGCATTGACTGAAACCATGCAATGCAATTTGGTATTCATGTTTGGTTTCTTGCTTGATGAACTTGTACATGAATTGTTAATTTCCTTATTTTATTTGGAGGGCAGGTTATCAGTTATTTTGTTTCATATAAAAAAGCCTCGTTCTGTTTCCAGATTTGTTCATTACCCACATCAGTAATTTATTGGATAAACTATAATCTAGGCAAATTCACATACTTTTGTTTTCTCATTACTCAAATAATAGAAAAAGAGCTACCACCAGAATATTTTTAAGATTAAAGGAAGTTATATTAACGGACAAAAAGAATTACAAAATCATGTTAGATAACAAGACATCCTCTAAAATATAAAAGCAAAAAAGCAGAATCAGCTAACAATACTCACCCAAAAGAACCTGAATCATGACGTCATACAGAGAAAAGGGAAATTATCCTATCCCATAACATTTGTCTTACTGCACCCCTATGCAATTATAAGCTCATCAACATGGGGGAATAGGGAGGAGGTTTGTGACAACCCTAATTTCAGCATATCTGCATAAATGGATCTCTAACTTTTGTGCTGACATCTGTATATTTCTCAAGGTGACAATCCTTTGAGCTACGTGCTTCTAAAAATGTGAGGCTAATGAAAGATGAATTATGAACTAAGACGTATGATACCTTAAATATAGTCTTTTCTGCATAATAAACTTTCTGAGAGTTTTGAACAAGGACTGTTCTGTACTGTTTGAATTCATTGCAGTGATAATGATAAATCTTTTCTTTTTGGCTGTAAAATAGTATTTGCATTTGGTACATTTTTTAGATGGTATTTATTTCCTCATACTTTTTCTGGATGATATCTGTATTAGAAAGGTAGATAAGGCAATCTTTTTTTTTTTTCCTTCTAATTTTAACATCGCAAAAAAAAAAAACGAAAGAGAAAAGAAAGAAAAGGTATCAAACCCAGATATGATACCTTGAGAACAGTGTTGAAACATCAGGATAATATTAGGACTCTTTTGGTCAGAAAAGATGCATCTGAACTTGATGCTGAACTTAGATATTTGGCAAGCTGCAGCTAGAAATTTGAAAAACTTTGCTTATTCTGGAAATATATAGGTTTTAAAACTTCTGTTCAGATCAATCTCTTGTTCTTTTAAACAATAGAATCACTTGGTGAAGCCTCACTAATTTTGAGTAAAATTCATAACAACAAGCTATTAACTTTGTCTAGTAGGGATTTGATTAAAATACTTGACTGCCAGACTGCTTTCTAAGTTTATCAACTGCACTAGATGTGAGTAGTAATTATGCCTTCTCAGACTTGCTTCTTATGTCATGCATCAAGGCTCTTACATCTCATGTGCTTGCTGAAGAGTTCTTGGCACTTAGATTTTGGACTTTAGAAATTTGCAAGGTGAAATGAAGCTTCTATAAAAGGGCTGATTTATTAAATCTGCTATGCTTTTAATGGAAAGGAAGCATCCATCTGTCTGAAACAGTATTTAGATACTTCAGGGCCTGTTTTCATGTCTTTCAATCTCCTTCCCTTTCCCCCACCCCAGGGCCTTCTGTTTTGATTTGCTAAGAGCACATGGACATTTGAATGAAAGCACAGCAGGTTGCTGTTTCCATTTTTTCTGCAAGTTCTTTCTGAGTCTCATGATGGTGTTGGTCAATACATTAGAAGAAGTTATTTCAGTAAATAAAGTATTCCATAATTTCCCAATTGTTCTCTAACATTGACAAGGAAGCAGGAACCATCAAATTGAGTAGAGATCCGATCAAACACTGCTCCAGTGATGTTTGTTTTGCCAATGCCACTCATACCCCCAACATCCCAGAGAGTGAACATCTGATGCACAAATGCATAATAATGATTCTATTTTCTCAATGGCTAAATAGTTTAAAATTGGAATTAGAACATTCATTAATTCAAGCAAACAATATCAATCAATTTTATGCACGAACAGATGAAGTGAAGGGCAAAAACTCTCCAATATAAGGAGGACAAACTAGAGGAGGTTGAGAGGAGCAAATGCTTTCTATATGTTGAGGTCCATTTTTTGTCCTTTGCTAGTTGCTTCATGTTGATGGCCAAGACACCACAGCCTTTGCTATATTTATACCTCACTCTAGTTGTCCTTTGCTAGTTGTATCATTGTTAATAGATTTGCCGTAAGCATGCATAAGAATTCAATGAGAGTATTGCATCGAAATGAATACATTTTGATTTTTATTGCATGCTTGTTCAATGGTTATATCTATAGTGATATGTTGGACTCCATTTTTCTTGTTCAGAAAGGAGCAATGACCCCAATGGAAGTATGCGAAGGACTAGGTCTTTTCGAACTCAAGAACAGAAAATGGCACATACAGGGGACTTGCGCTCTCAGGGGAGATGGACTTTATGAGGGCCTGGACTGGTTATCTGGAACTTTTAAAGAGATGAGAGCTGCAGGATACTCTTCAGTGGGCACCTCATCATTCTAACATTCCAAGGTCATTTATTTATTTCCCATTTACCGTCAGGATTCTGGAAGCAGCATCGTGTCAAATTTTTCACTTAATTTATATTTACTTCCTTTCGCAGGTTTGCTGGAAGCCTCACGTTCATCTCGATGAAGCTGGAGAGTTGGCCGTTGCTTCTGGGGAAGTCCTGAACTAATCATTTGTAGGTTGCCTAAAGCATGTGGATTTATTAGGTCGCTTACCTTTGGCTTTGACTTCCTCCCGTGTATATGGAAATACAGAGTCTGAATGGGAGATCTTTATATGCTTTGGGCTGCCCATCTTATAAAGTAGATTGCTTTTAATTCGGTCTCTTGCTGTATTGTATTTGGATGGAAGAAGGGTAGGGCTATTACAAACACGTAAAGATAGGGAAAGGAAGGGGATGATAGGGTTAGAAAAATGAGATTAATTATTGAATCACAAAAACATCCTTGAAGAGTGAAAAATAGGGTACATGTGTTGGTGTTAAGTGGAGGACTTAATGAAAAAGTGAGGACTCAATTATTGGGGAAGTTGGGGCAAACCATCTATAAGAGGGACCTTTTGACAAATATGAATTTTAGAGAAGTTTGGAGAAACATGAATATGTGATGATTATGATATATAAATAAACTTTAGGATATTGATGTAAAAACAAGATGATAATAGGAAAAGTGAGATATTGGTTTCCTAAATCATGTATTGAAATTAAGTAGTTCGGTTACCTAATTTCCAGCTGAGGTTAGAGCACCTAAATGATAAAAATTAAGATTGGTTTATTTTTAAAGGGTGTAGGTATAAGTGTTATCTTTTAAGTAAAACTGATCTCGTTTAATTTAGAGTTATAGAACTTTAGATATAGACTAATCTCTTGTTTAATTTTTATTTTTTTTTCATTTGATTTTTAAAAATAACGCAAATACATCAAGAACATATTTTTTTTATTTTTTTAAGAAAATAATTTTTTGGGTTATGACATTCTTTATGAAGAAATTCTTAGAAAAAAAATCTTTATTGATTTGAGTAAAGATATGTCATTTCTTATTAATATGTCAACTACAATAAAAAAAAAAAAACAACTTTACTCGTATTATACTTTTTATAAAAGCAAGATTTATTTAATTTTTTGAAGAAATTAAAATATTTAATTATCTTATTAAAATGAATATTTAATCTCTTTGAAGCTTACTTGAGGTCATAAATTTTAACTTGCTTATTTTATTAGCAAATTCTTTATATTCAAAACCTTCATGTATGTCATATACATATCTTTGTGAAGATTTATATTTAGAAATGCAATTGTGACATTCATTTACTAAATTTCATTATCATTGATATACAAGTACAACAAGCAAAATTCATACGGAACTTAGCATAACTATTGACGAGAAGGCTTCATCAAATTCAACCCCATATCTTTTCCTATAACATTTGGCAACCAGTTTGAATTTGTGTTTTTATACATGACTACCTCTATTAGTTATTCTTTTAAATATCCACTTACATCTAATAAGTTTTATTGCTTCAGGTAAATCAACTAAGATTCTTAGTTATTTGATGTATTTGGAATCTATTATAAATTTTATAGCCTTAAACAATTTCATAAAATCAACATTAGATATTATTTTTATATATTTAGTAAGCTTATTAGGTACGAGTAACTCATCATTTCTAATTTCATTAAAAAGTTCATATCACATTAATACATGATATCTCCTACTATTTCTTAAGCTTCAATCTAAGCATCTAAAATTATAGTTTCAACCTTGAGTTCTATTTGAATGTCAGTTTGGAAATGAGATTGGAATGATAAAAAAAAAAATTCAATTAATATATTTTTAATATTTTTATATATATTGATATGTTACTATTAAAAATAAAAAATATATTTTTTTAATATTAAAAAAAAATACAATAGCATCCTCCAGAACGGGTGACTTAAATTGTGAAACAACGGTGTATATTATAAATCCAACTATCCAAGGGATAAATACAGAATATGAATTTGAAATCAATACTGCAGCAGTAAAAAGCCAGACGGTGGGAATGTCGTCAGCTGTCAGGATAGAATCCCGTTGAAATGCGGAAATTAACCCTATAAATCATATTATGTTCCACTTGTGAATTATGAGCATGCACGGTGCCAGGTCTGAGCTTGAATCTAACACCTGTATATTTGAATCTCTAACGCGTGTCAAACAAAACCTCCCCTGCATGCAAAAGTAGAGAATCTCTTTGACGAAGTTCTTAAAACCATATCGATGAGAGAGTAGTCTTAATCGCACTTGCTTCTGTCTGTTCGCCGCTCAAACCCATCCTCGTACGGATACACCTGCAGGTCAGTGCTTATCCATCAATCAAAGAACATTAGTGTTCCGATTATATTAATTACGTATATATAGCTGGTCCAATTGCCATCTCTTGTTAATTAATTCGTCGGTAGTATAATGGAAGAACCGGACACGGAGATGGAGTGGGATGAGATGATGAAACGATCAGAAGAAAATAATAGGTGTGGAAATGTTAGCTGGTTATTGAACAAAGGATTGTCGGTGGGAAAGATGATTTTGGTCACCGGTTTTGTGATATCTTCAGCACCTGTGATTCTTCTTCCATTTGTTGTTGTCTCCGCAATTGGCTTTGCTTGTTCTGTCCCATACGGGCTTTTCTTGGCAAGCTATGCTCTCACCGAGCAGCTTATGTCTAAACTTCTTCCAGCATCTTCTCACCTTTCCCTGGAATATTATGGAACAAATAAAAATATCATTGTCGATGATTATAGAGAAGACGACGCATGCGCTGATCAGTTTGGAGGAGATATTATTGATATGGGAAAGGAAGGAGAGCCAAAATTATCAGTGGAAGTCAACAGTGCCAGGGGTGAGATGATTTTTGACAAAGAAAACGACTGTGAAGTGCCCCAAGGATTTTGGAAGGATGAGAAACATCCATTGGATGATAAAAATAACGCAACTCTTGTGGATGAAAATGGATATGAGGAAGATGTTGAAGATCAAGATCATAAACCTCCATCAAAAGTCCAACAAGCC
This sequence comes from Populus davidiana, assembly GCA_030145905.1. Classification (NCBI taxonomy): domain Eukaryota; kingdom Viridiplantae; phylum Streptophyta; class Magnoliopsida; order Malpighiales; family Salicaceae; genus Populus; species Populus davidiana. The sequence continues at coordinate 8,466,297 of CM057807.1, forward strand.
GAGGAAGAAAAACCAGTCATAGAACAAGGCAGGGAAGCAATAGTTGGGGCGTCCCAAGTCATGATTGTAATTAATGAGGGAGATGAGGGAAGTGGCAATAATCTTCGAAAAAAAGAGGAAGCACCATATGAATTAGCGAGGAGTTTGGCTGTAAATTTATCTCAGGATTATGATAAAGACGAAGATAAGGAACGGGTGATAGAGATGATATCCGATGTTCTCATGGAGAAGCAACCAATTCAAGATGTCAGAGGCTTGTTAGAGAAGAAGGATTTTGGTGACAGTACCAAGGGAGGAGCGCAAGGGAATGTTGCCTATGTTAAACAAAACCTTCAACTGATTAGAGAGAAGGAACTTGTTGTGACTCCTCCAAACGAGGATGCAAGAGAAATTGCCGATGAAAGTGGTTTGGACTTGTTTGATGATAAACAAGCAGTTGGTCCTCAGTGTTCTTACGCAGATTACCGAATTCCTGAAGGTAAATTAATTTATACTGTAGTAATAGTTGCTGCACTGTGAGAAATTCAATCTGTACGTAGCGTTCTTTAATTTAGTCCATTGTTTCATCTGCAGGGAGTGAGCAATCAAGTTACAAAGCTTATGAAGTTACTCTTCCAAGAACGGTGGATGACTCCAAATGTACTGGAATTACCTCTGAAAATGACATCCATTTGGCTGCTGGTAATGTTAAGGTATGACTTTCTATGGATTGCCATAAACAACAAAAACAAATATGAGACTCCCATGCATGCCAAAATGTGTTGTTGGTTAATCTCCTTTATGCATGAGATTTGTTTGAAGGGTTGATTAAGCTGCCATGTTCATTATTGTCGAGTTATTTTACTGCTCTCTCTACTTTCTTTTTTAATCTGTTATTTCTCTGGATGACAAACCAAGTTTTGAATGGAAAGGCCTAGGTTTCCCCCACTAACACAAAAGGACTAATATATATGTAATCTTCTTTCCCTTTTGGAATTAAGCAAACTTAAGTAAATTATAAGGTGGAATTGCATTTACATGTTCTGTGATGTCTGCCTTTCTTTAATTTTGAGCTGGAATTGCATTCGCTACCTCACAGATAGATTTGGCACTAGTTACATGATCAGGTTTTAGCTGAATTAGAACCATAGTATTTTTCATGGATCTATGAAGTAATTTGACAACTATTTTACACTATTCCATATATTTGGTTATATATTTTCTAAAAATGTATTAATTTAATAATACTATATTTACAAGCTGAGTCATGGATATATAAAGAAATATTTTACATACTACAACATTAATTCCAGAATGGAATGCTGAAGTGACTTGGTTTAGATGAAAATACTCCTAAAATGGCATTGACAACTTTGGGTTGCATGGTTTTGTGGAGGGTTTATTCATCAATTGAAGTTATGGGAAGATTATCTTATGTTATAGATGGCCTCATAACATAGATTAGAAGAGTTAAGTTGAGAGATGGATTCAACAACTCTTGCAAGAGCAATTATTAGTGCGAAATGTTCTGGTTTATGTGATCAATTATCTCTTAATGCTGATTCCATATGTTGTGGATGTTGTTGGGGCTATCTTGCCCTGTTTGACGTTTTCTGTTCTTAGACTTCAGCTTCATTTCTTACCAAAAGAGCCAAAAAAAAAAAAAAAACTCTGGAAACTATTTTTATTGGTATCTGATATCAGTGAGAAGTCGGCCTTTCTCTTAGTTTTCTTTCTAATGAGGTTTTATGGAAGTTCAACCCAAGCTTTATTAGGCAACCATTTGGGTTTTTGTTGCATAATCCTTTAAAAGTGCCGTCTCTGTGACAGTGTAAAATTTAGTGAAAGTATTGTTACATACATTGCATTGCATTCTGCCATGAGTTTTCCCGTTTTGAATAAAGCAGGATTGAGAATTTAAACAGTCTCCTCTATACAAAGTTAAATCTTGTATGAGATGGCTACTGAAATTTTGCTAGGTGATTACCTCTAAAACCTCACTTTGCATAAATGTTTACTGGTTTTGAGTGTTAGAAATGATAGAGCTCTGGAAAAGGGTCAGCTTTCCGACTCACCAAGTACCTCACATCAAAGTTGGTGAAATCTCAGAAATAAAACTCCCAGCAATGGATATTGTGTCAAACTGAATTGTATAAAATTCACATTGAATACTGCAGGTGTTGTACAGTGAGGACAAGATATGGAAACAAATTCGTGCAGTACGCACAATAGTGGGGTACAAAGCTTCTGTGCGAGGAACGTGTACTGAGGAGCTCAAGGCACTGTATGTTTTCACCGGAGTGGAACCACCCGCCTCATTCAGGGATCCTTCCGATCTGGCGGAGGTCAATGACAAGCTTAAATTTCTTATGACCATTGTTGGAGTGAAGTAGAACTGCAGTTAGTTTATCCTATGTTTCTGTCCTAACAATGTCTCTGATTATGGTCGTGCGATGTTATGGATATATATTTGCTTCCCTGGAGAGCAGCTGCAGATTTTGCAGCCTGTGAATCTTGCAAATCATGTACGTGTTTAGAGCTATTGCCAGGAAATCTTGAGAAGATGTGCATTCAATTGATTGGCGATTCTAGCGCTTGCACATCCACTGACAAAATAAAATATAGTCCTTATTTTCTTATTTTAATTGAAGATTATATACCTCTATGCTAAATATGTGTTTGAGATGAATAATAGTACGGGGTTGAGAGAAGTAGAAAGGAGACGTAAGAGGGTATTTAGTGAGTCTTCGAAAGTGTGATTGTGGTTGCTTTTTTAAAGTGTTTTTCACTCAAAATAGTATGTTAATAATATTTTTTTTATTTTTTAAAATTATTTTTAAGATCAGCACATCAAAATGATTTGAAAACATCAAAAATATATTAATTCAAAGCAAAAAAAAAAAATTCAAATTTTTTTAGAAACGCTTTTGAAAAGCACTCCTTAAAGGGTGTTTGACATTGCGGTGAAAAAATGCTTTTCAAAAATTTTGAATTTTTTTTTCTTTAAAGTAATATGTTTTTGATGTTTTCAAATCATTTTGATGTGCTGATCTCAAAAATAATTTTTAAAAATTTAAAAAATATTATTGGCATGCTTTTTTGAGTGAAAAACACTTTGAAAAAAATATATTAATTCAAAGCAAAAAACAAATTCAAATTTGTTTGGAAGCGCTTTTGAAAAGCACCTTAGAGGGTGTTTGGCATTGCGGTGGAAAAACGCTTTTCAAAAAATTTGATTTTTTTTTTGCTTTAAATTAATATGTTTTTGATGTTTTCAAATCATTTTGATGTGCTGATCTCAAAAATAATTTTTAAAAATTAAAAAAATATTATTGGCATTCTTTTTTTAGTGAAAAGCACTTTGAAAAAAATATATTAATTCAAAGCAAAAACAAATTCAAATATGTTTGGAAGCGCTTTTGAAAAGCACTCCCTTAGAGGGCGTTTGGCATTACGGTGGAAAAACGCTTTTTAAAAAATTTGAATTTTTTTTTTTGCTTTAAAGTAATATGTTTTTGATGTTTTCAAATCATTTTGATGTGCCGATCTCAAAAATGATTTTTAAAAATTAAAAAAAAATATTATTGGCATGTTTTTTTGAGTGAAGAGCACTTTGAAAAGCAATAACAACCACACTCCTAAACACGCTAATCAAAGTGGTTTCATGTGAGCTATGCATAAATTATCATTATTTTTCCAACTCTTCAAGGTATTATCTTTATTTTGAATTTATTTTTTTCTCAAATTTAATAATTTGTGTTGGTGGGACAAAAATATAAGGTAATTAATATATTTTTGTCATTATTAATATGCTTTAAATCATATCCATTTATTTTTATTTTGTAAAATCTAAATTTAAGAAAATAGTCAAAGCGAAGACTAGCCGGTAACAATACAAATATCACTTGCTCAACATAGTTTTAAATTTATTTGATTAATTAGTTTTATCAATGATGGTGATTCCACAATGATAATGATGTTATAATTTAATTTTTCCAAAATAACAGAAATCAACAAAAAGTTCAAAAAATAGTTTTTCAACTATTTGTGTGCCCATTTTATAATTTTAAATATGTTTTAAAATCAACACAAAAAATATATATATTTGACTTCATTGTCATGATTTTCAACATCTTTTCAAAAAAATTGAAATTAATGATAATGGTGTTATAATTTAATTTTTCTAAAATAACAAAATCAACAAAAAGTTCAAAAAATGTGTTTACAACTATTTGTGTGCCCATTTTATGATTTTAAATATGTTTTAAAATCAACACAAAAAATATATATTTTTGACTTCATTTTCATGATTTTCAACATCTTTTCAAAAAAATTGAAATTCAAAAATATATTTTCAATATATTTAATTTTTAACGCGTCCATTTTAAAATTATCGATTAATCTTTCTCATCAAATTGACAAAATAAAATAAAACTAGAGGTAATCCAAGTTGCTCGGACCAAACAAGAAAAGTACAAAAACAGTTGATCTCTAAATACTAAAATCTTAGGAGATCCATAATTAAAAATACATACCAGAAAATAAAATAAATAAATGGAGACTTTCTCTTCTACACATCAAAATCCCTCGACTATTCTTCCTAACCTAGTTGCTACTCTCACAAAATAAGGAGCCATCACCATTCTCTCTCTTTGACGTTCACCACCCACACAAAAAACACTAGCTAAGACATTGTGAAAACCTCCATCACACTGTTGAACCTCCCTCTTGTCGGCCACCAACACCGACAATGTTGTCAACCACCACCAACAACTTTCTCCCTCTCTCCTTGCCAACCTCTCTCTTCTTGACGAACCTCCTCTCTCGGCCAATTCCATAAACTCGACTCGCCAAGACTCACCAACCCAAAGTCCTCCTTATCACCAACCAAACACCAACCTCTTCACATCATATTTCCTATATTGCTCCAGACGCCATGGAAGTTAACCATGATGACAACAAACATCAACAATAGAAAAAAAAAAAAAAGAAGAAGTAAGGAAACCTAGTGGAAGAAGAAAGAAACAATGAGGACCAAAAATTTAGTGGCTTCGATCTCCTCCCTCGAGTAATAGCGGGAGACAACATCTGTACCAGAAGGAGGACCAGTAAGAGATTGAGCGAAGTGACTCAAGCATTTTCATCCCTTGTCAGCGCATATAATAATGCACCACTAGCAATTGTGCCCTCTTAACACATGTCAAACACACTGCCACAATTCATCTCACTTCCAACAACTCCTTGACTTAATTATTCTTAAAGGTTGATTTTAAACCTTAAACATGGTTTTTGAATAATATTTTTGCATGTTGATTGACTTTGATGAGTATTGTAAAGAATTTTATGGGATTCATAAAAAAAAAAAAAAAAAAGAAGTTTAATGTGTATTGAGTTTAATTCATGTTATTTTGAATGATTGTGAAATGTTTGAAATGTGAAGGTTGTTTTTGGATGTTTTGTAAGTGTTGTTCTTGATTTGCTGTGTTATAAGGCAATGTTATAGATTTTTTTTTTTTGTGAAATTACAGTTAAATAATATATTTTTTTTATTTATTTATTAAGATTAGAATAATATTTTTAGCTTAACCTATATATAAGCTCTTTGTATTTAGGTTAAATAATGTACTTTACAAATCAACAAAGGAGAATTCTAGCATCGTTCTCTTTTGTGTTTGTATTTATTGTGTTAATTAAATTGTTTTTTGAATTGTTTTAACAGTTACTACTTGCACGATAATGATGATTTTGATTTGCTGTTGTTTTTATCTTTTATTTTGTGGGTTTTGATTTTTAATAAATGAATATTTTTTATGGTTTATTATTGTAAGCTGACATAGGATTAGAAAACCCAATGGTTTTATCCTTAGAATTCAACCAAAAATGATAATAAAACCATTTAAAAAGAATATATATGTGTGTAGTCAACACATAATTAAACATTCAGTGGTAATTTTATTATTCATTGATCGATATAGGATAAATAAACATTTAATGGATCATTGGAAGGTGACCTAAAAAGGATAATAAAATTATTTTAGAAAATATATTTTTAATATATACATTTTTATTGTGATTTTGTTATCTATGGATTGATATTATAGAAATAAACCCTTGATGAGATTTATCCTTAGAAGTTGATCTAAAAGTGATAATATAATCACTTTGAAAAATATATTTTCAATTATCCATGGATCAACAGAGGATAAATGAGTTCTTAGTAGGATTTGTCCTTAGTTGGGTTTATCCTTAGAAGTCGACCTAAGAGTGATAATAAAATCATTTTGAAAAAATATTTTTTCAAGGTACATTAGACATTGTTTTTCATTAAAAACAAATATTAATGTAACTTATCTTAGGTAAGATGTATAAGATGATAGTTATCTTCTTTATTACATAATCAACCCTTTACTTAAAACCTCTAAAAACCAGTTAGTGTTTTTAATTACTATAAAACTAGGTGATAAGTTCTTGTTTTATTTTTACACATAGTTTGCCTCGATGTCCCTGGAATAGAAGGATGATTCTACTGGGGATTTTAAGGCTAAGCTATGTTGGTTTGTTTTGTGATGATAATGTGCATTTTCTATTATTGTTTGTTTGATATGATGTTTATTTATACGTGTGATCTTGCATCTCAAGCACTTTGTTCCTTTTATTGCATATATTAGATATGAATTTATCCATTCACACCAAGTCCAACACACTTTGATCACACTCAATATCAACTTTAGGTTAGGTGGGTGAAAGTGATACCCTAATAGCTTTAGTATGTACAAGACTCATGAAATCATCTAATTCTCATTTGATTATTTACTACATAGTGGTTGATATGCCAACTAGATATTATACATGGTCTTTATCTTCACACTCCTTATAAGACTCATATTGACTATCACATTTTAATTTTAGGTTTCTCCCAAAATCATCTTTTTTTTTCTTTTTTTTTAATTAAAAAAATAAAAATGAAAAAAATAATAATAAAATAAAAGAGGACCAACAACTTGATTGGAAAAGATAGGCTAGAGAGGGATTTAAGTGCAAAATTGAAAGCTTAATTGCACCGTTGAAGAACCTGAATGTGAAAGAAAACACAGATTTAAGGCTCATTTGAGTGCATATCAAATGAATTTGCATAAAAATAAAATCTAAATACTTAATTAGATTTTTAATTGGCCGATTTGATTTAATCATGAGCTCAATTAAAGATCTAATTGAGTTTAAAAATTAATTTAGGCCAAAAGTAGAAAAATTAGTTAAGTGTAAGAACTTAATTAGATTTTCAATAAGTCAAATTAATTTTATTAAGGATTTAATTGGTGAAAACTAAATTTGAAAGCCTAATTTGAGCTTAATTGAGAAGATTAGAATTTTAAATAACCATATTTAATTTTCACAAACTCTATCAAATGAAATCAGAGGTAAAATTATAAAAAAAAAATCAAAATTTAAGAGTCAATTAAAGGCTAAATTGAAAAAATTTAAGACTGGTGACCTCTTTACAAAAGGCGCACATATTCCAGGACCAAATTTGATTGAAAATAGGAGTAAAATTGAAGAAAATAGATTTTTCAAGGTCAATTGAGGATAAAATTAAAAATATTTGAGATGAATTTCAGTTGAAAAACGTGTTAAATTATAGGATTTTTCTAAAATTTTGCAGGGAGAAATTGAATTAGTTTTTAAAATCAGAATTTAAATGAAGACTTAAATGAAAAAATTATAAGATTAAGGATTGAAATAAATAAAAAAAAAATTATAATCTAATTTAGTATAGAAGTGTCAAAACAACGTTATTTTATTTAAATGAAACAATATATTTTTGATCGTGTTTTGACTAAAACAATGAGTTTTAGTTCAAAATGATATCATTTTTGTCAACATCCAATCAAAAAAAAAACTAACGATATATCATCTATCACTCATCGTCATCTTCATCACCTTTCAAGCTAATGAAGATTGTCTCTAATTCCACCTTACAATCCTTCTTTCTCTCCCAGTCCCTTACCAAACAAGATACACACACATACACACTCACCCGGCACTTCTCTGACGCTAAGCTTGGTCTGCAAGCCATTTTTATTTGTCTTAACCTTGCTGAAGCTTTGTCATGACAAACAAATAGCACAAATTGAGCACCAAATTAAAATATACAGCTACAATGTACTGAGAAGTAGCTTTGCAAGGCAAGAATCAACAGCCAAGATGAAGACTTGATCACTAACCATGATGATCTTGCCAGCTCAAAACCCTGACATTCCCTAAACCCCTATAAATACCAACCCTAGGGCAGCCATGAAAAAAAAGGTGAAAAAAAGGAAGAAAACTAAGAGAAAATTGAGAGTGAAGGACATGAAACCAGCGAAAAAAGAAGAAGAAGAAAACCAATCCCACCTTTTGCTCATTCCTGCCAAATCGAAACTCAAACACAAAACATTGCCACCTCTCCTCCCCACCCTTCCCTTTGCACCAATACAAACATTGTCAACTTCCACCCTTTCCTTTCCTTCTCAGTAGCACTGTTGTGGTCCTCTTTCCAAGATTCCAGCCTCCATTAAAGCAACTCCAACAACCTAAGGTCATTATACTCCCTTTTATTCACTATCTTATATGTTTCACGTCTGAAAATTAGCAAGAAATGGGAAATTAATTGACCTTGGCTGCTGGCAAATATCATGTCTTATTTTCTTTCTTGTTAATGCCACCAGACCTGCAAGGCCTTTAGAGTAAAGATAGGCTTATCCAAGCCCAGCTCATGTAGTTGGGTTGGGTTCTTATACAAAAGAAGTTAAGCATTTTTTTTCTTGTTTACTGGCCCAACAGTCAGGTTGGGTTGGGTTTGAGCCCAACTCATATGTATGGGCTTGGGCTTGGGCTTGAGACTTCGACCTAATAAACTCAATCCATATGGTTGTGCCAAGCCCAATCCAGCTTTAAGAGCATGTTTGGCACACCCTGTTTTTGCCAAAGGAAAAATATCTTTTTTGCTCCTTAAGGCATTTTTCTTATGCCTCTAGTTTTAGGCTAAAGACATATTTGGCAAACACCTTGTTTTATGTCTTCCCTTCTAATTTTAGTTTGTTCCTATTTTATTGTTTAGCCAAACAAGCCTTAAATAATTTCAAAAACAATAATGAAAAATTCAGGAACCATTTTAAAATTATTTATGGGTCATTCGTGTGTTTTTCCAATAAGTTTACCTAATATCAAGTTGTAGATTTACACTATAAGATATTGACTCAGTATTAAAAATACATGTTTTTTCTTTGAAATTTTAAAAAAAATCCTCATTTCAAAAATACAAAAAATATATTTTTATTTGCGTGCATAAGGTCAAATTCAAAAGGTTTTTCATGCATAGTTTTATAAATAAATAAAAAAACCAAAATTTTCATTTTTATCATGTTTTAAAAAATTAAAAAATAAGTTCCGTAACTAATTTATGATTATCCATTAGGATTTAGTTAAAATTTCAAAAATATATAAAAAAAAAACTAATTTTTTTTAATTAATATTCGAGGTATGAACTTTGCAATGTAATGCATACTTCTAGTATTAAATTAAATAAATTAATAGCAATAAATATTTGAAATTAGTCATAGACTTTATTATTTGAGGGTATAAAATTATATTGTAAGGTATATTCTTAGATATTAAAGAAACAAAGTAGGGAATTAATGCAATGCTAAAATTTAACCTCTATAACTGTTAGGATTTAACCCGATAAGGCAGAGACTTCCTTACAAAGAGATATCTGCCTTAAACCTTAGCTAAGACCAACGAATAAAAACATGGCCTAATAAAATAATAAACCAATAATGAAACTTACCATAGGTAGGGTGCATTAAGGTCAATGGTAGGTGGTGACTCCTTTAAAATCATAATTAAAACCAAACCCCTTCAATCCAGGAGGAAAACTCATCATTCGATGCCTTTTATGCCACAACATCGAACTTTTAAGGATGATCACTGAGTATGTAAGAGACCCTTAAGACCAAGTAATAATCTATAATCCTTGTGCATATAATGAGCTATATCATAACCAATAGGATGGACTGTTTTAAGACACAAATAAATAATAAGTAGGCATAATGAATCCAGTATTCTTCATCCATATGTGCATTTTATTTATTTTTCATATGCTAAAGTTTAGGAAAGTTAAAACCTCCCCCACAAGTCGAACCTATAACACTCGATTCTATAAAAGGCAAATAAAAAAAATAAGGAAAGGGCTTGGTTTGAGGCTTAGCATCAAAGAGAGTTTGAGAGTCTCAAGAGAGATATCACTAGGCTTATTAACTAGTCTGCTCGTACAAGCCTAAATCATTGGGGAAAGGACCATCAATACAAATTGAAGTTACCGCACAACTTATGCCTATGCAAGCAAATCCCTTCACCTACATTCCATAGAATTTAGGGGCAAATAGCACATCACTAATGTCGCACGTGTGCGGCGGCGCGGCGATCGTCCACCCTCAATGGAAAAAATCGGAAATATTTATTCCTGACAAATAAGGAGAGACAAGGAATACTTGTCTCTACATGTGAAAATATGGACTGGGAGTCGCCACCTAGTATTCTGGTTACTAGGAACCTTAACTGGTCTTTAGAGATCGGGTACGGAGACTGGTTGCGTAAAGGGAAGGTATTAGCACCCCAACTACGCCCTACCTAAGGTAAGCTGCATTGTTTTAATGTCTGATAAAATCCAAGGTCGCGTTGTGGTTTTTTTATTGTTCGGAATACGCATTACATGTAATGTCATACCCCAGGTTCTATTGTCCAAAAAAAAAAAAAAGAGGAATTAAATATCCGGAATATGCATTACGTGTAAAGTCATACCCCGGGTACTAAGAGACAAACAAAATAAAATTTTTGTTGTTTTTGAAATATTGGCCAATATTCTCTTGACTTTAATAAACTAGTTATTAAAGCCAAAATGCATGCTAAAATATATTTTTTTTTTGTGTATGAAAAAAATACAATATGAATTTTTAGCTTTGAGACACTTGGCCGTATGCACAAAAACATTTTTTTTCTTTTTTTAATTTTTTTGTATTTTATGGAAGTTTTTTTTTTTACGAAAACCGGGTATTTAAAAATCAGATTTTTGTATTTTTAACAACATAAAAAAAATACAACCAAATATTAATCAAAATGACATAAAAATTACGCGGAAAAATTATAAAATGCTGAAATAAATATTTTTGATTTTTTTTCTTTGAAATGGGCCGGATCAGGCCCAAATATATGGGCTGGGCCGAACCTGGCCCAAAGAATGGGCTGTTACTGTGCACATAGTAACCGGGGTTACTGTGTGTACAGTAACCAGAGAATTAATCTACGAGTTACTGTGCACATGCACAGTAACCGTGAATTAATTAGCGAGTTACTGTGCACAGCACAGTAACTCGCTAATTAATCTTTCATCTGCATGCAGAACAGAAAAACGACGGGAAAGGCTACCTGCGGTGGTGATGTTGGACTCTCTTCTTTGCTTCTTCTTCTTCTGATTTCTTCTCCCTGTCTCTCCCTTCTCCTCTCCTTTCTTCTTTTTTTTTTTTTCTTCGGTCCTCCCCTGTTTTTTTAAGCAAAAACAGGGGAGACGTCATTGTGGTGGCCGGTCGGGTGTGGCTGTCCGGGCGTGCCTCCCTCAGTTTCGGCGGTGCGGTAGGCGGTCGGCCAATGTCTTTGGTCGGTGGGCTGGAGGGACCAACGCCATCTTTTTTCCTTCTTTACTGCTGTATGTTAGGCGGGGAAGAAAGGGGAATAGTGCCGTTCAAAACGGCACCGTTTAGCCCTTTTCAGTTTTTTTTTTTTTTTTTGCATGGGCTGGTTACTGTGCACATAGTAATCGGGTTACTGTGTGCACAGTAACCAGAGAATTAATTAGCGTGCATAGTAACCGGGTTACTGAATTAATTAGCCAGTTACTGTGCACATCACAGTAACTAGCTAATTAATCTTCATCTGCTGCAGAACGTAAACGTGGGTTGCTGCGACAAGTACTGCGCACATTTTTTTTTATATATTTATTTTTTTATTTTTTTATGGGGACCCAAAAATGGGTTACAACAACTAAAGTCTTAGTTCATTGCATATTTTTCATTCACTAAGCCAACACCTTTTCCAAAAGCACCATTAATTATAGACTTGACTATTGAAACCCAAGAAGCAAAAGTGTTGGAAGATGAGGATTTTGATAAGTTATCTTCTATTGAAGAGATATTGAGGGCGCTTGAAAGAACTAATCTATATGAACTTGTGAAAGCCAGTGAGATGCATTTATTTTTAACGTAATGGTCCCTAAAAAGTTTGAAGTGCTATAATTTACTAAATATAATAATATGCAATGCCCGATGACTCAACTAAAAGTGTATTGCAACAAGAAAATATAAGTCATATCTAATAAGGAGCTCCTAACCTATTTCTTCCAAGAACACTTGAGTGGTATTACACTAAGTTGGTATGTGCGATCAGACAACGTCAAGATTAGAAGGTGAAAAGACCTCCTAGATACCTCTATTAGGCAATATAAATTCAATATGAATGTTTTCCCTGATAAATTGAGCTTGCAAGTTATGAAATAAAGTAACAATGAATCTATCCAGAAGTACATCTAGAGATGATGAGAAGTAGTTGCTCAAGTGAATCCACCAGTGCTAGAGAAGGAGATGATCAGTTTGTTCTCCAACACTTCTAAGACACCTTACTTTTATTACTTGGTTGGGAGTTCAATCCAACACGTTACTGACCTAATGATTATGGTTGAAAAGATTCAACAAACTATCAAAGCTAGAAAATTCAAAGGTCCAACAATAAGCTCTAGTCATGATTGAAAACGAATATGAAAATGACCTTTAAATTTAAAATTTGAGTCATAAGTACCCAAAATTATCCTCTCAACATCTTGTTTAAACGGGTCTTATTACATCATCAATTGTTTGAGTACCTTTGTCAAATACTAACATGTCTTTACAACTCAACATTTCTTACTAACACCTTTTAAACATAGAACACATTGCCCCAACTTCATAAGATCCCTTATAACCACCATTCCCTAGGTTGTATAATCCCAATTAGAAATATGAATATCATGATAGGATCTCGTGCCATTTAATGAGAACTGCAAGAATTTTTAAATTTCAAGTCCAAAAGCTGATGAATATAAAACAAGTTGAATTTGTGAATGATAATAGTGCCTACCACACCATTACCAAATCATCTTCAGCGTAGCAAGCATTTGGAGAAAAAAAAAAGGAAGAGACAATTGATGAATGCTGATAAGACACAAATGTTGTTAAGGGAAGTTGGTCTAGGAAGAAGTGTTGCATTATCAACCCTTTTGTTATTGAACCTTGTCATTTTGTATTTTGCTAAAAATTATCGGAGCTATGTTTTTAAGTATGTTTTCCATGTACTTTGGAATCATATCATGTACTTTTAATGAAGTATGAATTTTCTTTATCTTATTATTATTTTAAAACCAAAAGATGTTTTTGTTATGAAAATGGCATTTGGCATCTTATTTTCCATCCATGCTTGGTAAATATAATGGAAAAAATAGATGAACTCTAGAGTTTGTTGCTTAGACGCTCAGGAGTAAACGCTGACCCTTTTGAGACTTAAAAAAAAATCAACCCTCATAACTTCGCATGATCCATGGTTCTGATCAAAATGTTGTGATCAAATTAGCCTTGTGAAAATTCTTCACTAAAACAAGTCTGAAAAATTAAACTTACTTTTTTATTTCAAAAATAATTTGATGTTTATTCAAAACAATGTTTTAGTATCTTGTTCATAGGATGGAAAACAATTAATCAGACAGCCTCCACTCTAAGATGATCAACGAACCTGAACTAAAAAAATGAAATTTAGAGAGAAAAAAAAACATGCAAGCACCACACACCATCTCTTTTAGGTCGTGTTTTAGATATATGAATAATAGTATATAGTGAATTCGGTAGTCATAGACTCGCAAAATGCATTTCTTTACACGTCCAAACCATTACACTAGACGGTGTATAAATTTTCTCAATTCTAACAAATTATAATTGAAATGATAAAAGGGTCACATTTGTTATGCCTTTTAAATTTAAAAACAAATACATCCCTTGCTTTCTTTTTTGAAGCTGCGAACAAATTTTCTTCATGAAAATCCTGACTACCTGACCCATTTAGAACATTAACTTGAAAAATATGATCAGTAAAAGAAGGATGTTTAACATCTTCAAACAAATTAAACTCAAACCTCTTTTTCACTAACCTTTAAGGTCAGCCTACCATTCATGACATCTATGAGAACTCCAGCTGTGGCTAGAAAAGGACAGCCTAAAATGATAGGAATCTTGGTGTCTTTATCCATCTCCAACAAAATAAAATCAACTAGAATGATGAACTTCTTTACTTTGATCAGCACATTCTCAAGAATATCCACGTGATATTTCACCGATGGGTCAGCTAGCTATAAGGAGATAGCTGTAGGTTTCAACTCCTTCAATCCAAGTTTTGTAGACACATAAAAGGGCATTTGTGAAATACTAGCATCTAAATCACACAAATCTTTAGAAAAACTAACATCATCTATAGTAAAAGGAATAGAAAAACTCCCGAGATCTCTTACCTTTGGTGGTAGCTTATTTTGGATAATGGCACTGCATTTTTCTGTCAAGGCAATGGTCTTAAAATCCTCTAATTTCCTCTTCTTAGACATTTGGAACTTTGTATAGTCAAGGATCTATGCTAAGGCATTTGCAAAAGGAATATTACCTAAACATTTTTAAAAATTTCTCAAGCTGTTCATCAATTTTATTTGAAACAGATGACCGCATAAGAGTAATTTATAAAAACGAACTGCCTCGTAATTTCTTCAACTCCAGAGTCCACTGGCAGGCTCATGCATAAAAATGTGCTTAGGCGCAGCTATATAGTAGTTCCACAAATAATACCAGTCAGAATTTCTCATGACAGTTCAAACAAGTTTTCAGATATGCCGACCAATGTGGTGTTTACAACATTTGAGTATAAATAGAGCACGAGATAAACATTGTAGTAAATTCAAATGGCAGGTCTATGCTTTCCCTTACAGCAGCTAACATGGACAGACTTGAGACTCATGAGCAGAAAACTATGGCCAACCTCAGTGTCCACAAAAGATATGTGAATCTTATCTTTAAGTTCCCTCTCTAAAGAGAAATATAACAATGTGAGCTTAGTGGACTGACTTGTACCGACTGATAAAGACGAAAAAAAAATCAAGAATTTCCGGTTGATGTAGAATTTGTTTCTGATGATGCAACTATTTCTTCCAAGGCTTCCATGTCAATGGTCATATCATCATCAATGTCAGCCTCCTCTACCTCGGTCATTATTTCATCACCATCTCCTACCACAGGTTCAACCCCATTTTGTACCAAGCTGGATTGCACCTGCAGTTCTTCGCTTGGTTTATCAGATTCAGCCGGCTTTTCTAATGCTTGTGGATACGGATCAGTACAGACAGCCAATGTGGATGTAACCAGCAAATTCTAGAAACAGGAATTGGGGAATATTAGCATATCTAAGCATCGGGAAGATAACGCATAAAGGAACAAAATTAAAATAAAATAATCATTCAGTTGATAGGAAAAATTTTCATATTAAACATTTGAGGTGCAAATAAGCTCAAATTATCAGCATATATTCTTTTTATTCATTTATGTTATTTGTATCATATAATGAATGCAAAGGATACCATTTCCCAGTATTTCTCCCAAAACAACTTCCATATCCAACATTTCAATCAAGTACATAGCAAGATGTGCATGTGATGATGGAAGAGAGCAAGAACTCCCCAGTCTACCAGAAGTCATTGTACCAACAAAATGCAGTTGAATATAAGGGTTTACTAATAATTGGAAACTGATTAGAGAAAAAGAAGAATGAGAGGAGATGAGAGGAGATGAGAGGAGATGAGAGGACAACAACCCACGTCCAGGGCTCAAAGGAAAGAGTAAAGTGAATGAGAACTGGCTCTCCCACAATTTTATCCAATCAAAATTCATCACCTCCATTTGCAATCCAGATAAGAGCTTTTCAGTAAACAAGAAGCCATCTAGGGCAAAGGGCAGTCCTCAGTTACATTCTCACCTAAAGTACGAATATTTTGAAGAATCCTAATTAGTACATGCACCAAATTGGATATAACATTGTTTCATGGCTTGTTTATGATGTACAGTTTCTAATGCTTGGGTAGTTTTCCTCAGTGGAAGTTGAATGAGATCGAAGAGCTCTTTTCTATTAAAGCTTTTTGTATTAATAATTTGGAAGATGCATCATCCTCCCTATTCTACTATGTCCTCTACTCTGAAATCCCTGGGGTTAGCTTTTATCTTTATTTATTTTAAACTGCAATTGGGAGTTGCTTTTCCAGACATGGCACTGCCAAGAAACATTTCATAACCTAGAAATACATACTTTTTGAGCTTTTATGGTTCAACATTTGCAGAAAATAATCAATTCAGTGCTGTTTCAAACTGCTTTTTAGTTTTTACTTGACAGCAGACAAATGTCTTCAGCTTTTCATATTACTATTATATGACCATAACAAATTGCAAGTTATTGATATTCAACAACATTATCATGATTGTTATATACACGTTTCAGCATTTCTCTGGCAATTTTATCCGAAAAATTAGTAAAAACAACAGCAATGAAAATAAAACAGTCTAATAAATAAGGTGAAATTAAAAAATCTAAAAGCTCAAACATGAAAATAAAAGTTTATCTTCCATTTGTTACTTAAATCAAGTTTCCATAATTGTCTATTTTTTAAATACAGTTTACTTTAACAACAATGAGAAAAAAAGAACAAAATCACATCAAGGAGAACAGAACAACTTCAGTTGAGAAAACTAAGAAAATAAAAAAATATGACTGAAAACTATTAAAGAGAAACTGCCCTTCAATAGTCCAAAAGTCTAATCCCTTGGAATGTCATAAAAAGAAACCCCAAAATTTTTCCCCAAGCAGAACACTTCAACAAAGCCAAAAATACAATTCCATCCCACAACTGCTCATGTTGAGATTAATCCTCAAATTTAAGCTCTGCTTTCATCATTCATTAAATAATTACAGCAATGTTTAAAAAACCTGCTATACTTGTGTCGATTTAGAAAAATATCCAGAAACATGTCCTATAAAGGACCCTTGAGGAATTAGATTTAGTTTTTTTTTTTTTTTGACTTATTTGCAATTTAAGCTCTGGTTTATGACAGTCGAGTTCATATGAGATCTAGACTTCAAGAAATCTATTTGTGCACAAATTACACTTTGACAACAGATCAAAATAATAATAAAAAACAGGTAAGCATAATTTAGAAACAGGTAACAGGATATTGACTAATGCAATTAGACTTGGGGATTAAATATTATTCACTCTGCATAACAAGAAAGGATTATAAAAGAGGTTAACATAAGCGTGAAAGCATGTAACCTCTAGCAAATCATTATATTCAACAAACAAAGTGTCAAAGACCAACGAACACACCTTTTCTAGGGCTAGGGCAAGCTTTGAGAGATTTGGATAGATGTGTCTTGCTGCCAACAAAATCTGTTGAAAGTATAGAATTATATCACATGATGTTGTTCAGTAGTATTTGAAGAATGACCAGCAATAAATAGGATGAACAGATGCAAAAGGAAGAACAAGGAAATATAGTTTTAAAATCACGATTACTATCAACTGCTGCACCTTTCTGTCTCTTATTCGATAAGATGAACTTGCCACAAAGATAACATTGAATATATGAGTAAAATCATACATCACACATGACTAATAACTAGGATTTCATCGTGTAATAGATAACATGGGATAGCAACAAAAAAGTTGATGGCACATACTTCACTAACTCCATCATATCCAACTCTCATTGAATTGCTAGTTTAGATAACAAAAACATAAAGGGAAACCTATCAATGTACCCTTATATGATACATGTTTACTCAATTAAATCCTTGTGAAAAAAATAATCAATTGCAACATTTAGTTTTATCTATATTCTCTAATATGCGCATTGCACATGGTAGCTTTCTTATGAATCAACATAAATTCCCTATCAAGAGTATGTAAAAGGAAACGATGAATGATTTAAATGAGCAAATTTTAACAGAAAAAATTGATAGAAGAGCATATATCACTGAAAATATGGATATCTAAAGGTTATGACCCATAGATTTTTTTCATAGAAGTGTACAATTGAGAAGATGTGTATTATATAAGCTGGCATTTGTTTTATGTGAAACATTTTATGTTTTCCTAATTTTCCCATGTTTGTTTGGCATAAAGTATTTTATAAGGAAAATTGGTGAACGAAAAATATTTGTTATTCCTATTCTCAATCGATGAGGCCCTCCAAATGCCATGATTTTTTTTGTTTACTTTTTCGATCAACCTATAAACTTGGTTCATTTCTTAGACAATATTTTCAGCATAGGAAGTTGCATAAAATATTTTACTAATAGTGATCAACTCACAATATCATACAAATATTTCTACCACCATCACCACCCCACTGCCAGCACCCAACACACCACCACCTTCAACACTGCCATCACCGTTCCACCACCACCACCCTATCACTCTATCACCAACACCACTGCCACCACACCAACACCGCCTCATAATGCACTTAAAAGACATTAATCAGTTTAGAACAAGGATGATCTGCCCATCCTAAGTATTTCTCAATCTTTCATGTAGAAAAAGAATTCTGAAGATCTACACTACCTTTAGGAGGATGGAGAGTAGAAGGAAAACATTTGGAGGCAAAGAAAGTGAGGGGGAGGAAGTTACCTTCCATTGTTTGGGAAAGAAGGAAGATGAGAGGAAAGGAAGTGAAGGGCATATACTTCCATGGACTCACCAAATAAGTGCAAGGAAAATAAATACAATTACTCAATTTACCTCATAATAAATTTTCTTCCATCACAAAAATAATGGATGAGAATGTAATCTCATAAACTTACCCTACACTTCCATTCCCTTCAATTTTTTTCTATCCAAACAAAAAAAGATAGTTCTTTCCATTAACTTTATCTCCCTCATTTTCAATCCTTCCACTTTCATCCTTGTCTTTTTTGGTTCCCAAACAATGTGTTGAGGTTCTCCCTGAAAGCTAAGTGTGACAATCAAAGAGTAAGTTGTCATACTTATTCTCCAGACAATGAATCACCGTACATGTACCCTAAGAATCACCCAACCTAAAATATTCTAATCATAGCAATTTCTGAAATTACATGGGTTTAGGTGACGCACAAATCTTCATGTGTTCAAACAATGGCCAAAACAAGTCAAAAGGGACAAAAGCTACTGAATAGTCAACTTTTATCATTATCGTGGACCCAAATTGAAATCAAGTCATCATTATCCTAGGCCTCACATTAAAGAACCCATTACAGGTACACATCGATTTTGAAGCCATAACCAATGCAAGACTACACTTGGTAAACTAGAGAGATGCAAACAGCAAAGAAATATCAAAGAAACATAAAGCCCAAAAATAAAAAGTAAAGCACCTCGCAAAGCCTCTGTAGGGTAAAAGGAGGACCTTCTTCGAAGTTGTGTAGAGCTGGGGAACAAGAGACAAAAAATTTACAAATTATCCCATCCAAGGGCAATAATAAGACTCAATAATTTAGCATATTCACAAGGCCTATCAATATAGCTAATTAAACACCCTGTATCAAAACCAAACAAATTGCATGTCCATTCACATATTAAGAAGAAAAAAAACCAAATGTGAGCACCACATCTATACTAAAGCTACAAACCAGCCCATTAAACACCCATGGAAGTTGAGAGATACAGTTTGCTCATTGCAACATAGCTCTCTTAAGACTCTCTCATCTATTATTATTAAGCAGTGCACAAATGAACAACGAAAAACCCCTAATTATGAGAAAGCAGCTAGAGTCAGGTGAACAACAACTAACGATTTGTCTTGCATCATATTTCCTCTCTGGTTTAGAACTATTGGGCTTTGGTGCCTATAAAGAAAAGGCTATTCTGTGTGATTGTAAGGATTTAGATAATGGAACATTATTGAGAATTTGAGTTATCTTGAAGGCTTCATGCTTAGGGTTTTGCCTTCTCTTTTCCTTCTATATACCCCTTGTTCTTCTTCTGGCTTCTAAAAGTCTGCTTGCTGTTACAGTCCCACAATTACCATTCACAGCCTTGAATTCAATCCCATATTCTTCTAAAACAAATAACTAAACAATTCTAGTTCCTTAGACATCAATTCTAACCCTAATTCCCACCTAAAATCCTTAATTATCTTAACCTAGCTTCTTCGAACTCTTTTGCAAGACAAATCCAAAGATGTCCTACATCATGACATGCCTGTAATTTTTTGCGGTTTTAGCATGGTTCAAATTTATTCATGAAGGTTTAGGGGAGAATAATGAGCACAGAGGTAACTTCAGCACATTATAAAATGTAATGAACCGTATTGTTGGTTTAGAAACACAAAAAATAACATTTTACTACACAAAAAACCAAAAATAAAATGTACTTCTCTCTTCCATGTTCAGCTGCACTCATTTGGTTTGTTCAGTAAGAGGCAGACAAGTCTTAGCTGGAAACTTTCGACCATATAGATTAAAATTAGTTAATCTGTGAGTTTTCTGTAACCAGTGCTTTTACAAGCAATCCATCAGGTCACTAATATAAAAATTCTCACTACATCATGTTAATGTATTTTACACACTCATTTATTTTGTTAATTAGTTTGTCAGTTTTACTTCATTTTGGATAATAAAATGGGCCATAAAACTACATATTGAAACATTAAATTTGACCTCACACTCTCAGAAGAACAGCCCATGCCCAACATATGCATAGTTGACTCAGCCAGACCATTGTCATAGACTTTGACATTTTGCGTGGAGTTATTTAGGGACTTCTCAGTGTTTTCTTGTTGATTGTCATTTTATCTTTCCGTAAAAAAAAAGACGCAAATGTTTAAAAGAAAAAAAGGAGAGAGAATTTTTTAAGGCTAAACCAAAGCCATTTCTGGGATTTATAGTCCCAAGAACCATGTATCTGAGTCCACAATAATTGCTCCCAGCCAAACTCAATAAGAGGCTTGGTGCGGTATAGTCATTATCCCCATCCTTAATTCATAGTTTCAAATTGTATCACAGATGCAAGCGAACCTTATAGATAGCTGAGAATATCAAAGCAAGGATGAAGATGAGATACCTTCATCCAACTTTTTCACCAGATCTTGATAAGTTTCCTCCTGTTCCTTAGTTGTCATTTTTGCCTCGGGATATTCAGACAGAACCTTCATAAATTAGAGAGGGAGGTGAGCATCGACACAAAGGAAACAGATATCATTCGGACAAAGCACTATCATTAGAAACAATAGATATCTTCAGTTATCTTGCCATTGCAAAGTAAGAAGAGGACCACATGCAAGCATACCTCCCCATACCTGCTTCAGCTGAAAGGATAGCACTCTCTTCAATTTTTCCCAATCATGCCTGAGATAAAAATCATGAAAATACACATGATATTAATGGGAGTTAGTAATTTTATTAATCATTTTACTTCTCACAGTCATAACATGCATAGGAAAAGAACATGAAGCAATTAACTTCTAAACTATAACGTGCTTAAGGCTAGTTGGAGCGTGGTACAGTAAGAGATATGTTGTTGGCATCTAACTGCCAAGACTATGCATATCCAATGATGGATTTAAAAATTCAACCTTTACTAACTATATAAGGTAGTATCTTATTTTTTTCCCTTTGGATTTCCTTTTGAATGTAGTGATCATGTACCTAAAGAACTAATTCAATCATGACAAACCTTTAACTGAAGAGAGAATGGAAAAAATTCAATATATAGTGTAATTTTTCTTATTTTGTGAGTGGTCAGTGGAACAAGAAGGAAAGGATTAAGGAAACTACACGGACCATATAAATCAGTAGGAGTTCCTTGAAACCACAAGGAGAGGGTAAAAAGCACACCCATTAGCTAAAAGATGGCTACTGTAAGAACTTTTAACTAAGCTGGTTCATAAAAATATAGCTTACAGCAAAATACAGTTTTTGGATTTCTCTTATATAGGCACATCTAAAGAGCCATTAAACTCCCAAAAAGAATAGGAAAGAAAAAAAACTTTATTTCAAAGATCCTACATAAGATCAAATCACAAAAACAAGGAAATTCCTAAATCATGCTGAAAATTTTAATGTATAAAATTATTGAAATCACAATAAATTTACAATAATTGTTAAAACTCCTCCTTCTGTACTATTGAGTGCATATTTTCTAATACTCTCACAATGTTGAAGCATATGACCTCTTGAGCTAGAAACCTACAATTGCATAATCTGAAGGGGAAACAACTACGACACTTAACCTCTGTTTGGCACAGTTATTAAGCAACTTTTGGTCCAACTTTTAAAAGTAGAAGTGTTTGGTAGAGAATTATTTTTAAAAAAGCAGGCATGTTCATTATAAGGGAAGCATGTATTCTTCTGCTTTTATTACACTATAAACTAAAAGACATGGAATTTTTATTGTTCAAAGTTATTGTTCATTTCACTATAACACTTTGGATTGCTATAGTGTTTTGCCCAAAAAATTCAATTCGATCCTTGAACTTTATTTAGGAAATCTAAATCAAAAATTATTATTAAGAGTCATAAGAGAAAAGAAGGAGATTAATAATTAGAGTTTCCAATTTGGCGTGCAAAAAAGGAAAAGAACAGAAGAGGAGTCAAGACATTTATTTTGGAAATGAAATGCATTATCAAGGAAAATGTGTTATTAAGTTAGAGAATCCAGGATGTATTTATGCAATGCATTGGGCCCCAAGGGGTGAAGGAAGGCAAATGATCCCTGCAACAAAAAAATGGAAAAGTATGCCTAGAAGAAAAATTGTAATGAAACAACTGCAAGACTTCACACAAGGCTCAAATTATTTTCAATAAATATCCATAAAAATACATTAATGGACAAGTGGTGCAACCATTTTTCCATCAATTTGCTCAAGAAGGTTGATGGGTGAGTGGAGATATGACTACTTTAGGAACTTTGAAGAATTATTCATGAGGATGATGTGAAAAAACAATTGGAAATGGTTCACGGTGATGAGTAAAAGTACAGCCTAAATTATAACAAACTATGGTGTTTCATATGTAGGTATAAAGCATGCTTGTGTGATGATATATGAGAAGAAAAAATGTAATAACATCATGGAAAATAACCATCCAATAACAGAATGGTATTGGTGATAATGGCATGAATAAGGATGGCAATGGATACTGACCAGAATGGATAGGAAATTTTTAGACTTGCTGGTTTCGGGTAAATGCCGAAGGCAAAAATCAAGTTTCAAGTTGGGTACAGATATTGGTCTACCTAAACTAAACCCTAACTTGAACCCGGCCCGAAATAAATAAATAACTTTAAAGTTTGAAAAAGATAACATGTATACCAAGTTAATTAAGTACTTAATAGTTGTAAATTATAGCATTCAAGCTCGGGCTCAGATCAGGTTCGAGTTATGGATAATAGATGAGTAGTCAAAACCCGATCAGGTCATGTTCGGGTATCAAAGATCCATAACCGGTCAGGTTTGGATAGTTATTTGGGGTTCGGGTTCAGGTATGGATAGTGCAAAACTTGACCCATGGGTATCCATTTCCATCCCTACGCAAGAAAAGGGCATCATGACACGGTGATTAATGGGTATGTTAAAAACTGCTATGGCTCCGGAATCCGGTGGTTTAAGTGATAAAGGTGACGATTTAGTCTTTAAAATCAAGCACGGGTAACTAAATTTTTTTGTGCAGTTGCATCTATCTAGCATGTGAAAAAACAAAAGGCACCAAATCTATGTATTGAAATCAATAAAGGAAACATCAAAAGTGCAGTACCAAAATTTGCCAGTAGATGCAATAACTTGTAGAATGCCTCGCACTTCTTCTTCGTCTTCTTCTACAGCAATCTCAGGCTTGGATTCTTTTTCTCTACGTTCCAAAAAAACAAAAAGGTTCAAAAGCTAAATGCCTAGAGTACAATCCAACAATAGGGACATGAAGGCATGTGCCTTAGCAGTTTGATATTTAATTTAAGAGTTCAATCCAATAATTTGGTTTGTTTTCTTTGCACATCGAAGAAAAACAAATAATTCATGACCAAACATAAATTTCTCCTTTTTTATTTTCTAGAAATCCAAGTGGAACTAACAGAAATTACAAGAAAGTAGTACCCAGGATTTATGGAGGACGCATCCTCCGGATTTTCATCGCGATTGCGAGGGGAGGTGGTGTTATCAGCAGCGTCGTTTGCAATTGAAGGTGGCGTTTCCATATCTACCATTTGTGATGAGAAGAAGATATTTTATATTTCTCTGTTGCTTTCTCGCACGGGTAGCAAGGAACCTAGGTTACAGCCACCCGGACCAAGAACGCCTTCTATATTCGCTTATTATTATTACTATTTTTTTTTTTTTTGAAAGGAACTATTAACCAAAAAATCACCTGAAATATTACAAATTTATCATTATAATTAATTTAATGCCACAAAATGTCTTTCGTGATTTTTGTATCTTCTTTCTCCCACCACCGTTTACACATCTTTTTCCTTTATTATAGTTTTGAAATCCGACCCGATCATTAACCTGATAAAATAATTAGATTACAAATTAAATGAATTGATAAATTTACTC
The DNA here is from genome assembly GCA_030145905.1 of Populus davidiana. NCBI lineage: Eukaryota > Viridiplantae > Streptophyta > Magnoliopsida > Malpighiales > Salicaceae > Populus > Populus davidiana. The sequence continues at coordinate 8,490,998 of CM057807.1, forward strand.
GAGTCAACCTAAAAAAATCACTTATAAAAAAAACACATAACTAATTATAATGCAACACTTGCATAAACCGAATTTAAATTATAAACCAAGAACATAAATTCTAAAATATTTAAAACAAAACATCCAACAACATAAATTATAAATCAACAACACATTCATTTTTGTTGAATGAACACATTAAGTTCTTTTGTGTCCATAGGAGCAAAATTTGGATCAAATATTGATGGAATTGAGTCAATCTCGTCAACACTTAATAATTGATTATCAACATACTCCTTTGAAACTTCATCGTCACAATCATCTTCAATATCATTAACATTTATGACATCTACATTTCAAACACAATTAATAAATAAATATTATGTGTTAATCAAAACTTTATTTTAAATAATATTTATCACTAAATAATCAATCATTAATTACCATCATCTAAAGTATCTTGTATGGTCATAGTTGATAGAGCTTGGTGAAAACTCTCTAGTTCTTTAGCTATCAAGATTGGTGAGTCATCTTTTACTACTCAATTTTCAATGTCATAAATTGTCTCAACATTAATTGGATCATAATTTCATCCTTTCCAATCATTCCTATATATTATAAGTGAAGGTAAACACAATATAAGTATTAATAATGCTACTAAACAAGATAAAATAATATTTAAGGAATTAGAGAAAAGAAAAATACTTTTATTTCAATCTTATATTGCAGGGGACGTAAACAAGGTGGTATCATACAAATATTCCATCGATTGTCTATCATCACCATCAGTCATTCGTAGAACTCGAATTAAAGGCTCACTCGTTTGCACATTTATTATACATTCTTCCCAAAACAGAAAGTCTAGCACACTCTCAACAAACTTTTTTCCTTTGTTATTTTTAGCATAAGCAAATGAAACCCATTCCCTGGATGTCACCATAGCTCTCAACTCATCTTTATGAGCTAAAATGCTTTGCAATGCAATGAAATTGGTAGCAAAATGAGTAGGAGCTGGATGAAGTATTTATTTTCTTCTAGTAAACTTCCTCATTAAATACAATGGATAACAATGATTATAAATGTACTTTGTGATCCAGAAGCATGCTCAACAACACAACAAACTGACTGCAATTTACCAATGTCCTAGAGTATGAGGTTGATGTAATAAGTAGCATAAAGGAGACCAAAATATTGAAGGAAATTCTTCCATCAATAACTTACCAGCAGCAACATAATTTGCAGCATTATTAGTCACCATATGCATATTTTTTTCTACCCTAACATATAAAACAACCTCTCTAAACAACTGATACAACAATATAACAGTCTTTGAGACATCTGATACATCCACAGTTTTCAAAAAAATTGTTCCTTTAGGACAATATACTAAGAAGTTAATTAAAGTCCTCCTCTTCTGATATGTCCATCCATCAGCCATTAATGTGCAACTAGTCTTCTTTCAAATCTCTTGATAAGTCTCAACATAAATCTTGACTTCATCAACCGTTTTTGCCAAGTAATAGCCACGAATAGCATACAAGGTTGGTGCTTTATAACCAAGACACATGGTTGTTGCAGCATCTATGGCATGCTGATAATACACAGAGTTAACAACATTAAATGGCACACATGCATCAATCATCCACTTCGCTAAAGCAATATCACACCGTTCAACTGCTTCCTTCCTTTGCCAACAATTCTGAAGAGACTTTTGAGCACCAGGAGTTGTTCTTTGCATGAAATATGTCCCTAATGTTGCAGATTTCTTCTGCTTTCCATAACTTGTAGTCGATTGTTTTACAGTGCTGGTGCTTTGAAACATACCTGAGGTGACTAGGTTGCGAATGAATCAAAGAACAACGAATCGATGCCAGTGATTGGGTTGTGAAGGAATCGGTGCTAGTAATTCAAAAAACGACTAAAAAAAAAAATAAAGAGTGAAAGAAGGAGATTCAAATCTTTTTTGTAGAGAAACAACAGCGATCAAGAGTCAAGACGTCTTTTGCTCCTCTGCTCCTCAATTGGGTTTCAAAGAGCTGATTTCCTTTCTCGTTAATTAGGTTTGCAACTGTCCCCAATATTACTTCGTTCTTCTTTCGCATTTTGGCCTTTTAAAAGGCCAAAACGATGTCGTTTAATAACTGCCAATATTAATAAATAAATAAAAGATCGAGTCTCACCCGGGTTTGACAGGGTCCCGGGTCGACTGGGTCTCACCGAGCCAATTTCCAAGCAAGTTCTTATCTTCACCTAGACCGGGTCCCGGGTCAACCCGCCAGGCCGGTCCTGGTTTTAAAACTCTGTTCTTCACTATCCTGCCCCTTTTTTTTACATTTAATCTTCTAATTAAAAATAAAATTTATGTCCTCTTTTTATGTAAAGTGGTTGTCTTTATGACATGTTTGGCTTAAATTTTGAGAGAGAAAAATTGTTTAAAATTAAATTTTTTATGTTTTTATATTTTTTTAATGCACTGATGTAAAAAATTATTTTTAAAAACCAAAAAAATATATTTTTATGTATTTCTAAACAAAAAACACTTCAAACCACAAAATGCTACTACAATCCTAAACACACCCTAACAAACAATTCATCATATTTTATTTCTCGACTTTAATTTTGTTCCATAATTAACATAAAACCTCTCAAAAAACAAAGATTCCAATCCAAAACCAATACCAAAACACGAAAAACTATTGAAATAATTATCTACTAGCTTGCTAATCCTACCAAGACACGAGTCCATAAATTCAAACCGAAAGGGCTTTAATTATTAGCATGCATTTAAGTGCATTTAAAAAGTGTATTTGACTTGAAAAAAATTAAATTAATGTTTTTTTAGTATGTTTTAATATTTTTGATATGTTTATATCAAAAATAAAATAAAAATTATTTAGAAACAATTTCAAGTGAAAAACACTTTTAAAAAGCAATTTGCATCATTAGGATTAAAGTTTACCATGATTTTTTAGAGGTCTTATTCTATATTGGATTAAAGTTTTAAGACAATAAGACATTAGGAAGGCCTTGTAATAAGGTCCACAAGTTACTTTGCGGGAATTGTATTAGTTTCCTAGTTAATTTATGATTCTTTCTCCTATTTTATGTAGAACTCTTTTATTATTTCTCTAGCATTGTTTAAGATGTTTTTACCTGTTATAAATGGGGTTAATTTGCTTGTATTTAGGTTTTTTTATAGACTTTGATTTCAACAATTACTTTTATGTATGAGAGGTTTTGCTCATTCTTTTTTGTTCTTCATTGAACCACTCTGACTTATCGAAGAATTAACCAAGATTCATGGCATCTTCTATACTTCTTGTTCATGTCTCTTTATAGGTGTTGAGTGGAGGTTTAGTTACTTATAGTCTTGATGTCTCAATACAGATTGTTATATTAAGCTCAATTCCAAACTTGATTTTAGCTTTATTGGAAAGAGTCAATTTCTGTGGGTTTCTGGATTTTTATATCCACGAGATTCACATTAGTTGGTATCAAAGAAAAGCTCTAAATCAATTTATATCCTTTTTTCTTCAAGTTTTTACATACTTCATTGTTGTTGAGTTCTATATTTTCTCTAAAAAACAGTTGCGACATCAAGTTTTTTAAAAAAATTATTTGTGTTCTTGGTTAAATAAAGTTTTATATATAAAAGAACAAATACAATCAAAAGAAAAAAAAAGGTTCGCTGTAAATTTTAATTCAAAGAAACATAAAGTTCAACCACTTACTCAAACTCTGGAAAAATCTTGATAATTTAGAATATTTAAAGTTTACTTGGTTGGGTTTTCTTGAAAATTACAAAAAAGAAACGGGTAGTTTAAAGCGCTATTGTTATTTTTAGTCATTTAAATCGTATTTAATTAGTTTCTTAGTTTTCATAGTCTTTTTTTCGGGTCTTGGTATCATTCATATTTTGCATGAATTCATATTAATATTTGTGATTCATATTCATAATTACATATCGATAGTTTTCAATCCTTATTGCTTCTTGAGTCTTTGTATTATTTGATTAGATATTAGTTTTTGACTTGTTGTGAACTAGTTTCTTAAAAAACTGAAATTTTGAGAATTGAATTGTAAAAGGTGAAGGGGAGAATATTAGAGTGAAAAACCAAGAAATTATGTGAAACACAAGAGGAGCAACATCTAATAAGTGTAAACATATGAGGGAGCGCACACACACACACACACATATTGCTTTTAACTTAATTTTTTAGTTTTTAACAATATCAACTAAAAGTGGATCATCACCACTAGAAGATAGGAATAATCTTGAATAGGGTTATTTGGCCATGCAACAATAATTAGAGTTGATGAATTCAAAGTTTACCAAAGTAATGAGTGGGATGACTAGTTTAAGAATTGAAGTGGCTCATCTTTAAGATTGGATAAACCATAGGGGTTTGGGGAAAAAAAAAAGGTATACAAGACGAGTTAATTCACATCCAGAAGAAATTATAACTGAAAATACAGATGAGAAGGCTAGGGAATTTGATGGTAACCATGGTGATTAGTTTCGACCAAATAAACCAAAGGCATAAGGGATTCCGACCGCTTAAGCAATTTGCCCATAATAAGGTAGATAGGGAAGATGGATTTTAGGATGGTTTGGATAGAGAGTTAGGCAATATTAAGATGAAGATTTTGGCTTTTCAAAGCAAAAACAATTTAAAAGCTTATTTGGAATGGGAAAAGAAAATTGAGCTAATGTTTTAGTGTCATTATTACTCTAAGGTAAAGAAAGTGAAACTTACTATTATTGAGTTTAATGGTTATGCTATTATTTGATGGAATCAACTTATCTTGGGAATGAAGAGGAACAAAGAGAGACTAATAGAAACTTAGTATAAGATGAAAACAGTCATAAGAAATTGATTTGGTACTGGTCATTATTATAAAGAACTATATCAAAGATTACAAAGCTTGTCTCATAGTTTCAAGAGTATGGAGGATTGCCACGAGGCCTGTTTGTTTCTGCATTTCAAAAGCGCTTTTGAAAAATTTTGAATTTTTTTATTTTTTTATTAACTTCAAATTAATATGTTTTTAGTGCTTTCAAATCATTTTGATGTGCTGATGTCAAAAATGATTTTTAAAAAATCAAAAAACATCATTGACATGCATTTTGGCACAAAAACCTATTTGAAAAGCAACCGCAACCACACTGCCAAACAAGCTCGTAGATTGTCATGATTACATCTATGTGGTAGAGGATAGAGAAGTTACAATGACAAGGTTTTTGAATGGATTGAATAGAGATAAATATACTATGGTTAAGTTATAGTATTATATTGAGCTTAAAGATATGGTTCATATGGTTATAAAGATAGATAGGTAATTGAAAATATAGGACATCACACGTCAATGAGATAATTTAGGTTCCTTTTAAGCTTAAAGGTTGAATTATAAGAGAAAAGAGGTTGTCACATTAAAGCCAAATAGTATGGGTAATAAAGTCAAATCATCTAAAACTTAAAGGAAAGATTTGGCCACTCAAACAAAAAATAAAGTTAAGATCCCATCTAATCATAAATGTAATATTAAGTGTTTCAAGTGTTTGGGGAGTAGACATTTAACTTTATAATATCCAAACAAAATGATTATGGTTAGGAGGGAGCATGAGGAGAATGAATCTAAATGTGACAAATCCAAGAAGGATTAAATACCACTACTTAAGAACTATAATGATGTTGAGTATCTAATTGATGAAGAGACTTTGGTGATCAATAGAGCACTTAATGTTCAAATTAAGAGAGATGATGTAGAACAACAAAGAGAGAATATATTTAGTACTAGATGCCATAAAACTAATAAGATATGTAGTATGATTATTGATAGTGAAAGTTATGTTAATGTTGCTGATACTACACTTGTTAGAAGATTAAATTTGAACACTATTAAACATGAAAAGCCTTGTAGACTTTAATGGTTAAATGATTGTGGAGAAGTGAGAGTTAAGAGTAGGTTTTGGTTTCTTTTTTTTATTGAAAAATATAAGAAAAAGATGTTGTGGGATGTTGTATATATGCACGCTAATCGTTTATTGTTGGGAAGATCTTGGTAATTTGATAGAAAAGTCAAGTACGGTGAGTTTAAAAACAAGTATTCTTTTGAGAATGATGGGAAGACATTCACACTTATATCATTGTCCCTAGACAATCGTATGAATACCAATTGAAATTGAAAGAAAAAGGCAAAACTGAAGGAAAAAAAGCAACCATCTAAAGATGTGAGGATATGAAGAAAAGTGAAAATAAAATGAGCCCAAAGAGAAAAAGGTTAAAATCATTTAAAATAAGAATTGATAGGATTCGATTGAAAGAGAAAGAAAGGAAGGGTGAGAAAAGAAGAAAGTGTAGAATTTTTTTTTTTAAAAAAAAAACATGTTAATTTTTAAGCAAAGAAAAGTGAGATTAAGAATGTTTATTTTTCTGAAATGCCTATAAATTTACACATGTACAAGGAGACATATTTTAACATTAATAACCTTAATCATTGTCTTTCTAGTGTTTATGTTTTTTTTATTACACGTTTATGAGGATATCTTTTCTAATGAGTTTCCTAGTGGATTACCATTTATTAGAGGAATTAACACCAAATTGATCCTATACCTCAAGCTTTTATACCTAATCAGCTAACCAATAGAATTAATCCCAAGAGGACAAAGAAACTTTAAAGGCAAGTGGAATAACTTATGACAAAAAAAAGACATATAAGAAAGAACCTAAGTCCATGTACAGTTCTAGTGTTATTAGTACTAAAAAAGGATAAAACTTAGAGGATGTGTGTTGATTGTCATGTCATCAACAATATCATGGTAAAATATAGACACCTAAATCCTAGACTTAATGATATGTTAGATGAGCTATATAGGTCTTATATGTTTCATAGGATTGATTAGAAAAATGGTTTGACTAGTTTTTAAAGGAGATTTATTAAGAATTTTAGTACTCTAACCACACATTTAACTAAGATAGTTAAGAAATCTGTGGGTTTTAATAAAGCAAAGAATAAGAGGATGTTTTAAGTTATTAAAGAAAAAAAATACGTTTAGCTCTATTATTATCATAGCCTAATTTTACAAAAACTTTTGAGATTGAATATGATGCCTCATGGATAAATATTGGAGTTGTTTAAATATATAAAAAAAGACTTATAACTTGTTTTAGCGAAAAGTTCAATGAAGTAACATTGAATTATCCTAGATATGATAAGAAACTTTATGATTTGGCAAAAACTTTGGAAACTTGGCAATATTACTTGTGGCATAAGGAGTTTGTGATCCATACCAATCATGAGTCATTGAAACAATTTAAAGGTCAAGAGAAGTTAAACCATCAACATGCCAAATGAGTAAGAATAATTCAATGTTTTCTTAAAACAACATTTAAACACCTTTTTATAAGGTAGCAAACGAGTCATTTAAGCAATTATTATTTTAATATGACCATACAATTTTGAATTAAAACATGAAAGAAAAAAAAAACTCATTCCCTATATCTATTGGGCTATATTTTAGTTGTATGCATAATCGGATGTAATTTGATTTGCTAGTCATTGATTCATGAAAACATAATTCTTATGCAAAAGTTCTGAACCATTATACTGAAAGAGAGATGAAATAATTAGGTCTAATCGCTTACACTTGAAATGATGAAATGTCATCTTTTTTATCCCTTCACATTCTAAAAATATATCCCTTATAGTCCTCATTTGAGCCTGAATAAGTTTTTCTTTATAAAAACTCGAACTAGGATCACACCCTATAATAGTGACAAATATAAATTTCAAAGATTCATAGTTGATCTTAATTATTATCACATCCCATACTAGGTGGCAAACAGAAATTCACATATTAAAGACTGAGGAGATGCAATGAAAAATTCAAAGAACCTGAGAAATTCAAAATGTTAGGGAGGCATGCCCAAATAAAAATAACAGATATGACCAAATCAAGGTCAAAACAAAATAAGGATGCCCTACTAAAGCAAACAAAAAAAGCAAATCAAAGACACAATATGAAAGAAAAGAAAGACATTATGGAAGTGATCATAAGTCTTTTAAACCTTGAAATACTCTTTGAGCCTACAAATCTCTTTTTTTCATAGCTAAAAGTCATAGCCTGCATTACATACCTTTAAAAGTACTTATAATCAAGCAAACAAACAACTTGGACCAATAAATGGCTTTTTCAAAATGTGATAGAACTTTTTTATAAGAATCATGACATTGTGAACAAAACTACTCGTTACTATTTATGCTGACAAAATAACTACTAAAGATGAGTCAATTTTTCTCTCTAAAAAAAACCTCGAGTTTTTACTCAAGCCTTTTGCTTTAAAGCCCAAAAAAATATAAGGTCAATATATCATATACCTTCATCAATTTCAATCTTGCCTTAATAAAGGATCAAATTATACTTTTTGCTTAAGAAAGATTAAACCCTTTGGGAATTATAAAAATTTGGAAAAAAAATTATTTCAAATTTACATCGAATAAATTTATGTTTTCAAAAAGCAAAAAAATCTTTCAAGCCATGGATAGCCCAACTTTGAGCTCACTTCATTCTCAATCTTTTTCCTGACAGTTCTCAATAAAAAAACACATAAATAATGCATTTTAGTGTTGAATGACATGTGTTGGGGTTACAGTTAAAGAAACACATTCAAGATTGCATATCTTGATTTTTTTGCAACAATTAGACTTGAATGAATATGATCCTTGAAATTTATGAGTTGATTCCAAAACAAGAAAGTGATTTTCAAATAAAAAGTCATCAATCGAGTTTGCAAAGTCCCAAACAAAGATGACATTGACACTTATTATGAGTCGTCTTTGAAAAGTTGAGCCATTAGGGGGCTATACAAGGGATCTTGAGAGGGAGAACAAATAATATCCAAATCAGCTAGGGAGCAAAGAAGCCCATTGATTCAAGGTGCATTTCACCGCATGAATGTGGATGATAAAAGGAACATCATCGATGATAATGATGATGATGTATTTCTTTCCATAATTGAGTTTAGCTTATTACAAAACCTTAGAATAAAGGAGAATCAGTAAAGATAGATTTGGTCTAAAGGGATAAACCTGGTCGTATTAGTTAAAGAGATGTTCAGGATCATTAGTAAAGAAAGATTGTAATGGTTTTATTTAAGAATCTAGGAAATGATGTCATATTGGAGAAGCATTGCCCAACTGGGGACAACTTAATGGTTATATGTATACCTATAATGGTTACTAGAAATGTGCACTTCGATCAATATGAGTTGTTCGATAAGATTAGACAAGCTGGGAGTAATTTACTATGAAGAACATTAAGCATTCAATGAGGATCCTTTTTTGTAAGCTATGAGTAGAAAAAATGCATTCTTGAAAATGATAATACATGACTTGACATATCTATAAATGTTGATGATAACATATGCTTGAAAAGTATGGTTCAACTAGAGGCAACTTCATGGTTAATTGACAATCTAAGATGAGGTTGACACTAGAAAACCTTTTGATAATTGTTAACAGGATACATATAGCTAATTAGAAGATAGTTTTTGAAATAATTCAGGAAGTTCAGTTATTTTTTAAACTCTTCATGACAAAGCAAGCAATACCACTCTTGGGAGCATGATCGAGCTTGATAAATAATGAGAGCAATAATTATTATAGACAGCCCATAATGGGTACTTGTATTTAAGTAGAGAATCGGCATACAATAAACTTGAATGAACCGGTGAATTAGATGACTAAAAAGGTTTTGGATAGCAAGCAAAGACACTCTATAATGATGAAGCATCAAATAGGGGGAATTATGTTTCCAAACCAAGTAAGGATGTATTCATCTAACCCCAAAGCTTTGCATAATGTTTTTTTTTACAGGAGAAATCCTTAAAATTAGACTCGGATAAGTCAAATATTGGTAAAAAAAAAATCCTTAGGTTAGGAAATTAAGAAAGGGAGAGTTAACCATGTAATCATGAAAAGGAACTGGCATTGCAATCAAAATGTTTTGGATTCAATCAGAACTGTCACATCCGACATCGCGGCCCACAAAAATTATTCTTTGATTATGAAAAAAGAACAGATTTTTGGCATCTAGTTCTTTTAAGGGAAAATGTCTTGTTTGAGGAGTCGCCACCTAGTTTTATGGTCACTAGGAACCCTAACTGGTCAACAGAGATTCTATGGGTCGAGATTGGTTACGTAAAAAGAAAGATATTATCACCTCTTAAACGTTCTACCTAAGACAAACTACATTGTTGGTTTTGTCTTCAATTGCTAAACATTTATTCGTTTATGCTATGATGACTTGTTTATAATATTCCTAACTCTGGCGCCACTGAATATTCAAGCTCAAATAATTCCAACTCTAGCGTTGGTAAAAATTCGTAGCTAACGAAAAAAAATTAGATCAATATTTTTTTTATTCCCTACTCTAGCGCCAGTGAATAAATAAATAAAAATAAATTTATTTTTATGCATGCACATTTTTTTTTATTTTTCTAGCTAAATAAAATAAAATACAACGAATAAAAATAATATAAATTTAAACTAATATTTTTATTCCCGACTCTGGCGTCAGTGAATAAACCAATAAATTTATATTATTTTTATTCATGCATACACATTTTTTTATTTTTTTCAACTTTTTTTTATTTTTTTATTTTTTCTATTTTTTGGGGCTAAACCCAGCCAGCTCGACCCGGTCACTGGCCCAAGCCAGTGACCCGGCTGGGCCAAGGATGCACACTCAGTCTCTTCTGCGTGTACACAGTGCACTGTGCCGGTGTAATTAAAATTGCATGTGCACGGTGCCTGTGTAATTAAAGATGGAAATATAAGGAAAGATGCAAGCTTACCTGGTGCAGCTGCGGGGTGAAGACGAAGACGATGGTGACGACCGGTTAGCTGTAGCCGGCAGACGCTTCTTCCTCTCCTCTGTTCCTTCTTCTACGTTGTTTTTTTTCTTTCTACGTTGGATCCCTCAGCTCTGTCTCTTCTGCGCGTCTTCTCCCTACTTGTTCGTGCTCTCTGTTTTTCTTTGTTAGTTCCAGTCTTCTGCGTCTTGGTCTTCGTTTCGTTCTTCTCTATGTGTTTCCTGTTGTTTTCGGTTTATACTTCTCCCCGTTTATTCCTTCCTTTCGGTTTATACTTCTCCCCGTTTATTCCTTCTTTTTGTTTTCTCAACCCAGTCCCCTCTTTCTTCACGCGTTCGTGCCTCACAATCGTGAGGCACGAACGCCTCTGTTTCTTTGAGCAGAAACAGGGGCAAAAAATTTGCTCCCCTCTGTATAATTTCCCTCTCGGTTCTGCCCTCCCTTCGTGGCTTTTTCTTCTCCCCGGTTCTGGGTCTACTCTTCTCTCAATTTTCCCCAGGTTTTTTTCAGTCTCTCCGCCTGGCTTTTTCATGTCTTCCCCCTGTCTACTAGGTTTTTTCCGTCTGGGTTTTAGCTTTTCTCCCCCCGTGCATGGCCTATCTCTAGCTTTTATATAGCCATAGAATGCCATGCGGTCACCTCTAAATAATGAGGTGACCAACCGTTTGCAGAAATAATGAGGGACTGAGGATCGTGTAGTGTCCGTTTCTGGTTTTGAAGAAGACGAATAGTGTTTCTTGAAACGGCACCGTCTTGAGATGTGAAATGTGACCATTTTACATTTTGACCCGTGCAGTTTCGAGTCTTGTAATTAAGCCCCTGGTTTAAACTGTAATTTCCCCTGCATTTCGACGTCTTTTACACGTTAGTCCTTGGACTTTAATCTGTTGCAATCGTGCCCCCCATTAACCCCAAACTTTGCAATGTCTTCAATTAAGTCTTTGATTTCATTAATTTAATTAAATCCAAGTCCAATTAAGTCTAAAACTTATCAATTCTTCAATTAAGCCCTTGATTTGATTAATTAAATTAATTTCAAGCTCAATTAAGTCTCAAAACTTATCAATTCTTTAATTAAGCCCTTGAGTTGATTAATTAAATTAATTACAAGCTCAATTAAGTCTCAAAACTTATCAATTCTCTAACTAAGCCCTTGACTTGATTAATTAAATTAATTCTAAGCTTAATTAAGTCTCAAAACTTACCAATTCTCCAATTAAACCCTTGATTGGATTAATTAAATTAATTCCAAGCTCAATTAAGTCTCAAAACTTATCAATTCTCCAATTAAACCCTTGATTGGATTAATTAAATTAATTATAGGCTTAATTAGATTAATTCCAAAGTTTAATTAAACCCCAAAACTTCCAATCATGTTGCCCTTAACCCAAATTTTAATTCATTCTTCATTTATTTCATTTTACTTCATTTTTCATCATTATTATTTTATTATCCTTTTCAATAATAATAATAATAATAATAATTAAAATAAAATGGTCAAAAATTGGGTTATGACAAGAACAGTTAAGATGCCTTTGGATAGTTCTAGTTGAAGTGAATTGCTGAGACATGGGATTTCAAGTCAACTGATCTAAAAATAAAAATCATTGAGATGACAAAACTCTACCAAATAGTTGTATAGGAGAATAATTATGAGAATACGGTTCTTCTAGTAAATATAAAACCAAGGTTCTAGTTGAATAGAATCATTGAGATGTAAGATATCAGGTCAATTGAGTTAAAAACATGAGTTGTTGAGATAGTAGAACTCCACCAAACATTTGCATAATAGAATAGCCATAAGAAACGGTTCTCCTAATAGCTGTGAAACCAAGGTTTAGTAGAAGGGAATGGCTAAGATACATGATTTTAGGTTAACTAAGTTGAAAATAAGAGTCGCTAAATAACAAAACTCCATCAAATAGTTACACAGGAGAATAGTTGTGAGAATACAGTTCTCCTAATAACTATGAAACCAAGGTTCTAGTTGAAAGGAATCACTAAGATGCACCTTTTATCTCTTACAAATGCTTCATGGCTAGATGGTCAGATTAGTTAGGAATAGCCTTATAATTAGACTTATTCACACTAGTTTTTTCTTTCTTGGTTCTTGTATTTTGCACTTTTTTTGCTTATTTTCTAATGGTTTTCACTTATTTCAATTTTGATTAAAGAGGACGGGTTAGTTTTTGTGAATGTTATGGTTTTGTGTTCATTAATTTTTCTCTAAAATTGTTGGAAATGGCTCTCATTACATCTATTTCAATGTGATTTAGGTGTCTTTTCTTATCAATTCGATGGGTTTAATGATTATACATTAAATACAATCCCTACTTGCTTAGATAGGTTTTTAATCTTACTAAGGCACGTAGGTTTCTTTGTGATTTATTAATAGGGATGTGGTTAGCTTTATAAGATTGAATATTTCCTTTCCTGTTAAGTTTTTAAGGTTGTTGATTTCAATATTTGTTTGGGTTAAGCCACTTTTCAATTGCATTTTAACTAAATAGCTTGTGGGATCTAATCTTGTTTTGTTTTATCTTTTTTTCCATTGTATTTTTAACAGTTGCCATTGTTTCCCTGTCATTTTATGTAGCCACTTTTTGCCATGTTTTTTAGGGTTAGGTTAGGTTGGGTCAACATCTTTTTATCCTTATTTGCTAAGGATTAGGTATTTGAGTGCTATAAGAGACCTACTAGAAAGGTTATTGATAACATTTTCTTCTTTTTTTTATTAGCATTTCAGCACCTATTTTCTCTATTAGTAAGTTTTTTCTTTGATTGGCTTTCAATTATCGCGGTTATTTTTCTTTTGAGATTGAAATTATGTTATCATTCCTTTGATTACTATAGAATTTGATTTTTCTTTCTTTTATTATGTTGTTTTGTTGCTTTTCCTCGGGGTTTCTTTGCTTTTGTTAAATACCTTACTTAGTTTGTTAGTTTTTCATGTGTAATTCAGAAGTAATAATCATCAAATCTGCCCAAATTTTGGCTTACATGAGTTTAAATAGTTCTTGAAAAGTTAACCCTAATGGACTCCTTATATGGACTTATATGAGGTCCAATAAAAACTGACCTAAAAACCCTAAACTGAAAAGCCCATAACCTGATCCAAACAAGTTTTAGACCCTAACTTAAAACAAAGTTTTAATTAAGTCCAAACATGAAAGAAAATAATAAAAGTAACTAATTTATCATTAAATACCATCAACCCTTATTTCCTTGTGTAGCTAGGATGAATAAGGAATCCTTATAAGAAAAGGATTCTGAAACATTAATGAATCTTTGCCACACTTGTAGATTATATTGTAGCTCATTTAAGATCCTTGTGGAACTAGGTAATTTCCAAAACCAGTTGCCACATCCTTGTAGGAAAAGGATCTTTGACAAATAAAAAGTCCACGAGTCAAATGAAAGTAAATAACAGAATTCGGACAGCCTCTGTTGACCAGTGTTGTGGTGCCTTCCCAAATTCCGATTGACTTGAATTTTTAACCCAAGGTAGGAAAACATGTCTAGAGAGTCCATATAAAATATTAGCCCGATCCAACGGTCGGATTGAGAATTATGATTGTTTCCATAAACATGGATTGTTGTGCTTTTTACGCCAAAATAGAAATCTGACCTTACGTTGGTCATATAACAAGGCTGAACCGTATCATTACTATTAGACATGGATGAGAAAACATGCTTTGAGAATAAAGAAAGCCAAAATGTACATATTCATGTTAAATTAGGCTAAGGTTAATGACTTCGTACCTTAGGGTAAACCTATGGCTTTAAGTCTAAGGAACATGCCTAAATAGCACGATAAGAATCATAATTACTTAAATAGAGCAAAAATAAGTTTTTATACTGACTAAATTGCTTAGAGTCTTTCTTTTATACTTTTTTACATATTTCTAAGAAAATAGGTGCTTATAAGGGGTGTCTAGTACAATTCATAGCTTATATTAGAATAAAAGATTTTCAATGTTAGCTCTACTTATAAAAGTGTATGTTGTGTAAATGATTATAGGTTGCATAATATATCAATATTTCCCCTTAACTAGATAATAGGAAGGTAAATGATCAATTCTTTAAGTATATAAGTAAATTTTGGATGACTTCATATCCTTACCATTTTGTTATTTCACTTATTTTTGCTTCATCTTCTCTACTCTATCTTTCTTTCCACTAAGCCTCTCCATATCATATTCAGGTGTTGTTGAAATCTGACCAACCTTTTTCTTTGCTCTTTTTGGTTTTGCCATCAACCATTTCTTCAAGTTCAGATCTTCAATATACTCGGCATTAATCTAAAAGTAAAAACATTAATAGATGAGAGTACATGAAAAACTATGAATTTTATGTTGAAATGTATGGAATTGAGACATGTCAAGTACATCAATCCTATAGCAAAATCACAATTGATTATAATTCTTAGGACAGCTTTTTCCATAGTAATGCATTGCCTCCCAACATTAATCCCACATAAGGCAAACTATTGCCCACAAGATAATGTAAAATTATCAACTCCTGGTGCAATCACTTACAACTTTTTTTTTTTAATCATTGTTAAACTAGAGGATCAAGTATCAGTGAGAAAGAATGCCTCATTACTTTTGGTTTATGCAACATCGAAACCTCATTTTTATTTGTTTTTCCTTAAGCTCATACTTACTAAGTTTGATTTCTTTTTATGAAGGATCCTTTGCAAAGTTTTTAGGATACGTCTCTCAATTTATGCTTGAGAATCCTTTAATGGTTTGAGATTAGTAGTTTTGTCCTTTATGATATTTAATATGGGCATAAATAGTTGCATCCAATTATATATATATAAAAAAAACAATAATCATACAAGTATCTCAACTTTTTTGGAGCATGTTATTGTTTATCTATAAGAGATAAAGTAGTGTAGTTTGGAATTTATTTACATTGGATATGTGGTGGTTATGATGGTGACCAAAATCACTGATGATTGTTTATGTATGATGGGGTGGAGATGATGATGGTAATTGTTTTAATGTGTATGGTGATAATTGTGACAAATGATGATAATTCTTAGTTGACTATAATGGATTGAGTGACAAATATGAGATTTTTAAAACTATATGTTTTTTATATTTTGGAGAAACTATACAATTCTCATATAGCTTGATCTTTTTTCTTTCTTTTTTTTGCCTTCGTGTTCTTATAAATTATATTTTATATCATGTATTAAACAAAAAATTTAAATAAAATGCTGAGAAGATAAATTGTTACTGAACATGTAAGCTACAGGATGGAAAACGTGATTTATGAAAATATGGAGGGAAAATGAAATTCATATCAAACTATAGGGGGATTTTTGTAATTATCCCTTATATTTCTATTATGAGTTGACGTAGATGTAAAATTCCCCCATCTTATTTATTTTTTCAATTCAAATTAATTTTTTATTAGGTTTTATTTTTTTATGTGAGCTTAATAATTTATGGGACCCTAAATGTATTCCATACAAGTAGTTAATAGAAGAAACTTAACATTTAGGGTCTATTTGGGAGTGTGTTTGTGGTTGCTTTTCAAAGTACCTTTTCATTCTGAAATGCATCAAAATAATGTTTTTTTTATTTTTAAAAAATTATTTTTGAGATCAGCGTATCAAAATGATAAAAAAAACATGAAAAAAATTAATTGTTAACAAAAAAAATATATTTGAACTTTTGAAACGCGGGTTGGCCCGCGTTTCCAAACGCTCTCTTGGTTTACTCTCTTAAAGTTGTAACACTTGCTTGAAAATAATTACAGAAGAGACTCAATTGTAGAAATATTAAAAGTTAATACACTTATATGCCTATCTATAATATACAATGAAGATGGTTAAGATTTGTTGGTATGAAAGCTTGACATATGAGTAAGTAAATTATTGCTTCTTAAATTCAGAGTATATGGAGTAATTTTAGAGAAGAGAGGAATTGAGAATTTATATGTTAAATTATTTTTTAATCCTTATTATGTGATACAATGTATTAATATCTATAATATACAATGAAGATGGTTAAGATTTGTTGGTATGAAAGCTTGACATATGAGTAAGTAAATTATTGCTTCTTAAATTCAGAGTATATGGAGTAATTTTAGAGAAGAGAGGAATGTGTGTTGAGAATTTATATGTTAAATTATTTTTTAATCCTTATTATGTGATACAATGTATTAATATTGAGTTTGAATTCAATTAAAAGTTATGGATATTTTCAGAGAAGAGTGGAATGTATATTTAGAATTTAAATGTTAAATTATTTTTTAATCCTTATTATGTGATAAAATGCATGCATCTTTATTGACCCTTTTGCTATAATTTACATAGAAAAATAAAATAAAACTGATGATTTAAAAAATCAACACAAAAAACTAAAATAGAAAGGGAAATCCCCATTCATTTATTATGCATTAAGGCACATTTCACTATTCAAACATCATTCATTTATTGTTCATTGTCTTTTTACTCTATTTTGGTGCTCAAACTTATTTTCTCTTCGATTGTATCCAAGTATTGCTCAATTAAACCAATTTATTATAATTTACAATTGAGAGTCAAAATCCTAAGTCAAAGGACTAAAGTGTAAAAGATGAAGAAACCAAGTGGCCAATTACAACTTTACATATAGAAGGTATCTCTAGTTTAAAACTTTCCTTTTCATTATTTTATAATCTTTTAAATTTTTAAAAACTTAATTTTGTTCATTATCAACCCTCAAGGTTGAAAGATGAGAGAGAGAGGTTGATGGAAAACAACATATAAAGCAAAAATGTTTGTTCAGCCACATTTCAGGCTCTAAAAATGCAAAAACTTGATATCAATGGGTTTATCTTGGAAATAAGAGTTCATTGATGGTGGTTTTTTCCATTAATAATACCAAAAAAATTAGATTCGTGCTCAAAAAGTCCTTTTAGATCCTTTTGATTCTTGAGTTTTGAAGAGGTTTTAGGTTGTTTTGGGGTTTAAAAGAAGTCATAGAGGTTTGTGAGGTGTTTCATAGCTTTTTTTATAGTAACAATGAGCTTTAAAGGTCAAAAACCCTTTTGCTTGATTTTTCAACCATCAAAGGTGATCAGGAAATTTCTAAAGCAACCAACAGGTTGTCTACTATACCTTTTGTTTTCATATTTTTTAAGATGGCACGTTATCCTCTGATAGTTGCCACGACAAATGATGCATTATTAGCTTTGTTTTTTTTTTTTGAAAAAAAAGAAGATGAATGACCCAAATTGAAAAACCAAAAAAAACTATAAGACTGAATGCATAGACTTGCCTTTACTAGTCCACACATGCCTCACCATCTCCTTTTAGGCTAAGGAGCGCCCAACCAATTTATGAATTTTTATTTTTATATAAAAAACCATTAAAATGTATAATTAAAATAATATTTATTTTATTATTCTATTAAATAATTTTTAATTTTTAATTTATTTTCAAATTCCATTGCAATAATGTTTTTTTTTCTAAACTATTATTCTTTTTTTCCCTTAAAGTTTAATAAGAATTAGTTATAATTAAATAGATTGTATTATATTTAAGATGTTATTTTGTTAGAAATTATTCAATTGTCATATAATAAAGGAAAAAAAGATCAAGAGCTCTTACTAGTGCAAGCTAATATATTTTAATATGCATTTATCTTCCACTTTTACAATTTAATTTTGAGTTTACATTGACAAATATTTTTTTAATTTATTAATGTATATAATTTTCAATTTGTTTTATTAGAAGTATGCATCGAGTTTTTGATTTATAGTTAAAAACATTTCTTGGTGTTAAGAAATACACTGACAATACTTGCATATTCATTTTCTACAATTAGGATTCTTTTGTTTTGGCTTGTAGCAAGGCGCTAATCGACAGACTAATATAAACTAAATAATATACAAAATAAAATTAAATGGAAAAATTACCTTTGTTTAGTTATTTACAAGTTTATCGTTATTTTTTATGTAATGACTAAATAACTTATGATGCATGAAAATAACGAATCTTCTCATCAAAATAGCATCTTTTAGTGGCAGCTTATCACCCACTTACCATTACATAATAACTATCAATAACTTTATCAAATCAATTATGAAATTTTTCATCATTATAAAACAACTTTATGAAAAAAATTAAGATTTATAAGCACATTAATATCATGAGAAATAATCTATCAACGTTCTAAATCAAACCTAAAAGAGAAATAATCAAAAATTAAAAAAAAACAATTATTGATCTGCAACCGTTAGAGAAATACAAAACAAAGATCCCACAAGAAAATTGATTTTTCTTTCAATAAAGCAAAGATCTAGAAAGACAAAAAATTATATGATTTAACCCAGGACAACAAAGATACAGAAAGACAAAAACTCTATGTCATACAATTGAGCAATATAGTGAATGCATATGATCAGAAGAGAAGAAAATTATATATTCCTGAATTATATAGTTGCTTATGATCTTTAGCTCCAACACAAATTCTAGCCAGTCAAGATGTTCACATCTTTATATTTTTCTGGTTTCTATGTATGTTAAGCACCATGACATAATATAATACTAATTCCATCATGAGCGCATAAAGAGAGAAACAAAATTTGTTAAGATTGAAGTACGACAATGTTAATTATGATAATGATATTTATTCATGAAAAATTAATTTAAAATAAAAAAAATTAATTTTTTTTAAAAACATTTTTAAAATATAAATACAAATGGTTTAACTGCAATAAAAAAAATATAGTCATTATAAGCTACAACACTAAAGTAGCTTTGAGGGGATTTTATAAGGTTTTCTCTAATTTTGGATTTTTACAAATTCTAGATAAAGTTTTTGTTTAGATTACAAAAATAAAGAGAGAAAATGAGATAGAGTTGTATAATGAGTTTTTGGATATAGTATATACTAGTTACATGCCCCGCGCGATGCTGCAGGTCAATTATTTTTTGCATTTCAAAAATAGCCAAGATCTAAAAGTGTTAGGTTTTTTTGTAAAGTTATACCCAAGAGTTTCAGTTTTGGTTACATCGCCTGATCCAGAAGTAATGTTTATAATATTAATAATAACATTAAACTTGGGTTAACCCTTAGCATAAAAGTGTCTGGACTACAATACCAGATCCAATAGCATTGGAAGTGGGTCTGGCTGCAAGGTCGTGTCATAAAAGTGTGATCATTAAATAGATTAGTTAAAAAAAAACCAATAGGAAGAAAAAAATTAATGAGAAAAAAGAAAAAAAAATGAATTAATTGGGTTAACCCTTCAAACCAGGTTAACCCGTCATACCTTGAATTCGCATCATGAAAGTTTGATAATTAAAAAAAAAACAAATTAATGGGTTAACCCAGAATTAACTGGGCTAACTCGTCAAACCAGGTTAACATGTCAAACCGGGAATCCGTGTAATGAAAGTTTGATAACTAAATAGAAAAAAATTTAATATTAACAATTTAAATTAAATGAAAAAAATTAATTAAAAAAAAAAAACAAAAGGCATCAGCCTTTTCACTGTGAACTGCACTGTGCAGTCCACAGTTAAAGGCATAAAAACAATAAAAAAACAAAAAAAACTAAAGGTATCAGCCGAAAACTACTTAGAAAATTTTTTAATATTAATAAACTAAATTAATTAAATAAAATTAATTAAAAAGAAAAAAGAAAAGAAAAAAAAACCTCTAAGAAGAAAAAAAAACTAAATATAAAAAAATTTAACATTAACAAACTAAACTAAACAAAAAAAATAATTAAAAAAGAAAAAAAAAGCAAAAAAAATTTCAAGTTAACTTGTCAAACCAAGTTAACCCGGGATCCGTGTCATGAATGTCTGGTAACTAAATAAAAAAAAGTGACCATTAACAAACTAAACAAAACAAAAATTAATTAATTAAAAAGAAAAGAAATCCGGGTTAACTCGTCAAACCATGCTAACCCGTTAAACCCAGGATCTGTGTCATGAAAGTCTGATAACTAAATAAAAAAATATAACATTAACAAACTAAATTAAACAAAAACATTTATGAAAATAATAATAATAAAAATGGACGGGTCAACCCGGAATTAACTGGGTTCACCTGGGAAACCAGGTTAACCCGTGAAACTCGGGATATGTGTCATGAAAGTCTAATAACTAAATAGAAAGAAATTTAACATTAACAAACTAAACTAAACGAAAAAAATTAATTAAAAAGAATAAAAAGCAAAAAAAAAAAAATTCTATTTTAACTTGTCAAACTAAGTTAACCCGTTAAATCCGGTAAATGTGTCATAAAAATCTGACAATTAAATAAACTAAATTAAACAAAAAAATTTTGTTAAAAAAAAACAAAGGAAGAAGCAAAAACAAATCCCAAAAAACATAAAAAAAACAGCTAAAAAAACTAAGACAACTTAAAAAAAAAAGCCTAAGAAATCAGTGTTTTACTGTGGAAATAAAAAAATTAATTAAAAAGAAAAACCAAAAAAATAAATTTGAGTTAACCCGTTAAACCTGGAATGCGTGTTATAAAAGTTTGAGATAGAAAAAAAATTTAACATTAACAAAAATTTTTTTATAAAAAATATCCATTAAAAAAAACAAATAAAAAATGAAGAAAAAGAAAAGCAAAAAGTAAAAAAAAAATCTGAATTAATTGGGTTAACCCTCAAACCAAGTTAACCCTTCAAACCTGGGATTCGCGTCATGAAAGTTTGATAACTGCATAGAAAAAAAAATTGACGGGTTAACCCATAATTAATTTGGTTAACCTATGAAACCCAGGTTAACCCATAATTAATTAAACAAAAAAATTAATTAAAAAAAAAAGCCATAAAAAAAAATCTGGGTTAACCCGTTAAACCACCCGGAATAGGTATTATAAAAGTTTGAGATACAAAAAATTTAACATTAACAAATTTTTTTTTTTAAAAAATATCCATTAAAAAAAACAAAAAAAATGAAGAAAAAAAAAACTTAAAAAGAAGAAGCAAAAAGCAAAAAACAAAAACAAAAAGCGAAAAACAACATAAATCAGTGTTTTACTGTGGACTGCACAACGCACTCCACAGTAAAACACGTGCTCGTTTTATTATTTGAGTGATTTTAACTTCTTGATTCACCGAGGATATTTTCCGTAATTTACCACAGTAAAATATAAAACAGACCAGATGCTCAGTATAATTTTCCATAATGATTTTACAAAATTCTGTTTCTAGTCATCTCTGATATAACGACAAATTGATAATTCAATTTGTACCCGTTGCGCTATGCTTCTGACGTGGCAATTAATCGTAGAGCAAGCACGGAATCGTGTGATGTGACGTGTTGCGAAGAGAGCTGAACCCACCGTTGCGTGAGAAGAACTGTTTAAAATTGAAATAAACATGAGCGGGAAGAATTCAACCTTTCGTCTCTCTTTCTTTCTATTTCAAAAGAACTCTCTCTCTCCCCCCCCCCTCTCCCTCTCCCTCTCCTCTCGTTTGTCTTCTTAGATCTGCAGATTCAGTTTTTCTTCACTACATTTCTGCGACGCTTATTAAGGTACTCTCTTCGTCTCTTCACTACAGTTTTTCTTAAACATTGATCAACACCATATCTTGATTATAGGAACTGAAATCAATCATCGATATTGCAATCTGCTAGGCTAAATTCAGGGTTTTACAAGAAATCTCAATTTCTGATATTTTTGTAATTAAAGGAAAAAAGAAAAGGAAATGGGAGTTGAGAACTATCACGTGATAGAGCTAGTAGGTGAAGGCTCGTTTGGCAAAGTTTACAAAGGAAGGCGCAAGTACACGGGCCAGGTAGCTCCTTCAATCCTTCTGTGTTTCACTACTAATAATTAATCTTGATTTTTATCCTACCCTTTTTTTTAATGATGAAATGATAGACTGTTGCGATGAAATTTATTATGAAACATGGGAAAAGCGACAAGGATATTCATAATTTGAGACAGGAAATTGAGGTGATCCCTCCTTTCTTTTTTTGATGATATGAAATGTGATTATCTGGAAAAAATAAAATTGTGCATTGTGATTATTATTATTATTATTACTGGGTGCAGATTCTAAGAAAGCTGAAGCATGAAAATATTATTGAAATGCTTGATTCCTTTGAAAGCCCACAAGAGTTCTGTGTTGTCACGGAATTTGCGCAGGTTCGTTATCCATCACAACAAGCGAACATCTATTTGTTATGGATTTTTACTTTTCAGACTAGGCAAGAGCTAAGATTAGTTGATGTGCAGGGTGAACTATTTGAGGTACTAGAGGATGACAAGTCCCTTCCTGAAGAACAGGTTCAAGCGATTGCAAAACAGTTGGTAATTCCTTGAGCTCCCCTTATTTTCCCCTTCTTCTCTTGATTCAAACTGATTGCTAAATTGCTCTTCAGGTTAGAGCACTTCACTATTTGCATTCCAATCGTATCATCCATCGGGACATGAAGCCGCAAAACATACTTATTGGTGCGGGTTCAGTTGTGAAGGTCAGAGATTATTTTTTTCTTGTTTTATTTTCCACTTAGGTATAGGTGACCTTTTCTTTTAATGTCTTGCTTTGTTTTTCCTATCAAGGGGAGTCTTTCATGGTAACATCATGTCTTACTGTTGCTTCATTTAAATGCCACTGTATATCAGATACATAGCGTTTGCCATGCTTTCAAAGGGCAATGTATCTTGAGGTGAATTTCTATATGCTCTGTTTTTTTTTTTTCAATCTGTTACAGCTTTGCGATTTTGGCTTCGCACGTGCTATGTCCACAAATACTGTGGTTTTGCGATCCATAAAAGGTAAGATCTGGTGTTTTACCACTTCTGAGGATTCCTTCTTATCCCACACTTCACTTGCACTTTTGTTCATCATTCCCAGGCACACCACTATACATGGCTCCAGAACTTGTACGAGAGCAACCATACAATCACAGTGCTGATTTATGGTCCCTTGGAGTTATCCTGTACGTGCAGCATCCCTTTTTTTGTGTGTTTGTGTGTGCTTGCATGCTCTCATTTAGATGTTGATCTCATGTCATCTTTGAATTTGATTCTGGTGGTCATCTGAATGGTGTCAGTGTTGCAATTTTTTCTTCAAAATCTCATGCTGCAAGGATTTTAATTTCAGGCAGTTTTTCTGAGACATTTTCTGAATTCAGAGTGGTATGTCATGAAAAAAATATATATTGATAAAATTCCTCACATAAATGTTCCAAACTGAAATACGACTTAAAGATATAGGGTTTTGCTAAAAAATTTCAACCATGAAGAGTATTTTCTATCACAGAACCTGTGTCTACTGAAGTGGTGCATCTTTTTTTTTTTTTTTCTTTTCGTCTTCTATTTTTGCTATACATCCTTAATTGAAACTAGTTTGTTGTGGTCCCAACAGGTATGAATTATTTGTTGGCCAGCCTCCATTTTATACGAATTCAGTTTATGCACTCATCCGTCATATTGTGAAGGTTAATAATGATTCTCCTAGTTCATGCCTGAAACTATGGTGTATGATAGTGGAAGCTAATGTTATATACAAAATCTCAGGATCCAGTAAAATATCCTGATGACATGAGTCTGAATTTCAAAAGCTTTCTTAAGGGGTTGCTCAATAAGGTGCCTCAAAATAGATTGAGTTGGCCTATGCTTCTTGATCATCCATTTGTTAAAGAAACCTCAGAGGAGCTGGATGCCAGGGTAATGTGATCGCACACAATTATTTTCGTTCTCTCTTCATCTTGTTTTTCTTAATATTCAAATTAAGAACTAGAACTTGCTACAAACTTATATGACCAGTAAAAAAGCTGCATAAACTCATCTTTCTCTACAGTTGTATATACATATATATTATATGTTTTTTGCTGATATTCTTGTCAGTAGAATATGGAATACTTTAGCACCTGATAAAAGAATCTACAGGTAATGTGTGCTGCAACTTCTGCATCCAGAGAATGTGATGCATCACGGAGGGGTGAAGAAAATAATATGCAAGCATCAACTGGTTTGATTGCCTCAAATCCTGGTGGTTTAGCCTTCACTAGTTCTTCAGTTTTGAAACCTTCAATGTGCTAAATAATCATAAATTATTGTTATAGGTAGAAGCAATTCTGTTGCTGCTCTTGAGAACTGTAATCCTCCGAAGTCTCACAGTGATGCTGATTTAAATTGTCCTAATGCAGTCACAGGCAGCTCCTCACCACAGGAGGAGTTCCCTGGATTTGCAAGTCCTAATGATGTTAAACAATCAGGTAGACAGACTTGTGGCTATCATAATTTCTGTCTAGTTTTTCCATTGATGCTGTAGAAAAAAGAATGTTATTTATAGAAGAAGGCTCTCTGTTGTTCTATCTAGTCTTGCAGTAATGTCTTGTATCATAAAATCGCTATCAAATGGATAAGCCTGAATTTCTGTCTCATTTAAGTGTCATAAAACCTGGAAATTATGGTCCTTGGATCATTCATTTCTTGTTCTTATTGAACTTTTACTAATCTTCTTTAGTACATGCAATTGCAGTCAGCCTGCGTTTGTATTCCCCTGTTCATGAAAATGTTAAATTGTATTTTAGTTTTGAATTATGTTTATATGACAGCATGCATAGGAATGCACGCTGCTTTGTTGGTGGTTATCTTTTGGTTGTACGAAGTTGTTTTCTTCTAAACGAGGGATACTCCTTGGTTGAAAACAAGAGCTAGCTGTCTTTCAGAATTTGCTAATGACTGTTCATGCACACATATATGTAAAAATGAAATGTAAATTTGTATCATATTTATAGCTCTTTTTGTGTATAACTGTGATTCTATCTCTTTATTACTGATTGAAACCTGAAAGTTATTCCTGTAGTTTTTTCTAACTTGACAATGTTGATTCTGAGACATGTTATTACTCTTCAGGCAATCAGATATTGGATAGATTGGAAAACAATTCACTTACAGTTAAAGGTGCCAATATAATTGGTCAGGATAATGAAGCATTAACGATTATTCTACTACCATTGAGAAAATGGTCAAAAGAATCTCTGCGTTCTTGGAGGTGAAATTCAATATCCTTTTACTAGCATGATCAACCTTACCTTTTGTGGGAAGCATTAGATACGACTAAAACATTTTTACTCTTGGTAGTTTGTGGTTTTGGTAAAACAAATTCTAATATTGTTGCTTGCTCATAGCATTGAAGCATCATGCCCTCCTTTGCTACTGGAAAAGACTGAGAAAAATACATGGGAGCAGTTGAAATTCACATGCATAGGGGAATACTTCATCTGGTTACATTGCATTAAAGCTCTGTAGATATTTTGATAAAATCTAAATTAATTTTGAAGTAGTTGAAATTCACATGATGAGGGAATACTTCATGGTGTTACATTGCATTAGTTAAAGCTTCATAGAATTCTTTTGATAAAATTTAAAATAATATCAATTCATTCTATAATGATTTTTTTTTTGCTTAATTTCTCCTTGCATGGTATTCATCAAAGTCCTGTGACATGGTTTGGAAACTATGTGTTGATGAATGTTAAGCAGCATGCAGAATCAGTACTAAACCTGGAAAAGAAGGAAAAATATGCTAGAAATAACCTTTTCTAATAATAAACCAGACACTAATAGCTTTCAGAAAAATGAAGTTTCCTTGGAGATGAAATAATGACCCTCTGTTTGAAGAACTGTTGGAGCGTCCCTCACTTCATCGCTCTTTAACCAAAACTGCTTTCATATTCATAACCGAAATCCACCAAGAAGATATGAGATCTCTGAAATAATTCAGTACTTTTCACTCAAACTGTACCTAAGGATATCCATGCATGTGAAACCAATTTTTTGGAGATTCTACCATGTGAACACAAACACCTATGATCACCAAAGACAACAACTCTGTAAGAGCACACTACCTGAGTTGTTTATTACAAATGGGATAAAAGAATGGATAAGCTGATAAAATGGGATGTCTAAACCCATCCATAAGGAATTTAGTTTCTAATCATTTTAGTATTACTTAATGTATGAATTGGATGATTGCAACAAGTACCACTTGCTATTTGGTAGAGTGTTCCAAAGACATGGAAAGACAGCAAGACTTTGAAATGCAAATCAGACTTTGGCATAGGTTAAACTGCAGGTTTTTCTGATGATGCAATAAGTTGGTGTTATTTCACACCAAAGATATGCCTTACGAAGATGCAATAAATTGGGGACTCTGCCTTATGAATACATCATATTGTGGGGACCAGGGCGGTGGTTCTTTTGGTGCTCTACTACAATTATTTTACCTCATCTAGTGCTCTAGATAGCAATCATTTTTTCAATAGCTGACACTTGTAATGTTGACTGAATTTAGGTAAGCAGCATATATAATAATTTATTTGTGAGAGAAATTTGCTTTTTCAACTCATGCAGGGATCAAGATGTTCTTACTACAAAGCAGTCACTGAGAATTATTTCAAACTTAGCTGCAGCTGGTGCAACTGGTGGCCTAGTTAATGAAATACTTAGTGAACTTCTTAATTTCACTGCCAATGTAGTCAGCTTGAAATCCTCTGAACTTAGTGACTTATTAGCAAAGGTATTAGGACTTCATTTATTCCTGCCTTTATAGTAGTTTTAATTCTGTTATGTGCCATCCTTATATTCTTGTAATATTTAAAATTGAGTTATTGATAAATGTGTTCCACATGATAAAGTAATATAATTTTTATACAAACAAAAAATTGTAACAAGGTTTTATTTCACTTGTTTGTTTAATTAATGCAGTCCACTCTCTTCTTTCACTAAGATATTTTCTCTTCTTTCCCAACTGACCTTTGAAGTTATTGCAAATGCTACGATGTTTTTTTCTGGAAATTTTCTTTTTGTTGATTTCTGGAATAGTGTTCATTATTGAAAATCCAAGTGCTGTAGATCACTGTATGCTGTTGCCATTATAACTTTCCACTCTCTGATGATTGCTGGTTGGCAACTCTAAATTCTTAATTTTGCAGAGTTTCTCTATAATAAAACTACAATTAGACAATATTGGGAGTGCCATTTCAACTTCATATTTCAAGCACTGGGTTGCCTTAGCTGAAATTTTTTCACAGGTAATTATGTTCTTTGTTGATTCTTATGCAAGTTTAAGTGTTAATTTTCAAGTCCCTTATCATAGTAAAATATATAGATTGTTGGTGGCCATGAAGAAACCTCGGGAAGTGTTCTGTTAGAGTCCTGTACTTGCATTGCAACCATGTTATCTGCAGTAGATGATGGTCTTAAAGCAACTTCACTGACTTCTGAGGCAGCTCCTACTCCTGCAATGCATGAAGCGATGAAGCAGATTTTGGATCATGCAAAAACATGTGGATTAGTTGAAAATTTATCTCTTTGCTTAGCAGCATCAGGCTCTAGTCTCGTTTCAGGTTCTTTGAACATGTTGCGTGCTGCCTGTGAAGCTTGCAGGGCTACGTGGTCATTGATAGATGCAGTGGAAACACTTTTCAGGAAAGAGAATCTCTATTTATTTCCATTAAATTCTTTGCAAAGTCATTCTTTACCCTGTCTTGACATTCGGGACCAGGAACGAAGTTCATTGGTTGGAACAGATTCAGCAAGAATCATTGAAGCAGTGACAAGAGCATTCTTGAGATCAAAAGCTGTGCAGGTGGCAATTTTCTATTGCCTTAAGCAACGTATAGAGCCAGCCCTCTCTGCTAGTATTCAGGTGTTTTTCTTACATCATTGTTATTCTTCTTTCTTTTTCAGTTTATTCTGTTCTACAACATTATTCTCAAAAAGTTAACTCATTTTTACAAGTTAGTGGTCTCAAATATAACTTCTTAACATCATGCTTGGACAATGGTCGCTCTACATATAGGTGCCATAAAGTGTGCTCATTTTAAAATGTTACAGATCCTGTCAAGATGTTGTCTACATAATGCTATGGTTCCTGGTGTTCTTTGCGGCTTGCCTAGTTCTCTTCCTGTAACAACTGTTGTCAGTGGTGGAGGAGATAAAACTATTCTTTCAGAAATATTCGCCATTTTATCTTGGTGTGCATCTAATAAAGATCCTGAAACAAGCAACTTAAAGAGTAAATTAGTGAATTCTTCCACGGTGGTTTTAAATTCATGCCTTCTCCTTGCAATCATTGCTCAATGTTTGAAGTCAACGGGAAGAAATTCAGCCTTGTTTATGTTGACGTCCTCTCCAAAGAATCAGTTGTCCCGACTTTCTATTATTGGCCATCAGTTCTCTCCTGATAACAAAATGAAAATTTCATTGCAACCTCATTGTGCATCGGCTATGCTGGCGCTCGCATCAATTCTATCTCTTGAAAGTGGAGCTTCTGTTGAATCTTCCATCTCAGAAATTGCGGTGCCTTTGATTCCTCGAAGTGCCACGCTTTGTGAACACCTCAAGATATCACCTGTCGAAGGAAATGAATTAGGTCCACGCAACATGAATATTCTCTCATATTGGCATGGCCTTAGGGATGGTTGTGTGGGCTTGTTGGAATCCAGACTGAAATGGGGAGGTCCATTAGCTGTAAAACAGTTATGTGCAAGTGGCATGCCTCTGCTTCTTATTGATTTGTTAAGCAACAACCGTTCAATTACCTCTCATCAAGGAATTGATAGCACAAAGGATCAAGTCGGGTTATCCCCCATTGGGGTTGTATGGGCAGTTTCTTCAATATGTCACTGCCTTTCTGGTGGAGCTCCGATTTTTCGTCAAATTTTACTCAGGAGTGAACATGTCAAGGATATCACTGAACTGATCTCAGATGTGCATCTCAAGCTTGTGAAAAGCTGGAGTGGGCCAGGTGGAGGCAAGGATGGTGTCAGAGATGTTGTAAATGCAGTTATAGATATCTTAGCTTTTCCTTTTGTTGCTGTACAAAATACTCCTAGCTTGCCATCAGCTACTGCGTCCGTAAATAACGGGTTCCTTCTCAACATGGGTTCTCCTGGGGGCAAAATATTCATCGAAGACAAGGACATGGCTAAAGCAATTGAGGAAGACATGGGAAAGTATCTAAAAATACTTCTAGAGGTTAGATCTTTTGTTAGCTTTTTCCTTCATAGTTCTTCCTGGTTAGAGGTTAAAATGGAAGGAGCCCTTTTAATGCACGTTTTGTTTTTACCATGTTATGATGAAAGTGGACAATACGATATGTAGAACTCTTAAGACTTATTGCTTTTTAAAAGTTCTTAGCAAATTTGCCCCATAATTTTCATGTATAGGCATATCTGTATTATCATGTGTTCTACCTTAAGTAAGAGAACCTGTTAATATTACCTGTACTAAAATCGTCTCTAGTATTGATGATACTCATTCTACTACTTTTCAGGTGGGATTACCTGGCATTATCCTTCACTGCGTAGAAGACATGGAGTTGAAAGATCTGGGAAGGCCAGTTGCATTTCTTGCCAAAATGATCGGCCACCGACCTTTTGCTATTCAATTAATAGGCAGAGGCTTGTTAAATCCGAACATGGTGAAAAGATTGCTCGATAACATGAGTCCGAGAGAGGTCCTGCTTGATGTTTTGATGATTGTTTCTGATCTAGCACGCATGGATGAGGTGAGGTTTTAATATAATTCCTTTTGTATTCTTTTTATGAGAGTAAATCTTCATATATGTATTTATACACACTCCTTTTAAAATATTTCCACAGAGGTTAACTAGCTTTATTTAAGAATAGAAATCTTTTCTTACAAGGATCTAGTACTTTAACTAATACAAAATAGGATGCTAGCATATTTTGTAGTTGTCTTTTTGTTATTTCATCAAACCTTTTAGGATTCTACAGATTTCTTAGGGGCCTTATGGGCGTTTGGTATGGGGACCTAGATTCCCTATACCAAACAATTCAATATCTTGTGTTTATTTAGGGACGGAATGTTAAATGTAAGGGAAACATTACTAGGACATTACATTTCCTTGAAATTAGAGAATTTGGTTCCCTTCTAAAAGGGGGAACCTCAAATTCTATAACAGAGGGAATGCTATTTTTTTTACTTGGTTTCTCCTATTTTATATCTTTTAGACTTGTATACCCTTGTTTTTACTAATAATAACATAATTGTTATAGACTTATAATTTATTTGAACAATTAATATGTATTTTATTTGTTTTATTATATCACTATAATTATTAATATAATATGTATGTTAAATAATTTGTTGGTATATTTTTATTTTATTTTTTTGTAGTTATAATTCTATAAAGTCAAAATTTAATGTTATGGAACATTTAAAACATTAAGGTTTAAGGGTAAAATAATAAATTTGTATAAATTCTTCATGGATTCATTATATGAAGTAAACACTATATACTTTTCATTTTCATCCAAATGCAAAAATCACATGCCACAAGGATATCTAGGAATCCTTATATCAAATGCTCCCTAAACTTTATTTCAACTTAAGCTCTGTTCTATTTTTAGGATCTGTTGGAAAATTGTGGTTTTTAGCTATGACTATGGCTTTTTAAGAGCTATAACTTATAGCTTTTAAAAATAATTATAAAGTCATGTGAAATTAGCTGAGATATTAACTTTTAAGTATAACCAAACATGGAAGCTAAAAAAAAGGCCCAAAAATTGATGTTTTCCAAACTGGCACTTAGCCATTATTCTATTGCAATTTTGTTGTATATTGTTGTCCTCTTCCTATAGTAGTCACTCTCGTTTTCCAGGTTCCAATTTTGGAGAAGCTATCTAAGAAGTTGCTTCTCTTCTAGTGAACGTTTTCAAAGAAGATGGATATTAAGCTCTCTTTCCAACGTTTAGCTCATTTGAACGTTTTCCGTTGTACTCATTTTGTTTTTTGTTATTTCCACTTTCTTATCAATCCTAAACCCTATAAGCTATTCTTGCCTAGTACTTAAGTTCTTGCTGGATAATCGACTTTGTTCTCAGGCAGATTGCAAGCTGCTGTTGTAACTTTATATTCCTTTAGTTTCTTTATTCCTATCTCATTTTTGGCCTGCATTTAGAGCACAGGTTAATTGTAGGGCGAACTCGTAAAAGTCCTCAACGTTTAAGGGTCTCCATTAGGTCCCTAACATATTTTTCATCTTGATGACGTCCACAACGTATTACTGAATTCTCAATCTGATCTTTCGTTCACTTTTAGTCAACAAAACTATTAAATAATAGCATGAAATTCACATAATTTTTCATTTTTAATGAAAAACCAGTGAATTATCTAAGATCTTCATTTTCAATAATAACAAACTCACAAAATAGACTAAGCTATATAAAGAATCACAAAACCTCTACTTTTCTTTCTATAATTTGTTTTACCACGTGATGTGAGAATCTATTTGAGATTACCCTGAAGCTTGGGCACTTCTTTAGGCTTGCCCTTAATTTTATCTTAAATTCTTTCTTTATTTACTCGTTACTTTCTTTTGGTGCACCTTTCTTCTTCACAGTTACATTTTGTCTTACAAGAAAGAAATTAGAGCCCCGTATGCTCCTTTCGTAATGCCCTTCGGCATTTGTAAAGGTTATATAATAGGTAAGGTTAGACCAAGGGTGTATTTAAATTATCCGAGAACAATTAAGGTAATAATGGCTGCGGGTTCCTGGAGGAACAAAAAAAAAAAAAAAAACCGAGAAATTGAGTCTAAAACCGAGATGTCCTTTCATCCTTATTGGTAACCTGCAAGAACATTCGTGTTTCTGGCAAGGTCAACAGAAAGCCTATATATTTTGTTTTGGCATGTTCAGGTCAGGTCACGGGTTCTGGGTAATATCTAACGTCAAAAACAGAAATTCCCTGCTCAAATCCTGTCTTATTAGCTTGGATTTTGTGGGCTTGTCTTATTAGCTTGGATTTTGTGGGCTTGCAGGGTTTAGGCTTCTATGAACACATTAATGGGGCTTCTATATTGGAATTCTTGAAGAAGTTTCTCACACATGAAGATCCCAATATTCGTGCAAAAACCTGCAGTGCTCTAGGCAATATGTGTCGGCACAGCTCCTACTTCTACGGTTCGTTGGTAAGTACAGATCATAGATCTATTTGGAATTGTGTGAGAAATAAATGAAATTACTGTTTAATTTGCTCTTTCTCACTGTTTAATTTGATTTTCTAGGCAAGATCTCGCATCATAAGTCTTCTCATTGATCGATGTTCTGATCCAGACAAACGCACTAGGAAATTTGCATGCTTTGCTGTAAGAACTGCTACTAATGCTCTGTTATGCTTTAAATTTGTTGCAATGAAAGCGCATTTTTACATTGAGATTTTGCTGGGCACTATTGATTAGTGTACTTTCAAGAAAAAGTAAAACTCATGTAAATAAAGAAGAAACATTATAATAGTGATTATAAATGTGGCGTTATACTCTCCAGATTGGAAATGCTGCCTACCATAATGACATGCTGTATGACGAGCTAAGAAGATCTATACCTCAACTAGCAAATTTGCTGCTGTCAGCAGAGGAAGACAAGACTAAAGCAAATGCTGCTGGTGCTTTAAGCAATCTTGTTCGCAACTCGAGCAAACTTTGTGATGACATTGTCTCTAAAGGAGCCATGCAGGTTTGGAGATATGCGGAACTGAGTTTTACAGCAATAGAGAGTTCATAATTTACAGCATTTGCATATTTTCAAACAGCATTATATATCGTATGGTTTATCAAACATGCATTACTTTTTATTTTTATATAGAGGAAGCTTACTTAAATACCATACAAGTTTAAGCTTTTTTACCGTGAGCCTCGAATGTTAATTTGGTTTAAATAAATCCATTTTATGCTCACTTATTCAACTGTTTGGTTACAATTACAGGATACATACAGTTGTACTGCTTACTTTTTTTTTTAAGGAAAGTAATCATTTGAAATTCTTAGTGTAAACATTGCGAAGGACCTCGTAGACCTCACTTGAATTTGGATTTGTTATTTCATGTAGTACAGAGAAATTTGCTAGTTTATGTTTATATATATATATATATCACCGTTGATAACAGTGCTAAATTGACTTGCATGGGTGGCTTTATTTCTTTAGGCTTTACTAAAGTTGGTAGCTGACTGTTCAGCAGTAGCCCTAAACCCCATGAGGAGAGATGCTGTGAATGAATCACCATTAAAGATAGCTCTCTTTTCATTGGCAAAGATGTGTGCACATCTGCCCTGCAGACAATTCCTCCGTTCATCTGAGTTGTTTCCGGTGATTGGAAGACTTCGGCAGTCCCCAGAAGCAACAATTGCCAATTATGCCACTGTTATCATCAGGAGAGTGGCTGATAGTTGAAGCCCGAAACAGAGGTCAGGGATTTTCAAAGCCATATTCTCATTAGCTTGATTTCCACCAAATCAGTGCATGAAAGTGAAACAGAAGCTGAAAGTAGTATAAAGTTGCTCTGCAATGAATATTGTAAAACACGATCTTGTAATATTCTTAAATGCATTAATTAATAATTTTATCATGATAAGATGTGTAGTGTCAGAGAGAGAGACGACGTGGCTATTTGTGGTGCCCTTGATGATAGTATTGGAGTTAGGGATGACAACTAAATCGACGGATACCAAGGCGAACCCAACCGAACAGGTAAGAAAATTTTAGATACGATTGGAGCATGGTTAAAATATTAGGTTTTAAGTTGTGTATGAATATTGATTTATCTGATCTAAACCCCATCTGAAATTTAACTCATTCAAAAAAACAAATAATTAACTTTAATTTATATATATATATATATATATATGTAAATATCAGGTTAATTGTTATAAATTATAACATTTACATTTGGATTCGGGTTATAAATATTTGAAATTAGTCAAGTTTGAGAATTAAAATACAAGGATTTGAGTTATAGATATTTTAAATCTGATTGGGTAAAGTTTGAGTATTAAAAATCAATACCTTATATAGTTTGAGGAATTAAAGTTTGAATATAAATGATATAAAATCTAACCGAAGTATCTATTGTTATGCCTATAAATTATTTTTTTTCCTTCTATTCTCTCTTAACAAAATTGAGTATCGCCTATGTAAGAAAAGAGTAAAGCCGAAAGGAATATATTTCATTAGTCGGATCTTGCTACATATGAAGATTGTAGGAGGTAAGGTAAAATTGTTGCGCTAATAACTCAAGAACTAATGGTATGATTTCTTGGAGAAAGTGATTGAGATATTGAAGAAATTTCAAAGTATTCAAGAAATAATTATTAATACTTATTTTATAAATTTATAAGAGAAATTATAAAACATATATGAATTAATGCTTACTCGAATGATAATTTTTTAATAGAAAGAAAGAGATACAAAAAGATAAGATGAAAATTATAAAGAGTCTAACCAAAAGTGATAGGGCCTGTTTGGGAGTGCTTTTCAAAAGTATTTTCGAAAAATTTTAAAATTTTTTTATTTTTTTTTGTTTTAAATTAATATGTTTTTGATGTTTTCAAATCATTTTGATGTGCTGATCTTAAAAATAATTTTTAAAAAATAAAAAAATATTATTGGCATGCTTTTCTAAGTGAAAAGCACTTTGAAAAGCAACAACAACCACACTCTCAAACACCCTCTTATAGTGTTAGTACTCTAAAATTTTCTTTTGAGGGGTGTTTGTTTGTCCGGAAAATGGTTTTTTGGAAATTATTTTTAAATTTTTGTGTTTGTTTGCTATTAGAAAAGTTGGTCAATGAAAAATATTTTTCAGTTAAAGAAAAATTTGGCTTGATTTTCAGGAAAAAAATTTTTTTTATTTATTTTGAGCGAAAAACATTTTTCAGAAGTTGTGAAAAATTTAGAAATATTATATTATTTGTTAATTATATTAAATTTGGTTCTCAAACTTTTGATTGATATATATTTTGTTTGAATATATTTTTTTTACTTTCATCCCTTAAAATTTAATTTTTATATTAATTTTGGTCTTTATTTTTATGATCATTATTTGCTTTTCTCTTATCATTTTTTAATTGAAATTTTTTATTTATCAAATTTGATCATCATTCTTTTGATTATTACTTATTTTATTTGAAATAATTTATAAAATTATAATTACTATTATTTTAATTTCATCATCTTTTAAATTTTTTATTATTTTTTAAATTTGATATCTATTATTTTAATTATTATTTATTTTATTTGAGATAATTTATGAAATTAGATTGTTTTTCAATTTTATTCTCATTTAACTTTTTAATTTGTAAGATTTGTTCTTCATTATTTTAATAAGCTATTTTTCATAACATAACCAAACACTGAAAAATATTTTTTAATTTATTTTTCATAACAACACCAAACATAAAAAAATAATTTATTTTTTAAAATTTTACTTTTTTAAAAACCCACTTTTCAAAAAACAATTCCAATTACAAAGTCGAGGGAGGTTTTAGGTTAATCTGTGATTGAGTGTTTTAAAGTATTTTTTTATTTAAAAATATATTAAAATAATATATTTTATATTTTTATAATTTATTTTTGATACTAGTATATTAAAATAATTAAAAATATAATAAATTAAATTTTAACGCACTGCAATCCCATATAGAAGCTCAGTTCCATTAATTTTTTTTCAAGTCACAATTTATCAAATGGAAGGTCTCTCTTTAAGAAACGCAAACCAAACCAAAATGCATCCTTATCAATTTATTAAGCTGCAAAGACTTGTTATAGTACTTCAAAAAACAATTTAATAAATATCTCATTTAATACGTGTTAGGAATTGTGATAATTATAATAGTAAAAATAGGTTAGATATTTTTAGTTATTTTTTAAAAATATATGTTTAGAATTACCGTGAGATGTATTTTTTACATATAAAATAAATGAAAAATAAATTTATAAATTGAAAACAAGTTATTTTAATTTTTATAAAAATAAAATTTAAAATACAATTATATATAGAGTATTGTCCAGTGTATATATAAAAAAAAAAACTACTTTTCTAACCAAATAGAGTTTTTTCTATGTGCTTATGTGAAAAAAAAACGGGAACTAGAAACGAAACAGTATCTTCTTCTCTCCATAAAGTCAATAAACAAGTACAAATTTGTAGGAATCTATTATTATTGCTAATTTCAAGATAATATATATGATGTTGATTTCTTACCCGGTTCTGGGTTGGATTTTCCTCCACCTATCCTCGATTCTCGGTATTTAAATACATTGCTCATCTTCTCCGCTGATTTGGCTCGACTGATACCTACCGAATATTCGAATCTCATTTTTAAAATTAATTTTACAAAAATAACATATAAGCTTAAAAAACAAATTATATCTGTATCCATAAATCATAAAATTATAAAACAGAGTCTAAACCTCAAATTCATGTATGAAATCATAAAAATTCTTAATGAATCATAAAATAAAAACCCATACACTACATTGTAAAATAAAGAGTTAGTTATAATTTATAATTTTTTTTAATTAATCTCAGTAATATAAAAAAGAATTGAATTATTCCTTGACGAGGGTTGATTATCCTTAATAGTATCTTATATAAAAAAGATTTTTTTTATTTAAAATGATATTTAATAGTATCTTAGTAATATAAACGGTACTTGATGAATCTCATTTCACATGTAACTTTTTAGTTTTTTTTTTTAGATTTAAAATACAAGTACAAAACATATATTTTTCAACTCTAAAATTAATTTTCTTATTAATATATCTTCTGTGTATCAATACATTTGGTTTTTAGTTGGAATTATTGTTTTTTTTTTAAAAAAAACATTTTACAATTTTTAAAGCAAGTTAAAAAATATATATATCAAAATAGAATGTTCATATTCTATGTGTGATTGAAATCTAAAAACAAAAATAATCATAAATATGATAAAATAAAGTTCAAAATCTATATATATAAAAAAACAATTTGAATCGATGATGAACAATTTATTATTATTATTATTATTATTATTTTAATATCAAATATATAATAATTGAGAAAGATTATCAAAATCCAAATAAAAAATTATAATATTATTTAAGAATCATGTTAAAACAGAAGAGTAAATGAATCAACATGATAAATATTTTTTTGGTATAAAACACAAAGTAAAAAAATAATAAAAAAATAATAGAAAAATGCTAGGTCTAGTGCCAGGCCTCCTAAAAATAGACGAGGCATGCACATGCCTGGAGGTTTGGCCTATATGTCTGATCTTATTTTTTATTATTAAAGAATGGATGAAAGTAGGCAAGGCATGCACGTGTTATCCATCTCCTTTTATTTTCAAAAAAAATTAAAATGAATGAAATGTCATCTGTTGCATTATATAATGCATGGTAGGCTTGTCCAATTTCCAACATCAAAATGGTAAAAAAGTGGGAGGAAAAGCAATTTTTTTTTTTTTAACAAGATAGCTATTTTTCAAAAAACAATTCACATGAAAATACACAAAAAAAAAACACCTTACAAACCTAAATAAACCCACTAATGCCTTTAAAGTAGTAAAAAATCAGTTAAAAATTGAAAAATTAAACAAAGATTGCACGACTTTGAAAGTTCCAATTTATTTTTTTTTCAATAAGAAAAGAACCAAAAACTATTATTAGAAAACACTTTTCATCAAATAAAATTGATCATTTTTTTTAACTAAAATTGTGATAACCAAATACTCCATTTTTTTACTGCCATTTTTTATGAATTTTTCTCTTATCCAAGGATTGAATAACAACAAAAATAAACTATGGAGCCAAAATAAAAATTAAAAAAAATTAGGTATAGATTATCTCATTGGCTC
The DNA here is from genome assembly GCA_030145905.1 of Populus davidiana. Taxonomy (NCBI): domain Eukaryota; kingdom Viridiplantae; phylum Streptophyta; class Magnoliopsida; order Malpighiales; family Salicaceae; genus Populus; species Populus davidiana. Next base: position 8,529,484 of record CM057807.1, read on the forward strand.
ATGTTTTAGTCATTTGTCTTTTAATTTAATAGACCTATCATAACTTCGAGGTAAATTTCATCTAATTAGGCTGGAAAGAGACTGAATTGAATAAAAAAGAAGTTGTTTTTTAAAGGAATCATTAACTTCACTGTTTATTTCCTTGATGTTTTAGGCAATTCCTGCTTTGTGCAGGAAGGGGCTGATGTTCATGACAAGCCGTGCAATCTTACTAATTTCTTGACATTTCATGCAATCGTATTAAATCCTTTGATTAATCTATTTTGCTTTAGTATTCATAATTAAAAAAATATTATCTTATTAGTAGGACTTATATTCATATTTCATCTTACTTATTTCTAAGATTATTTTAATATTAAATTAATAATTTTATAAACAGAGAAGCATTTTCCTGCAACTCTTGAGCCAGTCCCAATACATATTTTTTTATACGATTTATCTTTTAAGTTTTATATTATATGCTTTTAACTTATATTCTTCTTTACTATTTTATTTATTGCTTTCTTGGCTTAGACGTTGTTTGTAAATGCGGTAGTGATTATTTTTTAAAATATTTTTTACTCGAAAAAAATATCAAAATAATATATATTTTTTATTTTTTAAAATTTATTTTCAACATCAATATATCAAAACGACCCAAAAACATTAAAACAAATAATTTGAAGAAAAAAATCAAATTTTAATTAAAAGCAGATGAAACTCACACCCAAACACCTGCTTAATTACCTTAGTTTACCTACATTTTGTCCTTTTTTTATTATAATTTATTGAGTTTTTGAGTCTTAAAATCTTAATTATCTTTATTTTTTAAATCTAATTACTTTTTAATCCATGGAACTTGTATAAATTTATTCACCCATACTTTAACATGTTGGAGTTGGTCATGCAGGTGAAAATTGAAACCATGTAAAGGATTAAAGGTCTTTAAGAATAGAAGATATGTCTTGTGTTATTTGTCTCCACGTGAGAGATTGATGAGAATGTGAAAACAAATGACAATCACATACACAATGACTGAAAAATAGGCTTCAAATTAAGGAACGATTTCATGGCTGCAAATTAGGGAATGATTTTGTGGTAATTTATGGGGAGAAATCATGGCTATTTTACCAAGACATATTTATAATCATCCAATGAGACTTGCATGCTAAGGGGTGTATGTTTATATATAATTGTCATATATAATTTATCAATTATACCATGTAAAGAGACCTGATTAAAATAAAAAAAATCCATCGTTAATATATTAAGTATATATTGAAAACTTGATTTGTTGCATTTTAATTTTATATGCATAAAACTAGAGTTTCATTCATGGATAACTTGTTGAAATACTCAAAGTTACCATTAACAAAATATATTTAATGCTAAAAAATTAGGTCCTACATAAGTAAACTTATATGATTTAGATAAATTACATATGATCATATAATATTAGAGGTAATAATTAGGTGAAACATATATAATATATTTAGGTAAAGAGTTGTCACCTCACTAATTTAAGAGTCATATAGAAATACGATTGATAAGTTATGTTATCTACCTAATTTAATTTATTTTAACTTGATGAGTTATATAATGTCATATAAATTAAATGAGATCCTAGTTCACAAGAAGATCAAGCAAGATCTCCCTAATTAATAGTAAGGGTTATTAATTTGCAAGAAAATAATAGAAGACTAAATTATGATTAAAGAACTTATCTAAGTTTAGTTTTAAATATTTATGTATAAAACTCATACTCGTTATCATTACATGAATAGGTTGATATATAAAAAATTAACTAGACCAAACTTCTCAGATTTGTACTGCAATGTGAGAATTGTCCTCAAGCAAGAAAGAATACTATATGTTCTTAAGAATCCGATTCCTCCTGCCATGATGAGGATATTGATGAAGAAGTTAGGAATGAGTATCAATGTCATATTGCTGAGGATGAGCATGCTATATATGTGATGTTGGCCATAATGTCACCTGAACTTCAAAGATAACATGAAGATATGGATGTCAAAAAATAATTATGCATCTCAAAGAGTTGTTTGATGCAATTAGTAGGACTGAGAGATATAAGACTTCTAAGAAATTATTCCATTGCAAGATAATATAGGGTTCCTCTGTGAACACTCAAGTTTTAAAAATGATTGATTATATTTAGAAATTAGGCTATTTGGGCTTTGTTATGAACTATGAACAAGTGTTGACTTGGTCTTGTAGTCTTTACCTATATATATATATATATATATTGCAATTCATTATGAACTATTGCATGAATAAGTTGGATAATATGTTGCCATAACTATTTAATATGCTTGAAATTACCGAAGGGGCTTTAAGAAAGAGAAAAGACTTTGTTCTCATAGTTTAGTCTTTTAAAAAGTCTAAAAAAGAAGAACATGAAAAAACAATGTTATGCCTTTAAAGCATAAAAGCATGCTGGGGCATCAAGAAAGAGAAGGACACTTGTTATCATATGGCGAGGTAAGCCAGTGAAAGAGGAATTGCAAGGAGTATTGTGCAACTATGAAGGATAAGAAACTTACTAAGGCTTTTACGTATATTTTTAAGAAATATCTTTATACTTCACATAGTAGTTCTTGAATATTAAATATTATGTATGATTTTTACATTTGCAATTATATACAAGAACTAAGGAAAAATAAAAGATTGTATAAAGACAAAATAGACCTACTAGTTGGCAATGAAGTAAGAATTGTTGCATTAGTTGTAGGAACTTATTATTTATCTTTGCTATGTGGGCTGATACTAGAACTTGATAATTATTATTTTATTTCAGTACTTTCTAGAAACATTGTATCTATTTCTTACTTGGTATTGAATGGATTTAAATTTATTACTGGGGAAAAATTTTGTTCCTTTTATAATGATTATGTTTATTATAGATATGATATTTATATGAATGGTTTGTATATACTTAATTTTAAAATACCCATGTTCAATATAAACAACAAGAAAGATAGATTAGATAATATAAATCATATTTATGACATTATAGACTATATCATATTAATACAACAAGAATCACTAAATTACATAGAGAAAGAAATTTTTGATCATTTTGATTATGAATCGTATAAAACTTGTGACACTTGTTTATTAGATAAGATGACCAAAACATCATTTATTGGAAATAGTGAAAGGTCTAAAGAATTGTTAGGTGTAATACATATAAATGTATTTAGATCAATGACAATACATGTTATAGGTGGATATACATATTTTATCATATTTATTTATGAATATTTTAGATATAATTATGTGTATTTGATGAAACATAAGCCTGAATCATTTAAAATGTTCCAAGATTTTAGAAGTCAAGTTGAAAAACAAACTAGAAAAAGTATTAAAATACTTTGATCTAATCGAGGTGGTGAATATTTAAGCCAAGATATTCAAGATTATATAAAAAAGAATGTGATTCTCTTATAATAAAAATCTCCTAGAACACTATAACATAATAGAGTTTATGAAAACAGAAATTGCTCCCTATTTGATATGGTACGGTCTGCGATGAGCTATGCGAACCTTCACCTTTTTGTTGAGGCTATGTCCTATAAACTACTACTTACATTTTAAATAGGGTTGCATTAAAATTTGTTGACAAGACTCTATATGAGATATTAGATGGTAGGAGATCAAACTTATCATACTTAAAAGATTTGGGGATGTGATGTTTATGCGAGGCGTATTATATTTGAAAAACTAAGAGCCAAGTAAGATAAATAAAAGTTTATGGAATATATAAAAAAACTATTGGATATTATTTTTATCATGCTATTGAATAAAAAAATATTTGTCTCAAATTATGGTATATTCTTGGAGAAAGAATTTGTTCTTGAAAAGAACAGTAAGAGAAAAATAGACCTTTAAGAAGTTCAAGAATCATAATTTGACATCCAAATGAAACTTAAGCCCCATGCTATAAGATTGTATGTTCAACGTGAAGATCAAGAAATACAAGAACTCCATAGATCTAGTAAGACACATTGTGCACCAATGATATATAGACTTCTTATGAAAGCTTGAAATGATAAGTTGCTTATACTTGATGACCTTACCAGCTATATATAAACAATATCTAAATTGATTATGAGAAATAGTAGAGGCCATGAAATTCAAAATTGATTCTATATACACCAACCAGGTCTTGATTTTGATTGATCAACTTGAAAGGATATAACCTATTAGATATAAGTGGGCCTTTAAGAAAGACTGATATAGATAGCAATGTATAAACATACAAAGCTAGATTAGTTGCTAATAGTTACATACAGACAAAGGGGTTGAGTTTGATGAAACCTTTTCAATAATAGCTATATTAAAATATATGAAGATTTTGCTTGTTATAGCTGTATACCATGATTATGAGATTTGAAAATAGATGTCAGAACTGTATTCCTAAATAAAGACCTTTATAAAAAAATGTATATGACACAACTTGAAGGTCTTAAATATAAGAAATTTGCCAACAAAGTATGCAAGTTTCAAAAATTTATTTATAGACTTAAGCAAGCTTCAAGGAGTTAGAATATTAATTTTGATGAGAGAACTAAATAAATAAAAATTAAAATAATAAGGACAATATATGGGAGATGAAGAAATCAAAAGAGGATGAAATAAAAAAAATAATCTAATTTTATAAAACATTTCAAATAAAAAATAGTAACAAAAAAAAGAAGGGATCAAATCTGAAGGAAAAATAAATTGAAGGGTTTGTTTGAATATTTAAAATGTCATGCATGAAAATCGAGGTGCAGAGAGAAAAGAAAAAAAAGAAAGAAAAGCCCACTAGCACCATACCAGAGGTTATAACACAACACACACCATCATGAGAGGGAGATGATGTTGAGATGAATCCAACAATATCAAGAAAGCCCAATATTTATCGTTGGAAGCCACTACACATGTCACCTGAAAGTAGCAGAGTGCCTAACACGTTTATGAATGTACCAACCACTTTTTAGTTTTTATTAATATTTTATATTTATTAAAAGACTAAATTGCTCTTAAGTCAACATGAATATAACAAAAAAACATAATATCAAAAGATAAAATAGCCCTTGGATGACTTCCTATCACCTTTTGATTTTTAAGAGTATTTGTGTCATTTAATTGTTCTAACTAGAAGGGAAAGAAGAAAATAACCCTAGATGATACTTTATTATTATTTTTTAATTTTAAGGGTATTTTAGTAATTTGACTATGTTAAAAAAACAAAAAAATTCGAGTTTTTCTCGATAAATTGCATAATGACTAATGGATCATAAAAAAAATTGAATTACTCCCAATACCAAGGTTATTGCGTTTTTAAAAGAGTAAAATGACAATTATATTGTAGTGATGAATAGTCAATTAAGTTTATATACATGGTAAATTTACCTTCCATCATAGATCTTTTGTTATATAATGGTGGTGAATTGTAAATTGAATAAATTTACCTTCCCTTGTAGCTTTTTTATAATAATAATAATATCCCATTCAATAAATACTTGGTTCTTTTATTATGATAAAAACCTTACGTTTCATAATAGGGAAAAAGTTTTCCCAAACTAGCAACATAGGTAAAGTTTTTATTTTTTCTATAGTAGTATAGTTTGACTATTTGCACAGGCCAGACCTGCACTACCTCAGATGCATAAATAACACGTGCGTCTCTTGTAATTTTTTTTTTTTGTTATACATGTGTCAACATATCAATATTTTTAATGGTTAAAATATATATTGAATATAATTTTGTAGTAATTTAACTGATTAAATTTAAAATTATATAATTATTAATTTTAAAACTCATAAAATTAATTAAAATACATGTAATATAATTTAGATATTTATATTATTAATAATAAAAAATTGTATTACATGCGCTGCATGCGGGGATGATGTTAATTTTAGACGGTAAGTGGGAGTCATCTCCAGGTCCAAAGTTAATTTTTTCGATGTCTATTGATTCGCCGTGTCCAGATTTAAGTGTCATCAATTTAGCTCTGTGTCTCATTCATTCTTTCATTTTCTTTTCTAAATTCTCTCACCTCCTTTAATTATTGTGCCAACCCATTTCTTTTTCTTTCCTTTCTACCTACTTCCCTCAATTTTTATATTTAATTCATTTATTTTTATTACTATAAAATTAAATGAATTTTGCTATAAAATAATGAAATAAACTTCTAAAAATTAAAAAAATAGTTAGTTTTTGGTCAGCTTAAATTAAAATAAGTTTATTTTTTTCATAAAAATAACGGTTGAAACGATAATAATAATAGAAATAAAATTAATTAAATATAAATTTTTAGGTAACAAATGCATTTTAAGTAGAAAAGAAAGAAATATATTATCAAATTGTAAAATAGTAATATATATATATATATTACTTTTGATTTTATTTATTCAATATATATATTACTTTTGATTTTATTTATTCAATCTCATCCACAACTCAGTCTCTCCGTCTCTACAACGCGCAAGCTGACCAATTTTCACGCAGGCTCTCCTCTCAGTGATCCTCGAAAGGGGGAATAGAGTCACCGAGTTTGATGGGCCTTAACTTTCCTCTTTCTTTTCTTTTTCTTCATCTTCATCAATGGCCAAATCTCTATTCATCCCTGCACCTATAAACAACACTGTACATCTTCTGATTCTCCATAGATCACCAATCACACCTTTTCACCTTCTCCTCATTCTCCTCCATTCCCTCTTATAATAGCCAACCTGGTTCTTCCGTTTGTTTTCTCTCTGTTAGTTTTGGTTGCTTTCAAGGAAAGAAAAAAAAAACCACATATCAACAATGCCATCTGTGTTTCTTTATCATGTGGTGGGAGATCTGACGGTGGGGAAGCCAGAGATGGTGGAATTCTATGAGACAGAGACGGTAGAATCTGCGATTCGGGCAATAGGAGAATCGACAGAGTGTGGGATTCCAGTTTGGAAGAGGAAATCTCATGTGGGCATGATTGAGAACAGTGAAACGAGACTACAGAGGTTTGTTGGTATCCTTAATTCGCTTGATATTGTGGCTTTTTTGGCTTCAACTGAGTGCTTAGAGGATCGGGATAAGGCCATCAAGACTCCAGTCTCTCAGGTTGTTGTTCCTAATACTTCGCTTCTCAAACAGGTTGATCCTGCTACAAGGTTAGCTCTTTATTCTAATTTCTCTAACGCCACGTAGTATAACATTCACATGGATTCGTGGTTATGTGATTATGATTATGAATCTGAATTTTTGGTTGTTATAATCATGCACTCTTCTTGTTGTTACTGTTTTTTAAGTTGTTTATAATTCTTTGATTATCTTTAATTGATCGGTCTGTTCTCTTCTCTTTTTTGTACCGAAAGACTTTCTGATCACCAGCCTTTGACCTTTCACTTGAGAGTTTTGATGTACAACAGCATGCCAACAAGCTAACGTACAGTGAGGTTGGTCGTACAAGACCATGCCAACATGCCATTGCTATGATAATGAATTACCATGCCAACATGCCATTGCTATGATAATGAATTATACGGAGTATGCCATGAAGTATTTCAATTATTTTATGACATATAAAGTTGCCTGGTGCTTGCAAATTAGCGTGACCCTTTTAATTTATTTTTTCACCCTCAGATACATGCATCAGTTCTCGTGGTTATGTTTCTGCCTTCTTGCAAATGCTATGCTTGTGGAATTTGTCATCAACGTTGTTGATCTTCTTCATGGTGGCACTTGAATCATCATGTTCATTCCATTCTTCTATCTTTGTTTCCTCTCTTGTGTGCATGCAAAGTAAGAAATCAAAATGCTATTATTAATAACAAAGTATAAGCATACTCCCCTTGCTACTCCATTTTGCTTTTGTTTCTTGTCAACATCTGATTGTTGATATCATACCTTTTCTCATGTTAAGGGTACTGTTTCTTCTCTATTTGGCCTGTCACCTTTTCCTTCTATCTAGTATATCTGCTTTGTGCTGTATACGTGCTGCTTTGAGATGGGACAGGGTGGGGGTGGGAGTAGACTTGGGTGTTCACTACTGTATTTGAACAATTTCTCCATGATATGCTTGTGTTTGCTCAAGGAGCATGGTCTGGATTCAATCCATTCAGATCCCCTGCTTTCTCATGTACGTTTCAAATGACTCCTTGATGGTAATCATGGTGCCAGAAACTATGAAACCAAGTGATGTGTAACTTAATTGGGTACTTACCTTATCCTATGGGAAATACCACTTCTCTTTCTTAGGGGTCAGCAAAAAAACCGAAAAACTGATTAAACTGAGAAAGCCGAAAAAAAAAAAACTGAGAAAACCAAACCATTAAAAAAAAACCAGATTAAATCGGTTAGAATATTTAAAAAAATATTCGGTTTGGTTTTGATTTCATAAGCTTGAAACCGAAAAACATAATCGAACCGAACTAAAAAAATAAAAAAACCAAACCGAAATAAACTGAACCAAACCAAAACCAAGCCCATTAGAAAATAAAAAAAACCCCAAAAAACAATATAGTTTTTGGTTTTTAATATAAAATAATCGAACCGAAACCAAACGACACCAAAACCGAACCAAAACAGGTTGGTTGGGTTTCGGTTTTTAATAAAATAACTGAACGAAACCGGTCGGTTTGAACCGGTTTCAGTTTGGTTTCGGTTTTATGTTTTGTATTTTACAAAACTTTGGTTTGGTTGTTTTTATAGGTAAAAACCGAACCGTACCAAAAATGATCACCCCTACTCTTTCTCACATATTCTTTATCTTAATGCATCAAGGTGTCTTGGTAGGATTGAATTGAATGGACCAAGTTGTTAACTATGGTTGTTGGGTAGTTGGATAACACTCTTTCCATCGCAAGAGCTTTTGAAAGAATAAATGTATGCTTAGTAATTTGACTGTTTTTTTTTTTTTTGTTTAGGAATCCTAATACTATTTAGATTCTATACTAGTTATATAACTTTCAATAATATTTCTTTTCAAATAAGGGTTAGGATTTAAACCTAGAACTTGAATAAGTAAAGCTTCTTGGCTTTTTTTTTTTTCAGACATATTATTATTTTTATCAATCATAATATGTGCTAAGAGGTTGTATACAAATCCTAAACCTATTTTCCTAGTTCCAATTTCAATTTTCCTCTATAGTAGCCGTTTATTTTCTATTCTTTGTAGTTTTGAGTTGATTTTTCTTTCCACACTATGTCAAATTTGTATAAGAGTGAAACAATCCTCAAACTTGTATTAGGGTTTCAATCCCTTAACCATGTTAGGACATGTTATAGGTTGTAGATAGAGAAATCAAGATTGCCAAATAATATTGGTTTTGATAGGTCGTATCATTGAACATTAGTTGTGTGATAGTGATGCTTTGCAACAAAAGGAACTAATGAATGCTTGAATGGAGATTCCAGAAGGCGACCACGACTACTTTATATGTATATAAAGTAGTCATAAGAATAAAAACTTAGTTCATGATGATGAAGCCCTAAACCATATGGTGCAAAGGAGGATTGAAAGGGTGGAGAAACTTTACACTTGAATGAAAGAAGAGAGTTGAGGAGCAACAAATACAAAAGATGAACAATTCCTCAGTAAAGAAGTAGTGGATTGGAATTCTTTGCCCCATCTATAACAAAATAGATCTGGATCAAGATTTTTTTGCCAATCTATAATGTTTATTTTAATGGTGATTATGATGTTAATTATAACAACATAGTTAACATCATAATCACCATCAAAATAAACATTATACACAATCCCAATCAATATCTATTTCATTATAGATGGACAAAAAATTCCAACCCATAACTACTTATTTCTCTAGAAATAAAGTGTTTTGTGCTTGGAGCTCATCAACTCTCTTCCTCCGTTAAAGTGTGGTGTTGTTCCTCTCTTCCAGTCTTCCTCGCACCAGATGATTTACAACTCCAGCATCATGAAAGGAGTCTTCATCCTTCTGACTACCTTATGATTTGTCTAAATGGTTGTGGTCACCTTCAGTAATCTCTATTTGGGCTCCCACTGGTTTCTTTTGTTGCGAAGCGTCAATAACGCATAACGTAACATGGGAAGAGAAATCAACTCAAAACAAGAAAGAATAGGAAATTGATGGCTTAAATAGAGAAGAAAATTTGAAGTTGGAACTAGACAAATAGGTTTATAGTTTGTAGAAAACTTATAATAATAATAATAATAATATGTATGAAAAATAAGCTAGGTAGCTCTATTTATACTAGTGCTAGACCTTAAGCCGAATCCTTATTGGAAAAAGGAGTCTTTATTGAAAATTATTTATTTAATATAGAATCAAACTTGTGTTAAAATAATAAACTAAATTAGAAATGTCAAATTACGATGGAAAACATTTATTATTTCAAAAGCGCCTGTGTCACTTTCCCTTTGTAATCTATCATCTAACTCCTTTCCCACTATTAGGCATTACAGAATCCGCTCGACAGGCTGACCTGTCTGTAAAGGGGAAGGGCTGCTATACCAATTGGTCATTGGATAAATAAACTGGACATGTTCTTATATTAGTGTTTCTAGAGTTGGGTACTTGGGATTGGATAAAAGTAGAAAATAAAGGTTTTCTACGAGAATCCATCCTCAGAGCACTAGGAATCCATCTTAAAGGCTATGGGGAAATTGATCTCTATAATCATAATTTTAATTTTCAAATATCAAATCATTCATCATATGGCTGCTCCAAATAGAGAATTTGTGTGCTTTGATACACATCCTAAAGGTCCCAAAGGGCCCTAATCACAAGAGCATAAAACATCAATTATCATAAAATTCATAATAATACCAAAATGCGCAACACAAACACACATCAACGTAAATAAAGAAGTTCTCTAAAATTTATAAACCTCTAAGTTAAAAAGCATGCCTTGTTAATGGATGGTGTGATCTAAATACCTCTTTCCTTGATTGTATCAACCTAAATAAGGTGAGATTGGTGGGGATTGTTAAGGTGAAGAGGCTGGAGGCACGATGATTTAATATTGGATTTATGAAGAGTTGTAGTTTTGTAATATTAAATGGTGGAGAAACATGGTTTCTTCATTCTTGGTTGACTTGCATACTCATGTGCAATAGAGAGGAGATGAAAGAAAGAGTAAATGCTGAAAAGATTTTTTTTCATGCAACTATAGGAAGTTAATCTAAATTTGAAATTGGATTTTTTGTGGTAGATTTTCTCTCATTTTTGATATGGTTTTCTTAGGGGTTTGTATATAGCACTATTCTGGGGCTCCTTACATAATTTTTCTCCATATAAATAATCTTTATATTTGTACATGTTCTATTTGACAGGTTTTGTTTCTTGTCTCTCTCTTTGTATGGTTGTGTGTTAGTATGCATCTAGAGACAAACACATAATCCGTGCCAGAGTGCATCCTTATTGGAAAATACTTTTCCTTAATCATCTTGTAAACTGAGCCTTTTTTCTGTCGAGAAATCCCAAGGCATTTGTCAATTTGTTCCTCGTCAGTTTATATATGTACAAGAGGATAAAGTTTAGATTCTACGAGAATTTAAAAATGTCATGTGATTTGATCGGGTACCACATACAGAAACTTGCAATGCATTCCTGAGAATAGAGTTCATATAGGAAATGCCTTTTTTGTGCTTGTGGTAGGTTGATAGATGCCTTGGAAATGATGAAGCAAGGTGTAAGGCGCCTTATTGTTCCAAAAAGCATGGGATGGAAAGGTATGAGCAAGCGATTCTCAATTCTCTACAATGGTAAGTGGCTCAAGAATGCTGATACATCCAATAGCAGCAGCAATAATAACCTGACCATCAACACCAACCGTCCCTCCTCATCTTCTGGCACTTCCAACCGCGACAAATTTTGCTGTCTCTCTAGAGAAGATGTCATCCGTTTTCTCATTGGATGCCTTGGTGCTCTAGCTCCGCTCCCTCTTTCCTCCATCTCATCCCTTGGAGCCATTAACGCAAATTACAACTCATTAGAATCCTCTCTCCCAGCCATTGAAGCAACAAGAAAGCTGCCTGAAGATCCCAGTGCGATAGCTGTTGTGGAGCCCATTCCAAATGGTCAATGTAAGATCATAGGGGAAATATCAGCCTCTAGATTGTGGAAATGTGATTATCTGGCTGCAGCATGGGCTTTAGCAAACCTCTCCGCCGGGCAGTTTGTGATGGGGGTCGAGGATAATGACACATCAAGATCACTACCGGATTTTGCAGTTAATTCAGCAGCTGATGATGATAATACAGCTCACGGGGCTGGTTCAACAAGGCTGAGGAAATTCAGCAGTAGGAGCATTGGATTCAATCCAGGAAACTCAATCGGAATTGGCCGGAGTATTTACAGGGGTCGAAGTGCTCCCCTGACATGTAAAATTACGAGCTCATTGGCTGCAGTGATGGCACAGATGCTTTCTCACAGGGCAACCCATGTATGGGTGATCGAGGATCATAGTGATGACGTTTTAGTTGGGGTGGTCGGTTATCGTGACATCTTGGCTGCGGTAACAAAACAACCTGCATCTGTTACTCATGTGAATCGACCTGAGGCTTTTGCAACTTTGTGTTGAACAACGAAGGTTTTGCAACTGAGTTTTTTTAAATTTTTATTAATTGTATTTTTTCTGTGATTGTAGTTAAGACACTGAAGAGTGGAGATATAAGCTTATGGGAAATTGTTGATGAGTTGAATAATAATGTTTTAATATCTGTACTCTGAACGATGGTGTTTTGCAACAACTACAACTCTACAAGCGTTTTATTATTTAAAAATAAAATTAACAGAAACTTTAAATCGCCTAGTCAAAATACTGTACACCTAGTCTAAATTTACGCAATGATTTTTTAGCCATTAAAAAAAAACCCTAATGATTTTGGGGTAAATTCATTTTTTTCATGATGGAGGGTATATATGATTTTTATTTTTATTTTTATTTTTAGAAATAATAAAATAACTTATCTAATCTTAAAGTGAAAAAAGTTTAATGCTGATATAAGGGGTATTGAAGTATTTTTATTTTTTTTAAATAGATATTTTTACCCTTAAAATTAATAAAAAATAAGCCATTGGTTTAGAGGTTTATTATAATTCTCACACATTTTTTTTTAATTATATAAGCATGAAGGATAATTTGGTCTTTTAAAGATATTTAATTAATATTTAAATTTAAAAAATTGTTGGTGTCTACTGTACACGTGCTGGCCCGTGAGCGGCGTGTGCGGTGTCTTTCAGTGTTCAAGTTTGCCTTTCTATCATGTCAATGGAAACTCAATTGCTTCACTTCCTCCTAGTGTAACATGTGTTAGCGATGCTTGAGTGGTTTGTCGTCGATGAACTTTTTTTTTATCTTTTTTTTTTTCTCATCCCCTGAAAATTACAGGCTGGTCTTGTTATTGTTGATATTTTAACTTTAGTCCTCATTCTTTTGATTTTTAATTTTTGTTCTCGATCCTTTTGTAAAAAAATTATTTGTTTTTCAATTTTAATTTGTCATGTTGTTTTTCAATATGATCCTTATTTTTTTGATTTTTAATTTTTTTCCTTATCTTTTTATAAAAGTTTTATTAGTTTTTAATTTCATCATTCAATCCATATTTATGGTGTATTATTTTTTTCAATTTTGTCTTCATTCTTTTAATTTTTTTTTTGTTAAAGTTATTTTTCTTTTCAGTTTAACCCTCTAATTGAAAATTTGTAGTTGCTCTCTAATTTATTTTTTATTTCAATTTTTACCTTCATTGTTTTAATTATCACTTTTTAAATCTTAGATCCTTTTGCGTGATTGATTTTTTTTTCTTCTCGATTTCATCTTTCATCATTTGAAATGATGGTGATTGGGCTTCATATATTTTTTTTTTTAGTGTGTATGATGCTTCTAGTCCAATGTCTCATATTAAAGATTTAGAAAGTTAATGCAGGTCGACTTCCTTTTTCTTACCTAATTTTCTTTCTCAATTTCATCGTTTGACATTAATTTTATTTTTTTAAAATAAAAATTTCATCATTCGACATTGATTGCAATTTTTTATTATCTTATTTTGATTTTTTGTTCTTCAATTTAATCCATAATCATTTGGTTTAGTTTGATTTTATATCAGATTTAATCCTTATTCTGTTGGTTTTTTTTCTTATCCTTTTACTAATTGAGTTTCTTTATCAATTTCATCCCAAGAATTTAATTTCAATTTATTTTTATGTTAAATATGATTCTTATTCTTTTTATTATTGTTTATGTTGTTTAAGGTCCTCTTTTATCGTATTTTGTTTTTTGTAATTTCATCCCTCCACAATTTTTGATAGAGGATGTTGCTTTTTGTTTTTTAGCTTTCTATGGAGTTAGTTAATTCCTCATAATTAGTGTCGCACATGTGCGGTGTCGTGACAATTGTCCAGCACTCAAGGAAAATGGATATGATCTATCTGGCAAATATGAGGAGACAAGAAATTTTTGTCTTTTATCAGTGGAAAATTTGAATGGGAGTCATTACTTAGTATTCTGGTAACTAGGAACCTTAACTAGTCTTAGAGATCGGGTACGGAGATTGGTTGTGTAAAGAGAAGGTATTAGCACCCTAACTACGCCCTACCTAAGGTAGGCTGCATTGTTTTAATGTTTGATAAAAACTATGGTCTTATTGTGTTTTTTAATTGTTGGTCTGTCTAAGGTTCAAGAAAAGCCCTTTTTAATAAGGAGGTTCTTATCTTAATGAGGTAAAACCTAACCGTTATAGCGTCAAAAAAAAATTAAATTTAATATTCAGAATATGTATTACTTGTAATGTCGTACCCCGGATACTAAAAGACAAACAAAATAAATTTTTGTTGTTTTTGAAATTTTAGCCAATGTTCTTTTGACTTTAATAAACTGGTTAATAAAGCCAAAATGAATGCTAAAACAATGTTTTTTGGTGTATGAAAAACACAATATGATTTTGTAGCTTTGAGACACTTGACCGTATGCACAAAAATATTTTTTCCTTCAATTTTTTTTTTTTGCATCTTGGATTTTGGAAGTTTTGATAAAAACCGAGTATTTTAATACCGGATTTGTATTTTTAATAACATAAAAATACTACTCGATATTAATCAAAATGACATAAAGATACGCGGGAAAATTGTAAAAGTTTAAAAAATATTTTTGAAATTTTTTTTATTTTAAAAAAACAACTGGGCCGGACTTGGCCCAACCATTCTGGGTTGGGCTTGACCTGACCCATATACTATGGGCTGGACTCAGCCAAGCTGCGTGAGCTGGGTTGATGTTCCAGCCCATAACCAAATAAGGTAGTTACTATGCATGAGCACAGTAATCAGGCTACTCTGCATTTGCTGCAGAACGTGATTTATTCACGTTCTGCATGAAAATGTAGGCGAGGCAAACAAACAGGGAAAAGGGAGGCACAATTACCTAGAGTGACGGTGATGTTGGCGACTGCTGGCGGCATCGAAAGCTGTAGGGGTGGTGGGTCGCCTTCTTCTCCCTCTGTTTTTCTCTGCTTCTTTTTTTTTTCTTATGGTTTCTACCTTTCTTCTTCCCTCTCTCTATGTTTTTTCCTTCGTTTTTATTTCAAGTCTCTCTTGTGCTCCCTTTGTTTTCCTTTTTTTCCCCTTCCCTCTCCTTTTTTTTTTTTTCCTGCTATATTTTTTTCTCTTCTTTTTTCTGTTCTTTCTCTCCCTAATTTGTTCCTCTTTTTTTTTTTTCCCAATCTTCCCCCTTTCTTTTTTCGTGTCTCTCTTCTGTTCTCCCCTGTGCCTCTTCTTTGCCTCTGTATTTATAGGCAGAGAATGGCAGTGACAATAGGGAGAGACATGGCTAGGGCGGCCACTGTGCTACCGCCCCACAATTGCCCGAAGAGGCATGTCTCCTCCATTTCTCCAACACGTGGGAGGCCACGGGTCAGCTGAGCAAATGGGTGTCCTTGGTCGGCGTCTTTTTAGGTCACCGGGGGAAGAGAAGTCAGTGAGAAACAGGGGAACAAAACTTTCTTCTTCCCCTGTTTTCTGCGCGTCCAGGGGAAGAAGAAAGGCTAATGTGCCATTCAAAATGACACCGTTTTGAGCTCATTTTTTTTTAATAGTGTATGAAACGACGCCGTTTTAGCCAAACGCGTTGTTTCATTTAAAAGGAAAAACGTGGCAAAAACGTGTTATAGTTCACATTGGTCCTCAATTTGTAATTTGTTCAATCAAGTCCTAAATTGCAATTTTGATTTAAAAATCAATGCAATTGCATCCCTGCCAAAAATCAAACAGTGGCTTTAAAGTTGGTTGCTTTTTTCACTTTGGTCATTGGTCTTGAATTTATGCAATTTGATCCTCAATTTGTCAATAAACTTCTAATTTCTTCAAATTGGCCCCTATTTCGGTTTAATTACAGCCCCTCTATTTACGTGTGTTTTTCATTTTGGTCCTTAGTTTCAAATTTCTTCAATTAAGTCCCTAATTGGCCATCAAACATCAATATTTATGCAATTAAACCCCTGATTTGACCAAATTAACTCTTAAAAATTATAATTTGACCCCAAAACTTTAAGTTCTTCCAATTAAAGCCTAAATTGACTTCAAAATCAATTTTTATTGCAATCAAACCCTCTGTAAATTCAATTAAACCTTCAAAAAAATTTAATTGAGTCCATAAACATCTGATTTTGGACTTTTCTTCCTCAAATTGAATATTCTTTGTCAATAGGGCTATCATTAGTCAATAAAATACTGTTAAATTTCAATAGGGCTATCATTAGTCAAAGAAAATTATAATGTTGTTATAATTATGAGATTCCTATTGCATCCAAGTATTTTTTCTAAAATATTTATGGTCGATACTCTCTTAAATACCATATATTTATTAGAGTCGTAGAGACTAGTACATATTATGTTCTTTTCTTTATGAAAGGAAGCAACTATTCTCATTAGCTAAGGTATAATGGATACTTATAACTAATATGTAGGTGCTTGTCATAAGACATGCACACTAAATTGATCCGCATGAGAATTTCATATGGAGAAATCACTTATGTCTATGGAAAGGCTCACATGATGGTTGTATAAGTGATCATTAGACTTGAGATCACTATGTTATTTTATATAGAGAATATGCTTTCATCCTTTACATGTTATCTTAATTGAGGTAATTGTTGTTACTTATTTTAGGACCCCACATAAACAAAAAAAAGTGAAAATACAAAAAAATAAAAAAAAATGATGGAAGAAAAATAAAAAAATATCTATCAGTTGCGAAGAGCATATCAGAACCCTTATAAAATTGCAAAAAATTGGTTGAGGGGAGTCAAAATATACAACATTGAAAAATTTAATCCTGTTGACAAAAAGAATTCAGTTTTTGAGGAAGAAAATTCAAAATTAAATATTTAAGGACTTAATTGGATTTTTAGAGGTTTAATTGAATTTATTGAGAGCTTAAATGAAAGAAAAATTGATTCTTGAAGTCAATGTAGGCTTTAATTAAAGTTAAAGGGCTGAATTGCAAATTTTAAGAGCTAGTTTGGTCAAATCAGGGGTTTAATCTCATAAATATACAAGTTTGATAGGTAATTAGGGATTTAATTGAATAAATCAAAGATAAAATGTCAACTTGCAAAAGGCATGTGACTTTAGGGATTGAAATTGGTGAAATCAGGAGCCAAATTGAATACAATTAAAAGTTTGATGGTCAATTGAAGGTCCAATTGAACAAGTAAAAAACCAAGGACTAGTTTGTAAAAGGCACTTAACTTTAGGGTTGTGAATTGAATTTGAAACGGGTGAAATTGCATGAAATTAAAAGTTTAAGAGATAATTAAAGGTGAAAGTAAAAGAAATTGAAAGAATATAGATTAAATTGAAGTTTACCAAATTCCAAATTTAAAACCCTAATTTGTAGGGTTTAACTGAAATGACATCATTTAGGTTATTGTGCATCCCTTTCTTTAACCGAATAGGTTTATCGAGTTGCAACATTTAGGTGAATGAACATGACATATTCGATCATCTCAAGACCTCTAATCACCATTGTGTGATAGAGGAGGTTCCCCTCCATTAGGTTGTGCCACCTTTACTCAATGTTTGTACATCACTTGCCATGTGAAAGCCCTCAACTTCTTGACCCAAGTTAGCCTTGACTGTTTTAGAGAAATTTAACAGTGTTACATCCAATTTTGGTTCGATGGTAAAGAAGCTACAAACCTCTAAATAAAGTGTGTTTTGATCCTAGTGGGAGAATAACACCCCCTCTATAATGTTTATGATTTGTTTTGATCCAACAACCCTGAATTGCTCACATTTAATTTATAGAACATGCACCTTCGATCAACCATTTTTGGCCAAAACTTCAGAATTAACGTCCCAACCTTTTTAGAAGCTTTCAATGGTTTGTTAGGCATCTAAAGATAAGGAAAATAAAACAAAAAAAAGAAGAACAAAGAAATGACTTCTAACAGATTAAAGAAAGGAATCCTCTATAACCTAGTTTTGACAAAACCAACCACAAATCAACAAGTGGTTTTGTAACCACTTGCTTTAAGAGGATATAAAAGGAAAGGAAAAACACACAAAAAAGGGGCAGAGACCAAGAAGAAAAGAGCTGAGAATCCAAAAAAAAAATAAACTATCATTTTACAAGGTAAACTTACCAAGTTTGATGAGGAGGCGAAGTTTAATGAGCACACCCCCCCTCTTCTTTTTAGATTCATGTTATAATTGTTATTTGATAGTTTAATGTTGTTTTTATCTTGCTTTAATGTGTTAATGTTTGAGTGTAAATGCATTTCAACCTATTCTTGGATTAATAGGCATATATATGCTTATTTTTGGATAATGCATAGTTTATTTTTTTCGAGATTTTATGTTTCTTGATAATTTTTTGAGTTTTTATGTTTTTTTTTCATGTTTAATTTGTTTTGGTTTTGTTTTTAATTATTTTCGGGTCAACCCAATCGTGTCAAATCAGTCAGGTCAAACTAGTCAAGTCAAAAGCATACTGTAGATGTCTTTACATTGAATTGTTGTCACAAAATACCATATTTTCCCCATGAATTAAGATATGTCACTCAAGGTTTTGGAGAAGGTAATGCAGCTTCATTCACCTGAGCTTGATTATAGCATTTGAATTTTGATGTAAGCATCATTGTTGGGTTCATGTTTCAAGAAGTTAACATTGGCGAGGTTGTTTCTTGATTCAACTTTAATTTTTCAGGGAAAATCATAAATGTTTTAC
Source organism: Populus davidiana (assembly GCA_030145905.1). Lineage (NCBI taxonomy): Eukaryota > Viridiplantae > Streptophyta > Magnoliopsida > Malpighiales > Salicaceae > Populus > Populus davidiana. Next base: position 8,548,667 of record CM057807.1, read on the forward strand.
TCCTATTACATTGTGGTATCAGGTGGAAATCAATTTTTTTTCTCCCGAAAGAGTTTCATATAACCTTGACAAAACATTGTACTAAAGGGAACCTCATAGGGCAATGTCATGTCACTTGGCATACCATTATGCTCATGTTTTTCTTGATATTATGTCTTGTTTATTTTTATGTTTTAAAATAGTTTTGAATAAACATAATTTTTTTCTTTAAATTAATATTTTTTTGGTTTTTCAGATCATTTTAATACGCTGATGTTAAAAATAATTTTTTAAAATAAAAAAAATATTATTTTGATATATTTCAAATGAAAAACACTTTGAAAAGCAACCAACCACACTCCTAAATACCCCCAAAGTCTTGAAACCTTTGTTATAGAGAGTGCTCAAATGCACAAACATAAACTCTACTCTCTAGTGCTATATTCATTTTCCACTTGTATCATAGCTTTTATCTGAATCCAAGTATTGGAGGCTAGTTGGAGTATCATAAACCGCTATCTCTCGAGCTTCAGACTTCTTTTATCAATTTATTCAAGTAAGCATATAAGGATGCTACAAAAAGTAAAATCATTCAATTCTATTCTCTATAGACTTATAGAATTACTGTAGTGAACATTTGGACATAAAAGAGGGGGCAAAAGAATGAATAGAATCGTCATGGGATCAAAGATATGTGGAGAGGTTATTGTTTGTAACTGGCGGCATAAGACATATGAATGAAGAAAGATAAAACAACCAGCTATGACCTTGCATTGAAAAGCTAGAGAGCTAACAATTTCATCCTATGCATACAGACTGGTGATAATTTTCCTATACATATGCATATACGAAAACTTGCACACACACACACAACATATATCATTTTCTTGTTCATTAAACATTAATTACAATTTTGTTTTGTTATTTCTAGTAGATACCTCGAGATATTTTGTTACGAGTTCTTAGATCTTCAAAAGTTTATAAAGAAGTGATGAATAAAGTGATAAACTTCTAGTAGATACCTAGCAATTTTCTAGTTTGTGAAAATCCTGCTATTGGTATATGATTCTTCCCTCCACAATAACTTCTATGGTGTAGCTACCTGCATCATTCCCCTGTATTCTAAGGGCATTTTCTCAATTAATGAAATACTATTTTTCACTTGAGAGTTGAAAAAAGTCTCGAAGATGCATTTGAACCAGATGAAGAATTCATCTTTGATGTTGTTATTCAACTTCAAAAAACAATATGAAAAGTATTATACTTTTTAGAATTGATCCAATTTTATCCTTTCTTTGTTGTTTCAATAACTTGTTTGCTCAAAAGAATTTGAAACTAAAATTAGGTGAATATATGTAGTTATCGGATCACAAGATTGGGATTGTTCATGGAAAAATATCTCATGTAATTGAACATACATTGCACAAGATCATTGGCATTGCTCTATTCTGTTTTGCAACATAATAGGTGTTTAGTGGCCTTGTCAGACCTGACAAAGATAGCAAATATCATCCCTTCTTGAACTAGTTCCACGTCTTGGCAGGTTATTCGATAGTTTTTCTAAGCTTAATCAATACACACACACACACACACACACATATATATATATATATACACACACACACACACACATGATTTAGCATACCACACACTCTAGAGTTTTATTAGTTATCTTGAGGTGTTTTGCTCTAGGATTGGAAGTCAAATACCTTAAACAAGAACAAGTGGACTTACGTTCAAATAACAACAATGAAGGAGGTTTAGATTAGATGGACATCATTTCCTTTTTCTAAAAGGATTTCAAATATCAATCACATAGGAGGTTTAGATGGAAAAGATTTGATTTAACTAGAAACTTATTTTTTGATGTTATAATGTTTTTTGTATTTTTTCTCTTTTGAGTTAGTAGCAGTTTAATTTTGATGCATATTTGTAACTAACTTTTTCATATACAAATAATATTTGTTATACTATATATAAATAATATTTGAGTCTTTATAAGCATATATATTCCACACTTTCTTGTTATTTTCTGCAATTTTTTAATCTCACTTAATGCATTTATTTTCTGTATTATTGAGGAAGCTAATCGGAGTGGAGGACTTTCATAGCACATCAAGCACTTCAATTATTATTGAAGATTCTACCTCAACTCAATAACTAAAACTGCTAGGTGAGGTTCTAAGATATGATTTATATTATTCTCTAATACACTCCCTCAAGTGAAAACCTTTTGAGCTTGAAACTTGCATAGTCCTACATTACCTTGTGCTTAATTTTTATAAAATAAATGGGGATGGTAAGATTCAAACTTGTAATTACTTAATCATCAAGGCTTTGATACCATGTCAAAGAACTATCTTAATCCAATAACTTAAGCTGTTAGGTGAGGTTCCAAGATATAATTTATATTAGTCTCTAACAATCTCCTTCTTTATTTACACACATAATTCCTATAATCATGTTGTATCTACCATTCCCCTGTATATTTCTCTCCCAGGACTTATTAAGAACAAACTTGTATAACTATATATATATATAAACAAGACTAATGAAAGAATGTGAATATTTTTCTTTCTACACTAACAACTTCTCATGATATCAGAGTCTAATAATGACAAAAAAAATGACACCACCATAACTCGAACTCAATTGAGGAGGGAGAAATCTCCTTTATTGATGGAACACTTGCAAAATCAAGCCTTCACTCTCTAGATTTTTCTATTTGGAAAAAAAATTAATGCAATTCAATGGTGATTTCCTAGCTCTTTAATGTCATATCCCATGACCTTCATAAAATCATCACATACATAGAGACAACATAAGATTTTTGGTAGGATCTTAAGGAGCATTTTTCACAATGTAATGCCACACACGTCTATAAACTAAAAAAAGGTTCTTTATATCATACAACATGGCAATCAGTCTCAAATGGTTTGCTACACCAAATCAAAAGCTTTATGGGATGAACTTTAGCTATTTGACAAAATTCTCAACACAACAAGATTTCACAGTTTTACCGATGAAAATATTCCATCGGTGTGTGATTATGAGTTTGTCGGTAATTTATTTACCAACGTCGTCATCTACAGAATACGTCCGTCGGTTTTCCTTTTATCAGTAATTCCACATCTCGTCGCTATATCGGTTTCGCATGTGCAACAAACGAAACGGAGCCGCCGGTGTGCGTTGTCACCGAGCCATGAATTGGCCGATTCCGGTTGCCAACACCGGACTGTGAGCGTTGTGTGAACCGCTCAGAAGTCACGTACTCAAGATAGTGCAGCCATATATCTTTCGGGATGTATATCGGTTTGAAATCCCTCCAAACCGCAACATCGTTCCAGCCTTAGAAACCCTTATCTCTCGCGATTTTTTTTGTCCTTTTTTGTGCTTCATACCAAAAATCACGCAACCTTCTTCACGCAACTAAAAACTACATTTCAAAACATAAATTTTTGTCTAAAAAAAATCTTGTGTTGTTTTTGATGTTACCGAGTTGCCGCGTGATTTCCCACAGCCTCCTCACAACAGTGTTATGCTCACTGTCCCAACATAATTTGTCCTGTGTATAAATAATTAATTTTAAATAAAAATAATAATTTATTTACAATTATATTAATAATTTATTAGAAATAAGCTGAAAATTATAAATTAACACCAACCTCAAATATGTCAAACCATGCATTGATTTGAGGCATCCATTCAGGATGCCTGGATATCTGACTTCATTGAAACAATGAAATCTTCATCGACAATTTAGGTGCCTCTTCTTGAGAGGCACCTAAGAAAATATGATTCTCGCTGCTAGACGAACTAGCTGGGACCATACATGAGCGACCAACTTTGGTTTTCATTCTACGCATCTACATAATTTTATACAAATAATTATATAATTAAATTCAAATGTTAAAAAGACAGCATCTTCCCTATACTGGATACTACCCAAATCCCCAAACCTGCAAATATTAACAATAGCCACAACCAAATGACCCAATCTATACTAATTATTCCAACATATTCAATTACTAATTCTAAGGTAAATTCAACATTAAGAATTACAATTCAACAAATTATTCAATAATTATGCCAATACAACAATAAAATATATTCAATAAATTAAAAAAAAAAACTCCAGACTAACAATTAAAATAAATGGAAAAAATTAAACATAAATCATGCAATAATAGAGTAAAATTAATAATTATTCCAAAATATTCAATTACTAATACTAAGGTAAATTCAACATTATCAATTACAATTCAACAAATTATTCAATAATTATGCCAATACAACAAAACAATAAATTAAAAAAGAGAGTCTAGACTAACAATCAAGATAAATGGAAATAATTAAACACAAATCATGCAGTAATAGAGTAAAATTAATAATTATTCCAACGTATTCAATTACTAATTCTAAGGTAAATTCAACATTAACAATTATAATTCAACAAATTATTCAATAATTATGCCAATACAACAATACAATAAATTCAAAAACAATTCTAGACTAACAATAAAATCAATGGAAATAATTAAACACAAATCATGCAATAATAGAGTAAAATTACTAATTATTCCAACATATTCAATTACTAATTCTAAGGTAAATTCAACATTAACAATTACAATTCAACAAATTATTCAATAATTATGCCAATACATCAATAAAAAATATTTAATAAATTCAAAAAAAAAAAACTATAGACTTTAGGAATGAAATATGCTTACCTTAATAATGTGTTGAATTCAAGACTTTATCTACATTATAAAAATACACCAAAACAAAAAACATAACAAAAATAAAAATAGCTAAAAATAAAAACCTTAAAGTAAAATGAAATAGAGGAAACACATATCTTTTAATCTGATGAAGATTCACAAGAAAACTTGCTAGAGATTGTAGGTGAAAGCTTTGAAGAATTGAGAGGAAAAAAAAATCAAAAGTTAAGGTGAAAAACAGAGGAGATGAAAAAATGAACTGAAGGGGCGGTCGCTGGGATTTATAGGGCAGTTTTAAAGACGAATTCACCGACATAAAAAAATAATAATTATTATTTTAATTTATTCCGTCGGTGAAGTGTCAACAATCCGTTGGTAATTTTTAATTACCCTCTATATTTTTCGTGGTTCGTCAGTAATTCCGTCGGCAAGCTGACGCAGTCAGAGATGCATTTAATACACTGCCCTTTGGAATTCGCACAATCCGTCGATAATTTTATCGGTAATATTGACTCGCCGACAACTTATCGGCAGACGTGAATCTGTTGGTATAAACGTCGGTTATTGTGGCATTTCAAGTAATTAGTTTCGAACTCTCTGTGAAATGCCGACGGACGTGAATCTGTCGGTATAGACATCGGTTATTGTGGCATTTCAAGTGATTATGGCATTTTAAGTAATTAGTTTCAAACTCTCTGTGAAATGCCGACGGACGTGAATCCGTCGGTATGAACGTTGGTGATTGTGGCGTTGTACAAGAAAGGTTGTTCTTGTATTGCCTATTTACCTTCCTGCAAAAACTTAAATGATAAACTATCCATCACACAAAACAATAACATCAGTGCTTAAACAATAAATATTTCGTGTTACAAGATATATCATCTATAATCTATATTACATGAAAAAAAGGTTTTACACAGGGCTTCATTCTGATAGTTAGTCAAAATTTTCTTCTTCTTCATCATCAATTGAATAGTCATCACCTACATCGCAATCTTTAATATGGATATCATCATCTTCATAGACATTTTCTTGTCCACTAGAGCTCAAAACAACATTCAACTCCTCTGCGTCAACATCAACAAGACTATCATCGAAAACATGAAAATTTGAATTTTCTTCCAATTCAATCGAAGGAGCAACTCGATATGGTTCAACCAACTCACTAACTTGAAAGACTTCATCTCGCACACTTGTGTCTTCGTTCTCATCTTGAACAACCTCGACACAACCCCAGGGTTTCGTTTTTAAAACGGACAACCAATCCACTCTTGATTGATCCTTTCTAAATGAAGGGGTGTATGTGTAATAAACTTGTTGACATTGCTTTACAAAAACAAAGACATCGTTTATGTTGCGGAGTCTAACTTTTAAGTTAATTTCGACCAGACCATAGTGTAGAACAACTCTGATTCCTCTGTTAGTCGTGTCATACCAATAGCATTTGAATAAAAACACTCTATTATGCTCGCTATGATATTGCAGTTCGACGACCTCTTCTAATCTACCATAGTAGTCAACTTTTAACTCACTACTAATGGATCCCTTAACACAAACACTGTTGTTGTATGTCTTTCTTCCTTGCCCATATTCTTCAGTATGGAAAACATATCCATTGACAAAATACCTGTTGTAGCATTTAGCTTTTCTTTCAGGCCCCAGGCTTAGTGAAGACAATGACTTAGGTGCATTCCTTCCCATTTGATAAACCTTGTATGTAATGTACATCAATAAACAGTAAATGAATGAGAATCTCATAATGACATGCATACGTACAATAATTTTGCAAGTTAGAATGAGTTTGTGATAATGCTTACATGTGTTCTGAACCACGTGTAAATTGTTCATCTTGTAATCGAAAGATCTGGGATTGGGTCAGCTGTGAATTATTGGAGAGCAAATATTGTTGATGTTGCCTGCAAATGGTAATGAGTGTATGATATTACAATATATTGCTGACAAAGTTTAATTAGTATTACACATATATAAACTTACTGAATAAAAGGTCTCAGCTCATCACAGTTAAATAGAACATAGTTGTGTGCTTGTTTGAACTCTATTTCCGACAAATATCTTCCTCTTATGACATTTTTAGGTGTGGGTCGTCTAGTATTGGAGAATATTGACAAGTTTCCACTGGAAGGCACGTCATCGCCATCATCATGTCGTGGAACACGATTGATTCTCGTTCTCAGATGAGGTTCGAAATAGTACGAGATAAATGTTGAGATCTCCTCAACAATATAGGCCTCACATATCGAAGCCTCAACATGTACCTTGTTCTTAACCTTTTTCTTGAGATTAAATAAATACTTGCATTGAATTAATCAAGTATTTTCAATTAAGAAAAACATAGAAAATACTTTTATATATGAATTACATTGCAACTATAATATCTAACCATTCGAATGGATACGTCCATCTATACTGGATCGGTCCTCCAGCTTTTGCCTCGAATGGTAGATGTATAGAGAGATGCTCCATTGAGTCAAAAAATGATGGAGGGAATATCATCTCAAGTTTGAATAGTGTCTCGACGATATTCGTTTGAAACCTCTCAATGTGCTCAACATTCAACTTGCTGGAGCATATATCTCTAAATAAATGACTAATCTCTGTGAGTGCATCCCATATTTCCTTCAACAATAAATCATAAAAAGCTAATAGGATGAGTGTTTGCATAAACACGTGGCAGTCATGACTCTTCATTCCATATAATATGTAGTCCTTTATATTAACAAGCCTTGATATGTTCAATGCATGTCCATCTGGAAAACGCAGACTCATAAGCCATTTGTAGACTGACAGTTGTGCATTTTTCTCTAACATGAAGCTTGCTCTTGGTTTTGGTTACAGTATAAAGCTATATCCAATCTAGCCTTGATGTTGTCCTTTGTCTTCCCTTCACATCCATGACGGTGTTAAAAATGTTCTCAAACACGTTCTTTTCAATGTGCATGATGTCAAGGTTATGGCGGAGCAGATTGGTCTTCCAATAAGAAAGCTCCCAAAAGATACTTCGCTTTACCTAATTATGGGTCAAACCAAAACCAGGAAACTTTCATTTACCTGATTGAAGGCCAAACATAATGTCACCGTACTCTGATACAACATGATGCAATTCTTCACCAGAAAGATGCGGGTATGCAACATCTTTTTCAACTCTGCCAACAAAGAAATATTTTCTATTCTTTCTGTACCTGTGATTAAGTGGCAAGAAGCGATGGTGACAGTAAAAAAAAGAAGCTTTACCTTTGTTTGCTAGTATGAATGCCTTGTTGTTTTCCATGTAGTATGGACATGCTAGTTTCCCATGCGTTCCCCAACCAAAAAGCATTTCATAAGCTGGAAAATCATTGATAGTCCACATCAAAGCTACCCTCATAAGGAAATTCTATTTCCTCAATTTATCATAAGTCAAAGCTCTGGAGGACCAGAACTGCACCAACTCATCAATCAACGGTCAAAGATAAACATCTATATTCCACCCCAGGCTGCTTGGACCGGGTATGACAGTAGATAAAAACATGAACTCCAGCCTCATACGCATTCCCGGTGGCAAGTTATAAACTGTAAGTATGACCAGCCAACAAGAATAAGGAGCAGCAAATGACCTAAATGGGTTAAATTCGCCTGTACACAACCTAAGACACATATTCCTTGATTTAGTTGAAAAGTGAGGATGCACACTGTCAAAGCGTTTCCACGCTTCGCCGTTAGAAGGATGCATCATTACTCCATCAACCGCATCATGTGCTTGGTGCCATGTCATATGCTTAGCAGTCATTGGTGACATGAATAACCTCTGCAGTATAGGTGTGATTGGGAAGTATCTAAGTTTTTTATATGCCACTCTAGTATTTCCCTTGCTAGTTCTGGGTTTGTAACTGGAATGCCCGTATGTCATGTACTCGGTTATCTCAGCATTATCAAGGTTGTATAACATGCAGAAATTAGGGCACATGTCAATTTTCTGGTATTCTAAATCGAGGGGTTTCATTATAGACTTTGTAGCATATAAGTTCTCTTTCAGCCTGTTCTTTTCAAGTAAAATGCTTCTTGCCCATTCAATATTTTTGTCATACCCAACCTTACTCAACCCGTGATCTGACTTGATGGTGAACACCTGTGCTACGGTCAATAATTTACTGTGGTTTGTATAGCCATCCCATAATGATTCGTTAGAATCTTTCAACAAATCAAAAAACTTAGTTGCATCTGCATTAGGTTCTTCTTCTATGATTGGACATTGACTGACATTACCTTGATTCATTCTCATTGCATCCATAACCATATTTCTATAAGGATTAGTGTTGTCATTTGCCGCTTCATGCACGTTGCTAGCACTAGAAGTTGACCCAACCACCGTTTCTCCCATTCTCCTCTTACTCACAAATATTTCTCCATGTACATACCAACACTGGTAATTCTCCATAAACCCTTTGTGTAGAAGATGCATTATTACAACATCTGGATGCAGATACTTTTTTATTTTGACACTTCCTGCATGGACACCTAATACCGTCTCCAGTAAAATTTCTGGGAATAGATGTTGCGAAATTAATAAAACCCTGAACCCTGTTACAATAATCCATCCTCTGTAATCCTTGGGGTGAATCTTGATACATCCATGAACGATCATCCATGACTTATATCGAACCTCTATAAAATTATGATGACATCACGTATTAATTAACTAAGTTAGGTAAATAAACTTGTAAAAATATTACTTTACCTCGAGATTATCCAACAAACCAATCACAACTTCTCATAAATATTAAATATTCATTATCATTTATCAACGTCCATATAAATTAATATATATAAATTTACAGAAATTATCACTCCGCAATACAATTGATAAAACTTAAAACGGACTCATTAAGCAAGCTATTAATTATTTCAAAACAGCACATGTAATTTGACAATTCCAGAAAGTTTTAACAATTTACAAACAAATACAATCTTACAAAATCTATAACAAACCATAACATGTATACAATTATACATTTATATACTATAAGTTTGTTTGAGAAATAACAATAAAACATGTACATCTACTAACAAAATACATATACTAAAAAAACAATAAAATTGACATTTAAATGTTAAAATTTAAAAAGATAGAATTACTTACAAAAATTGATAAAATCCATCGGTAAATCAGAACACGGATGTTGTGACCACAAAACTTTAAGAAATATAACTTGTTATGTTAAGATGAGGGAGATTTTTGTTTGGGGGGGAGGGGGGGCTGGTTGTTTGCAGATGGGGAGAGTTGGGATTAGAAAGAAGAAGGAGAAATAAAGGAGGAGAGGGTCGGCAGAGAGGGCATATATTAACTTTTTCTGACGGTTTCGCCGACGAAATAATCTGTCGGTGAGTTCGTCGGCTATTCTGACGGAAAAATCGACACGTCACAATACATATTTGCCATTTCGAATCCCTCGGTGATTCTTTCGGCATTTTAAACGGTGAACCGGTCACGTCACTGTACGAGCCTGTCGTTTTGAATCCGTCGGTAAAAATCACCCACAAAAACCTCCACGTTGGTGAACCGCCTTTTGTTTTTCTTTTTTTAAATTCTGAACTTTTCGTCCGTAATTCAATTGGTAACTACCAACAGATAGTTTGCATCGGTAATTACTGGCTGAATTACAGACATAAAAAGTTCCATCGGTAATTTAATTTCGACCTCAAATTACCGACAGAAATATTCCGTCGGTAAATCCGTTGCTATTAAGCGAATTTCTGGTAGTGCAAGTGCATATATAGTGTAGCAAAGGAATCTGTAACGACAAGAGAGCAAGAAAAGGTCAATTAATTTATTATTGGATTAAATGAAAACTTCAAAATTGTATGATCCTAAATCCTTAGTTTCTGGGACTTTTCCTTCACTTAGTAAGGTTTATGCTATGGCAACTCATGAGAAGAAACAACAAGCTTCTTTCATGAGGCGTGTCCTAAACATAGAAGCTAGTGCCCTTACTAACAAAACCAATTTAGGACATGTTAAAGACAAATAGAAGCTGCCATACAAGCATTGTAATTATACAAGTCATATAAAAGATGAGTGTTACAAACTGGTAATACATCCATCAAATTGGAAACTATACCATAACATAAAGCAAATCAAAGGAAATGAACAAATAAAATATATTAAGGCATCATCAAGTAAATATAATATCATGTTAAATAACATTTCTACATCAAGTGAAATATGCTTTTAGCCTATATTTGGACTAAATATGGGTCAATATAATCAATCGATGCAACTCTTTAATACCAATTCTTTAAGTTTAACTAATCATGTTGGTAGGAAAAACCTTTCAACTCATACTTGAATTGTTGATAGTGGAGTTGGTATAGAATGAAGGACTAAATTAAACAAATGGGCCAAAAATTAGTCTGGCTTGTGCAGGCGAGCTGCCAAATTTGAATGGCGGCGCGTGCAGCCTTCTACAGCATCAAACAGCGAGCTTCCTTAGTGTCACTGGAAACCTCTCTACGGGGCTTTCCTCCTAAGACGACGCGTTATGGCTATCTCTTGCAATAAATATCGTATTCCACATACCATCAATAGAAAGCTTTGGAAGAGGAATATAATAAGTGGAATATGCATGAGTTCATAAAAATATATAGAGAGCACATGCGCACTTGTTCATGGATTTTTGTCTACCAGCTAGAGATTGTGTCAAGGCCAGCATATGGTAATCCAATCCATCAAAAGAACTTAGTTATTCTATGTGCTCAAATTATATTAGAGCAAGCGCTTCAACTTTTTGCATTATAGTGGGTAGACTTGTAGACAGGCAAAAAACACAGAGCTTTTACAAGCAATAAAACCAAGTAGCTTAAAATTGACTAGTTAATAGAAGTTTGCGGGCTGTCAATTTGATCACTCCTTGTGTTGTAATAATGTTGGTTTGCGACGATCTCAGCAATATTGCAGGAATGAAAGTCTTATAAGCTGGCCTCCATCGCTTAAAGCAGCACTAGGAATATATAATAATTTTAGAATTAATATATAAGTACACGAGAACATGAATCCTATTCGGGAAGGTGGGTGGAATTATCGCTGGACCTCATTACTTGTACAAAAAACGGTCGCAGACATTTGCCCAGAACCGCCATTTGTGGAAGCAACGTCACACTTCCATGAGCACACCAAAAAGAGTTATCTCACACTTTTAAGAACCCACGGCGTACGTAGAATCGTACGTATACACCCACCAAGACTCTCTTCCACAAGAAACAAACAAATTAAATGTAAAATGCATGGACCTTGCATGTATATAAATACATAACCCTGCTAGTTTTCCAACCACTTCAAGACATTCTACATTCTTAATTTGAATAGTGCGTTCATGCATGCTTGAGATCCAAATCAAAGAAGCCCGAAGGTTCAGACGTAGCTAAATATTGAAGAAAGATGATCGGGTGGGGAGATGTTTACAAGGTAGTGGTGGCCATGGTGCCACTCTATGTGGCACTGATGTTAGGGTATGGTTCTGTCAGGTGGTGGAAGGTATTCACACCAGAGCAGTGCGGCGCCATAAACCGCTTTGTTTGTTATTTCACTCTCCCATTCTTCACCTTTGAGTTCACTGCTCATGTTGATCCTTTCAAAATGAATTACCTATTTATCGGCGCTGATGCTATATCGAAGCTCATTATAGTGGTTGTGCTCGCCGTGTGGGCTAAGTGGAGTGGCAAGGGAAGCTACAGCTGGTCCATTACCAGCTTCTCTCTTTGTACCCTAACCAATTCTCTTGTTCTGGGTGTTCCTCTGATCAAAGCCATGTATGGGCCGACAGCAGTTGATCTTGTAGTTCAATCGTCTGTCATCCAATCTATTATATGGCTTACAATGTTGTTGCTCGTATTAGAATTTCGAAGAACAGGACTTGGCGTTTCATCCAGCAATCCTGACAAGGATTTAGAAGGAAATTCAGACAGCACGGTAAGCTCTAGGCCCGCTTTCTGGTGCTTGATGAAGACTGTGGGGGTGAAGCTTGCCATGAATCCCAATTCATACGCTTGTATTATTGGTCTTGTTTGGGCTTTCATAGCTAACAGGTCTGTAAGAGTACTAAGCTTTTTGTTCTATGTTTTCTGAATCCTCATCTTTTTATTTAACACTAGATTTTCCTTTTATGAATACTTTCAGGTGGCGTTTTGAGATGCCGAGCATAATGGAAGGTTCTATATTGATCATGTCGAAAAGTGGCACAGGAACTGCCATGTTTAGCATGGGTGAGCTATTCTTTTCTAGTTTTCTATGTTATTTTTTCATGAGTTTATAGGATACTTGTGTTGCTTGGGGTAAATAAAATCCATTTTCTTTCTCTTTTTTATCAATAAAATTATACATTTAACCTAATTTTCAGATATATTATAAAAATATTTTTATATAAACATCACTAAAACAAGTAAAAGGTGTAGGATCAGATTAAATATTTATATGAATAATAAATCAAATCAAAATATTTTTTATTTGTTTAGCTAATTGTTTCGTGTCATAGTGTGGTTGTCATCTATATATAGTTTTTTCTTTCAAAGAAAAAAGGGTTGAACAATTGTTGTCTGCCTCTTATAAAAAACAATAAAAAAAATACAGCTCAGGTGTGTGGAACATATCTGGTCTATATACTTGGATTTTTTTATTAGGGCACGCTTAGCATGAAGAATGAATTTTTTTTTAATTGGCCTTTTGGTTTTTTATTATTTAGTATTAGGTTGATTTTAAATCGATTTTTTTTTCATATTATAAAATAATAATAAAAATTATTCAACCTCATAATCTAGGTTGGGTTTCTTTAGTTTTTCTTTTATCTTTTGTTTGGTTTTACAATCCCATCCTATAATAATTAGGGTTTTGGTTAATTTTATCATATAAGGTATTATGTTGATTGTGTATTTATTATTATTATTTTTTTATCATATTATATAAAAAACAATTCAAGCTAGCAGAGTCTATAACTTAGATGGCAAGTTTTGCGGGTTAACTCAAGTGAATATAGTTTATTTTTTTTTATTTGATGTTTCCTCTTTAAATCCATGTAGTGAATAAAAATCATGTATGATAATTTTTATACGATTTAATTTTAAATTCAGGCTAAAAAAAATAATGAAATTGTGATTTTTTAAATTTAAATTGTTATACCAAATTTAATGATAATACCAAAAAATTTCTGAAAATACAATATTATATTTTTACATTCTAAGAATTTTAGGTCTAACCTCCATAAAAAAAATGAGGCGGTAAACTAGTATAATCTAGAAGGTAAAATAAAGATAGAGATGTTTCATAATATTTGTAATGAAAGCAGAAAAAGGTATTGTTGGGTAATTATCATGTATTAAATTAAATTACATTCTTGGTGTTCAATAATTTATGAATAAAACTAATTTATGAATTTCATGTCATTATAATACATACTTTAAGAAGGATTACATCTTTTCTTTAAATCAAATTAAATACAACAAACTAGATTTATTTTGATTGAGATAATCACACTATTAATACATCAATTCTATGTCATTTTTTCAATTATTTAATTACATGTTTAATTTATTTTAAAATATGATTACATCAACTTGTTTAGGTCATTGCTCCATTTTCAACTAACATGTCATTTAAACTTTACCAAGGGAAAATCATAATTTCGATACACCAAAATAAAAAAATAATAATAAAAAAAGTGAAAAGTTGGTGTTCAAACAATGTCATTATATATCCCATATATTTTTCATTCTCCCAGATCATTACAGCTGCATACTTTTTTTTATTTTTTGGGATAAAAATACTTGTGCTTAGATATTAATTACGTTCTTACTTATAAAAAAAATAGAGAATAAAACAACTAAGTTATTAATATTCTGAAAATTTAAAATCAGAAAAAAGTTTAATTTCAGCCCTTCCGGTAATGTTGTTTTTAAAATAAATTTCAATATTATTGAAAGGAACGCGGTCTTCAAATAAATGTCTTATTACATTCAAATTAAATTCAAAAACAGATACGTTAATGCTATTTTTTTTTATTTGCATTTAAATGGTCTTCAATTTTATGAAACTATTTGAAAATTAGAATGAGAAAATGTCGAAATATTGAACTTATTGCATCGAAAAGCTAACTCTATTAATTAAAGACATTACAAAGACTTTTACTCTGGCAGACATTCCACTATAAAAGAAGGAATAGCAAAAAACTAAGCTTTACAAATCCAAATTTGCTTGCATAACGTACGATACCACATCACATGCAAGCAAATATATAATAGATAAATAAGTTTGTGGCAAACCGGAAGTGGAGTTTGTCTCCCTGACTTAATTAAAATATATATATGCCTGCCCTGCGCCCATGGTTTTCATATGTTGTCTGCCCTAATTTCAACTTGTTATTCCCTACTAATCCATGGGCTCCAAGCTTGTTTTGGTGCCCCAAGATCACAGGGTTCCAATAATATTAATTAGATGACGTTATAGGAATTATTTATGTTACATTGATCTCTTGCAATAGCTAGCAATGTTTTATTTATATTTCTGAGCAAGAAACCACCATGCATGCAGGGATCTTCATGGCTTTGCAGGAAAAAGTGATTGCCTGTGGCGCAAGTCTGACTGTTATTGGGATGGTTTTAAGGTTTATAGCAGGACCCGCTGCCATGGCTATTGGATCAATCGCTGTGGGCTTGCGAGGCGATGTTTTACGTGTTGCTATCATTCAGGTACAGTGCTAGATGAGCAAATAACACATAATATATAGAACATTTGGATCTTAGTTATGGCTATATATCTAGAATATTTGGAATGTTTTGACGAGTTTATTCATCTGAAAAAAGTAAGAAGAAAAACATTTTCTAGATTTTTGATACGGTCTGGAACGATCCAAGATCAAAGACTCCAAGTAAAAGCTGTTGATTCATACGGAATCATTTTGCAGGCTGCTTTCCCACAGGCAATTATATCCTTCATCTTTGCTCAAGAATACGGATTACATGCAGAGGTGCTAAGCACAGCGTAGGTTAATTAATATTGCAACTGTTTTCTTTTTCATAAATTATCTAGATTTTATTAAACAAAAACGGAATAGTCTTCGATTGATCTCTATTTTCATGTTTCTATTGCAGTGTAATCTTCGGAACCATCGTGGCTCTTCCGGTGTTAATCGCTTACTATGCAATTCTAGACTTTGTACATTGACCAATCAATCAAGGCGTTTCCAAAACAATCCTAGCTGTTATCTCACTTGTTAATAACATTTTTCTTCCTATCAAAATAATATATATGATTATCATGCATAACTAAGTTTGAGATGCTTACCATATATTAACATTTTGCTAATGCTTGTCGCCGGAATCCGGCAAGAGAGAGTTTTGGCAAGGACATAAACTCATTTTGCGAAGACCCTATGCCAAGTAAAGGACAAACTGTGGCAAGGCGAGGCTAACCTGATGCAGATATTGACAGTTGTAGTTGATAAAACCATCTTACTTTACAGTATTTGTTTCGTGTTTCTTGAAAGACGAACCGTCTTTCAGAAAATACAAGCTCTCTGCCCAAAGGTCTCGTTAATCAGAGAAAAAACAAATAGCTAGGAACCAATCCCCGCTGCAAAGCAAGAATCAACTAAGTGCCAATGGTAACGAATTTCAAACAAAAGAGTTTTTCTAATAGCTCATACACACACACACAAACACGTTGTCGCTTACGTATTATGGAGAGGAGTATGGATTGTATTATACTATTAGATGAAGCACTTCGGTTAGTTAAATTTCTGTTTCGTCATGTGAGGTAAAGAGGAGCACCCGAGCAATTCTAAGAATCATATGTAAAAAAAAAAACCAATTCATCTAAGGTGATAATCATCTCTTGATTGTTTAAATACTTTTATCTAGTTTATGTTAAACTAATTAATTATTTTTTTGTTATCTTTCATTAAGGCAATGTCTAGTTAAGATCAAAATATATTTTTTATATAAGATAATTTAGTGATTTTAAATCTAAAAATTATTTACGCAACTACTATGTGAGTCTTTCGATATAAATAAATAACATATCCATATAAAATCTTCAAGCACCTAATATTAGTTTCAAGTATTTCTTATACCTTAGCTTATGAGAATAATTGATTCTTTTCATAAAGGAAATAACATATATATATATATAAAAGTCTTAATGGCTCTAATTAATGTTCAGTCTTAATAGAGTAATGATAAATAATATTTTGGAACAATACTTTGATGTAATAAAAATTCTCATAATTAAAATTACTTTATTATTTTCTTTGCAAAGCACTTTTGTTCCAAAAACTTTATATTTATTTTAGACTCATCAACTAAACTTAAATGAATATTAAAGATAAAAATTGTTTTATAAATAAAATTATATATTTTGTATGAACAAAGTCAATGTCATGTATAACTAACTGATTGTTATAGATAATATATACTAATATTTTCTCAATTGCATTAAAACAAATCATTTATGTATCTAATTTCATATCACTCTGCATGGGGACTATGCGGAGTGCTATAACAGTTAGTTATATTTATTATAAACTCATCAACTAAACTTAAATGAATATTAAAGATAAAAATTGTTTTTATAAATAAAATTATATATTTGTATGAACAAAGTCAATGCTATCACTACTAAAAAATGTAGTAATTAGCAACGGACTACTCCGTTGCAAATAATACTAAAATCCGTTGCTAAAATAATTTAGCAACAACAAATATCGGATGCAGATTTGTCATTGCTAATTTTTTAGCAACGGATTTATCCGTTGCTGATTTCGCAGCAATGAAAATTTTGTTGCTTACAATTAGCAACGGATAATCCGATGCTAACAACCCGCAATGGATTTTCTGACAATCCGTTGCTGATTCACAAAACTAGCAACAGATTATCCGTTGCTAAAATCAGCAATGGAAAATCCGTCGTTGAGTATATTATTTTTAATAAATTAATTTTTATTTATTTATTAAAATGGCTTTTAATTTGTTTAATTAATTATTTATGGATATTTTAAAAGTTGTAGAATATATATAACCAACATAAATTAATATTAAAAATAATTGTATCACTAATACAAAATGGAATAAAAATAATATTCATATTATAAAAATTTAGTTAAACTTGCATTAACACAATTATGTCAAAATACAATAATAAAAAAAACAACAAAAGATACAATCATGGTGCTGGTTGCGAAGACGAACCATGATATTGTGGATTGACACAAGATTGATTAAGATATAGTGATCGAGGTGTAGGTCGATAAATTGGTTGAGATGTGGGACCCATATGTGTCATTATCTGGGGAGCCATAGGTGACGACATTGATGGGGTCAAAGGTGGTGGCATACCTTGGCCAATATTTGATGTCCCACCATGGTATCCAAGATTATTGATCACAAGATATTCTTTCATATAATTCATCTGCCATTTCATTTCAAGAATAAAATCATCTTTTTTCTTTATCTCCTCTTCTTTATTCTTTATCTCCTTTTGCAATGCTCAATATGATGAACTAGGATATGATGACTCCACCGAGTAGGAATGTGATGAAGAGCTTGTACTAACTATATATTTTGGCATACGAGGTGCACCATATACCCTACCCTTTGTAACTCCTCCTGAAGCCACACACCAAGCTGCTCTATCAAATGAAGGATGATTTTCCCGATTAGTTTCATACTTTGAAATCATCTCCATTTTATAATGTTCCTACAAATAAAATACATGAAACAATAAATTCATTTGAATGTTAAATAATACTTAAGTTATATTAAGAAATAATCAAATAAAAATACATACAACCACTTTTTTATACTTTTTGTCGACGAAGCTACCAGACTGCTTAGTACTTTGATGCAAAGCTGAAAAGACATCATCACATGGAGGTTCTTTTCCACCAACTTCCTCTTGTTTTCAAGATTAATAATATTATAAAAGATAAATATACAAATTTTAATTCATTATCTTAAGCATAAAAAAAAAAAATCCTTACCATGTTAGCTCGATATGATGCAAATGACATTGTTCCTCCAGAATGAGTGCTTATTTTGCCATCTGTTTTGGTTAATCGATTCCTCCAAGCAGATTCAGACCTCCTTTGAAATTCAGTGGTGGACTAAACATCTTTGATTATTTGATTCCAGTCATCATTGTTTATCCAAGCAGGACCTTTATCAAGGCAATTTATAATATTTGTAGTGTTTTCTTTTAACATGGCTTTCTTGCGAGCTTGTGTCAATTGTTGATTCAAAACTATCCTAGCCTTATCTTCCTAAATATTATGAACAATCGACTCATCTTCCTCAGGAAAGGAATATTTTTTCTACCAAATAATATATATACCAAGTAAAAAGAGTGCATAAAATTTCAAAGTATATAAATAATTAATCATATTGTGTTATCTTGTTCAGAATTTGCAAGATGATGTAATAACTAAAGAAATTAATGATATTAAACAATAAACAAGAAATAAGAACAAATTATAACACAAATTAGTCCTTGCTATTCAGTTGATAATTTTCATAATGCTACATTAAAGTGAACAAAATTGAAAAGAATATGGAAATTAGTGTTGGTTCTTACCTTAAACTCTTTAAAGAGTTCATCCCTGCCCATTGAATCTACTTTTTCCCAAGAGTGTCATGCTCCCTTAAAATTGGACTTCAAAATATCTTTGATTGCACGTCCACACGATGCGTTATTGAACTTGAAAATATATAATAACAAACTTATATTAAACAAATAATTATACAATAATAAGTAATTTTTTTCATACCTGAAAATATAACCTTAATAAGTTAGTTGTTAAAAGCTTGAACTTACTCTGTTGTTCCATACAAACAAAGCTCTTTCTTTCTTGTAATTGGATCTATTGGTGTGTCAAAACCCTTTCTTTTAACACTTTGATCGTAATTGTATGGAGAAGATGTTGAACCATGGTTTGATGGAACACCATCTTCATCCTCATCACATACACCTCTCTCATTACTATTGTCTCCCTCATCTTCATCTCTAATGTTCACATCACCATCAACTCTCTCATAACTCCTATATGAATTATGTCCAGCATAAACAAGTTGGTTATCTTGAGAGAAACCTCCTTGAGTTTGAAGCAAAACTTGGAAGCGAAAGCCCTCACAATATTGATATGCTTCAACCCTCCCATAATCATGTTGAGGTACTCCCCAAAGTAGGTATATAATACTCATTTGCGTTCTGATACACAAGTTGATGAAATGTGGATCATTTGTTATTACGCCTTAATGTAGTTTGAAATGATTTGGATGAAGTGGACATGTCACTCCTTTAAGTGGACCTGTCACTCCTAGAATCTAATATAGATCCTCATCGAGGCATGCTAAAAAACAGAAAAAAATATATACATTATCATATGAATATATACAGCATAACAATAAATTAGCTCATAGTTAAACTATCAGGAGCAAAAAATTCACAGATATTTTCCCAAGACTGTCATAACTAGAATGAAAACAAACAATATATAAGATGTATTTTTGTAAGTGCAGCTTCATTACAAACAATATCCAGTTTATGATGTTCAAAATCAGTATGAATTGTCCACTTAATATTCATCACTTCAAAAAATATTATACATCAAATAAAATAATTATTGTAACAAAAACAAATATATAAATAACATCAAGACCATTTCATTAAGCATTCCTTGCAATAATAAAAATCAGTCATGAAGTTTAAATTGTCAAAAGCCAATTAACACAAACAATAATAATAAAAAATCTAAATAATTAATTAAACAAAAATAAAAATTATGAGTATGCTTACCTTAATGTTTGTTCCTATAAATAAAAACATCGAGTAGGAAGAACCCTTTCATTCATGCTTCAGCATATCTATCAGCAAGAAGAGAAATCACAAAATAAACTATAACATCAGAATCACAATTTAAAGATTGATACTTGAAAGGTTAGAAATGGTTTCAAAGGTCAATGAAAATGATATATGTAATGTGATCTATAACACACACTTGATTAAAGTAATAAAGAAAAAACATTGAAAGCCTAAACATTGTCAAGTGATTAGTACTTAAAAGTGCATGTTTATCAAGGTTTTATATCATCATTTTGCACTTGAAGTATCAATAACTCCTTAACTAAAGCATGTTTTATAATAACAAGTTTGATATTATAAGATACCTTAATTTATGGTAAATGCTCATTTTAAATGCAGGACTATCACATAAATAAAAGGATTGATTGATGAGTTTAAGCATTGAAAGTTAAAGGACAAAGAGATGGCCAAACTTAGAAAAGAGATGTCGGTGCAGTCCAAACCGGAACATTGCTCGGTAATTGGATCATATCTGGAGCTCTAGATTTTGGATTTAGGTCCACTTTATATGGATGGAAAGGTAAGACAAAGGCCTACAACTTTCATGAGGAGCCCAAGATTTGAAAAGGTCGTTTTGAAGTCCAAATTGAAGGAACAACGAAGAAGTCCGAAGCTGTCCTGCAGCCCAAACACTATTTAGTTTTCAGCCCATATCTTGAGTTCTAGAAGTCCAAATGACCTCATCTTTTTTTTATTGGAAAGCTGAGACAATTTCCTAGAACATTCTTGAGGATTCTGGGCAAATTATTATGTTAGCATTGACGTCTTGATCAGACAAGAAGATAAGGATTGTTATCTAGTCAAGATGTGGCCACCCACTCATCAATTAGTCAACAAATCAATAGTTCCAAATTTTGGCCTATAAAAGGAGGCACTTACCATGTATTGAGGCATCTTGGTGTTCAGATCAAGATCATGCTATTGCTTTCTCTCTTTGTATTGCTTATGTCTTGCTTTTATTAATATCAAGTTTATGCACTTCATTTCCTTTCCTTTACTTAGTTAACCTCTTTCTCATTTATGTTCTTATCTTGTTCATTTATGTTTCTTTCTTTCATTATGTTCAGCTAAGTTAATTATGTCAAGGTGAAAAGGGTACACTAATGGTGTAAGAATAAGTATAATATAAACTTACATGGACCTTAACGTTGGATATTAACATGTTTTATATTTGTTATCTTGTTCACTTTTAATACTTTGCTTGTTAAATGGTTAATCTAGATTTATGTTGTATAATATTTGGTACAACAAATACTTGGCACTTTCATAGCCCATACTGTATGGTTTAACCGACACCTGAGCTATGAAAGGAACTTGATTTGTTGTTAACATAAGTTATAATCATGAATGCCTGCCAACATTTACAAGTATTAGCTTTATTCGAATAAGATAATTAATGTAATCATGTTAACAATTTATAATCTGATTGGAACCTCCTTTATGTGTGGTTTCCAATTGAGTAATAAGAGTTTATATTATACTTGTTTGAAGTACCATTAGTGGATCCTCTAACCTTGACATTTGTTTTTATCATTGTTTAATCCTTACGTTAATCTTTCATCTCAAAGTTCTCATTAATTTCTTCATCTTCTGCTTTTATTATTATTATTATTGTTATTATTTACATTCTGTCTATATTATATAATATATATCTTTGATCTTTTCATAAACTCAGTACATAGGCTGGAAACCTATGACCCGATCTTTTAGATCATTCTCAGGTATAACAACGCCACGTACTGAGTATTATTATTGTTATTATTGTTGTTGTTGTATTGTTATTTATAATTTATACAATTAACCTCTCTGTGGTTCGACCCCGGTCTTGCCGGGTTATTTATTACTTCGACACTCATGCACTTGGGAAAAGACATCAATCTTTTGGTCGTGTCAAGTTTTTGGCGCCGTTGCCGGGGAGGTAAATTCTTGTATAAATTATAATACTTATTTTATTTTCTCTTTTCATTTTTTATTTTATTTAATTTTGCTTCATTTCTTTTCTTTTGTTTAGTTTTCTTCTCTTTTCTTTTCTTGCTTTTATTCTCTTCTTACACGTGCATGAGAGTTTGGTCACGTACATTAAGTGGTCGACTTTGTAGGGTATCCTCATCATTTTCAGAAAATATGGCCGAAGAAGATAATCAATCACTTCATAATGAGAATAATGAGAATAACCGTATGAGAACACTTAGAGACCACATGAATCCCACAAGAACAAGTGCACCCTCATGCATAGTTTTTCCTCCTGATGCATCTCATTTTAATTTTAAGCCAGGCATTATTCAACTCCTACCTTCTTTTCATGGTTTAGACCTAGAAAATCCATACTTGCATTTAAGGGAATTTGAGGAGGTCTGTAATACCTATAATGACTCAAATTGTAGCATGAACACCATTCGATTAAAGCTTTTTCCTTTTTCATTAAAAGATAAAGCTAAAACATGGCTACAAAATTTGAGACCAGGATCCATTCGTGCTTGGGATGATATGCAACAACAATTTTTAAAGAAGTTTTTTCCATCTCACAGAACAAACTCTTTCAAAAGACAAATCATCACTTTCACTCAAAAGCCAGGAGAAACATTTTACCAATGTTGGGATAGGTATCGAGATTTGCTTAATACTTGCCCACATCATGGTTTTGAAACATGGAGATTGGTTTCACATTTTTATGAAGGTTTAACACCTAGAGATAGGCAAATGGTTGAATTGATGTGCAATGGAACCTTTGAAGATAAAGACCCTAATGAAGCAATGGAGTACCTAGACTTGCTAGCCGAAAATGCTCAAAATTGGGACACCACAGGTACTTATGAGGCACCAGGTAAAACTCAACCTCATACATCTAGTGGAGGTATGCACAACCTTAGGGAAGATCATGACCTCCAAGCCAAGTTTGCATCTTTAGCTAGAAAGGTCGAAGCACTTGAATTGAAAAAGAGTGGTCAATTAAAATCTGTTCAAGACATTGTGTGTCAAATCTGTGAAACCAATGAACACTCAACAAATGATTGTCCAACTTTGCCTTCTTTTAGGGAATGCCTCCATGAACAAGCCCATGCTTTAAACAGTTTCCAAAGACCCAACCATAACCCATACTCACAAACGTATAACCCTGGTTGGAGAAATCACCCAAATTTCAGTTGGAAGAGTGATAGCAACAATGCACAAACTTCACATCCACCGTTTCAAGCACACCATAATTTCCAAAATTCTCATGGATATGCACCTCCTTATGCTCCACCTCCTAGAAGAAATTTTGAGGAAACATTGCATGCATTCATTGAAAAGCAGGAGACAATCAACACTCAACTTGCTCAAAGCATGACCGATTTTAAAGATGCTCTTGCAAAATTAACATCTGCTCTCAGTTTCCAAGAGAAAGGTAAGTTTCCTTCTCAACCACAGCAAAATCCAAAGGGGCAATACAATGCAAATGCAAGTAGTTCTGGAAGCCAACACATGGATCAAGTCAAATCAGTCATCACTCTTCGTAGTGGTAAGGTTATTGAAAAACCCATTCTTGAACCTTGTGAGAAAGATGATGAGTCTATCTCTGAGGGTAAGGAAGGGGTTGAACCTGAACATTGCAAAGAAAAGGCTGATTCCCCGCCAGCACTTCCATTTCCTCATGCCATGACCAAACAAAGGAAAGTCAATCACAACTCTGAAATCTTTGAAACTTTCAAACAGGTAAGGATCAATATACCTTTGTTGGATGCTATTAAACAGGTTCCTTCTTATGCTAAATTTTTGAAAGATCTGTGCACTGTGAAGAGAAAACTGAATGTGAAAAAGAAAGCCTTTTTAGCCGAACAAGTAAGTGCCATTCTTCAGAACAATAATGCTTTGAAATATAAAGACCCTGGTTGTCCTACAATTTCTTGCTTTATTGGAGAACATAAAATTGAAAGAGCTTTACTTGATCTTGGAGCTAGTGTGAATTTACTTCCATATTCAGTTTTTCAGAGTCTCAATCTAGGTGAGTTAAAACCAACCTCTGTAACTCTTTTACTCGCCGATAGATCTGTAAAAGTGCCTAGAGGAATAATTGAAGATGTGTTAGTACAAGTTGATAAATTCATTTATCCTGTGGATTTTGTTGTCTTGGACACGCAACCTGTTGAAGCATGTAATTCAATTCCTGTCATTTTAGGACGTCCATTTCTTGCCACTTCTAATGCATTGATTAATTGTAGGAATGGACTGATGAAGCTATCATTTGGAAACATGACATTGGAGATGAATATTTTCAATATTTACAAGCAACCTGGAGATGATAATGATTTACAGGAAGTGGACTTTATTGAAAAATTAGTTCATGATCAATTTCAAACCACTTCTTGTGAAACTGAGATTGATGAATCTGATGATTTGCAAATGGTCTACTTTCAGGAATCAAAGGCATGCAATTGGAGACCACAAATTGAAGAATTGCCACCACGATCAATTGAGCCCATACCTTCAAGTGTTCAACCACCAAAACCTGAATTGAAGCCGTTACCATTTAATCTCAAATACTCATTTTTGGGAGAAAATGAAACTTTTCCGGTAATAATCTCTTCCAAACTTAATGCACATCAAGAAGGTAAGTTATTACAGACTCTGAAAATGCACAAAAATGCATTAGGATGGACCATAGCTGACATAAAAGGAATTAGCCCTTTGATTTGCACACACAGGATTTATTTGGAGGAAAATGCTAAACCCTCTAGAGAAATGCAACGAAGGCTTAATCCTAATATGAAAGAAGTAGTGAAAAATGAAGTCATTAAGCTTCTAGATAATGGAATCATTTATCCTATTTCTGACAGCAAATGGGTAAGTCCTACCCAAGTTGTACCCAAAAAGTCTGGAGTCACTGTGATAACGAATGAGAAAAATGAGTTAATTCCAACTAGGACTGTTACGGGTTGGCGCATGTGCATTGACTATAGGAAACTTAATTCAATGACTAGAAAAGATCATTTCCCTTTACCTTTCATGGATCAAATCCTAGAAAGAGTTGCAGGTCATGAATTTTATTGTTTCCTAGATGGCTATTCAGGTTACAATCAAATTGAAATTGCATTGGAAGATCAAGAGAAGACTACTTTCACATGTCCATTTGGTACTTTTGCATATCGAAGGATGCCTTTTGGATTATGTAATGCACCAGCCACGTTTCAAAGATGCATGCTTAGCATATTCAGTGATATGGTTGAACGTTTTCTTGAGATTTTTATGGATGATTTTTCTGTTTTTGGTGATTCATTTGATGATTGTTTGACTAACTTAGAAAAGGTTTTGAGCAGGTGTGAAGAGAAGAATCTTGTACTGAATTGGGAAAAATGTCACTTTATGGTAACAAACGGCATTGTACTTGGTCACATTGTTTCATCGAAAGGAATTGAGGTTGACAAATCTAAAATCGAGTTAATTGCCAACTTACCAACACCAAAATCTGTTAAGGATGTTAGATCATTCTTAGGACATGCTGGTTTTTACAGAAGGTTCATCAAAGATTTTAGTGTAATATCTAAGCCCTTGAGTAACCTTCTAACAAAGGATAATATTTTTGAATGGACTGAACATTGTGAGGAAGCCTTTGTTAAACTTAAAAACTTGCTTACTTCTGCTCCTGTCATTCAACCTCCTGATTGGTCATTACCTTTTGAAATAATGTGTGATGCTAGTGATTATGCCGTGGGTGTTGTCTTGGGACAAAGAAAAGATAAGAAACCTTATGTGATTTACTATGCAAGTAAAACTTTAAATAGTGCTCAAATGAATTACACTACCACTGAAAAAGAATTACTTGCAGTAGTATTTGCATGTGACAAGTTCAGATCTTATCTTGTTGGCTCACCTGTTGTTGTTTTTAGTGATCATGCAGCATT
Source organism: Populus davidiana (assembly GCA_030145905.1). NCBI lineage: Eukaryota > Viridiplantae > Streptophyta > Magnoliopsida > Malpighiales > Salicaceae > Populus > Populus davidiana. Next base: position 8,575,144 of record CM057807.1, read on the forward strand.
GAAATATCTTCTCTCTAAGAAAGATTCTAAGGCTAGATTGGTGCGGTGGATTTTGTTACTTCAAGAATTTGATATCACAATCAAAGACAAGAAAGGCACCGAAAATGTTGTCGCGGATCATTTGTCAAGATTGACAACCGATTCGAGATCTGACATTACACCAATCGATGACTACTTTCCTGATGAATCTTTATTTTCTATCTCTACGATGCCTTGGTTTGCTAATATTGTTAATTTTCTTGTTTCAAGACAATTGCCAGCTCATTGGAGTACCCAAGACAAAAGAAAGTTCTTGAACGAAGTGAAGAACTTTTATTGGGATGACCCTTATTTATTCAAATATTGTCCTGATCAAATATTTCGAAGATGCATTCCTGACAGTGAGGTAAGTAGTGTCATTAAATTTTGTCATTCTGAGGCATGTGGGGGTCATTTCTCATCAAGAAAGACAGCTGCAAAAATCTTACAAAGTGGATTTTACTGGCCCACCATGTTCAAAGACTCACATGCATTCTGTAAGATTTGTGAAAATTGTCAAAAGTTGGGATCTATTTCGAAACGTCACATGATGCCTTTAAATCCTATTCTTGTCATTGAGATCTTTGACTGTTGGGGTATAGATTTCATGGGTCCATTTCCTCCATCATTTGGTTTCTTGTACATATTGGTCGCAGTAGATTATGTTTCAAAATGGATAGAGGCAATTCCAAGTCGAACCAATGATCACAAAACAGTGATAAAGTTTTTGAAAGAAAACATTTTAAGTCGATTTGGAATCCCTCGAGCCATGATAAGTGATGGTGGAACACACTTTTGCAACAAGCCATTTGAGTCTTTAATGAAGAAATATGGAATCACACATAAAGTTGCCACCCCTTATCACCCTCAGACAAGTGGACAAGTAGAGCTTGCTAATAGGGAGATCAAACAGATCTTGGAAAAAACAGTGAACCCTAATAGGAAAGACTGGTCTTTAAGACTTAATGATGCACTTTGGGCTTATCGAACTGCTTATAAAACATCATTAGGTATGTCGCCTTATAGACTAGTCTATGGAAAACCTTGTCACTTGCCTGTGGAAATTGAGCATAAAGCTTATTGGGCTATTAAAGCTTTCAATTCAAGCCTTGATGATGCTAGTCAACTGCAAAAATTGCAAATAAATGAGCTTGAGGAAATAAGAAATGATGCATATGACAATTCGAAAATTCATAAAGCAAGAATTAAAGAGTTTCATGACAAGAAAATACTGAGAAAAACATTCAACGTTGGTCAAAAAGTCTTGCTTTATAATTCTCGACTCCATTTATTTCCTGGAAAACTAAGATCAAGATGGACCGGTCCTTTTATTGTGAAGCATGTGTATCCATATGGGGCCTGTGATATTGAGAATCCAAAGAATGTCAATGTTTTCAAGGTAAATGGGCATCGTTTGAAAGTTTATTTTGACAATTTTTCGGTTGAAAATGACTCTATTGAATTGAGTGATCCTGTATATAAAGATTGATTCTTTTTCTCACATTGTTTTGTGTTTTGTTGTATCTATTGTTTTGTTAGTCTCTCTTTCACCCCGGTCAAATGGCGGATAACGGTACTCCGTGACTTAAGTCGGTTCTTTCAGTTTCCCAAATAACTGATATCTGTATATATTTGTACAATTCTTAGCTCTTTCTTCCTTCTTTGAATCTCTTCTCTAATTCTCTTTTGAAAATGGATACCACTCTTGAAAAGTTGAAAAGGTATTTTCCCGCTTTGCCTCCAAATGCGATTAATAAAATTTACCGTGCTAGGTGTGCAAGATTGAGGTTGTTAATGAATCATGGAATTCCTGAAGATATTTGTTGGTTAATTGAAGCAAAGGTTCGATTATCAGGTGAGTCCTCCAATTCTTTCATTTCACACATGCCTGGAACAGGTAAAAGCACTTTTGCAAAGAAACGTCGTGCAAAACGACTGAAAGTCTGTCATAGATGTGCTAGATGGACTTGTAATATGACATGTCGTTCTTTAGGAATGGTATCTGTAAACCGTGAAGATAAGATACAATTCATTAAGGATGGCCTGAGTAAGGGGTCTTTAGATAATCTTTTGTTGACCCTTGAGACGCATCCTAGTGGAGATGTGCATCGTGTAATTCATGATTTATGGCCACAATTCCATAAAGAACATGATCGACTTAGTCTTGGGAATCTGACTAAAAAAGACCCTGTTTGCCAGTTTTTAAGAAAACTGGATGGGAAGCCTATCCCCGACCCATAAAGGGCGTTTAAGCCGTTCTTGGACGTAAAACCAAGGGAAGATGTGAGCCACAATCACAACTACCTGTACATACATGCTTTTTCAAAATAAATAATTAATAAAGAGAGAGAGAGAGAGTTTGTGAGACTACAGCTGGCCTACATATAGGTGGTATGATTGCATTTTCACTTTTTCATCTATAAATTCTTCTCTTCCTTCCCTTCATTTCTACTCATCCCATACATTCATCAAATATAGAAGTGTGTAGAAATGGCAGGTTCCTCAAGTCATCAGATAAGAAATATTTGTGTTTTCGGTGGATCCAATTCTGGGAAAGAAAAAGAGTTTTTAGAATCAGCAAATCATCTTGGTCGGGTACTAGCTGAGAGAAAGATTCATTTAGTGTATGGGGGAGGCAGCCTTGGGTTAATGGGAGGTGTGTCAATGGCTGCATTTTTAGGAGGCAGTCAAGTTTTGGGGGTTGTCCCCAAAGCTTTAGCAAATGGGGATATCATTGGAAAAACAATTGGAGAGGAATTACAGGTCTCCACAATGTGTGACCGACTGAATACCATGTTTAACCATGCTGATGCCTTCATTGCCTTACCAGGAGGTTTGGGCACATTGGAAGAAATCTTTCATATTTCATCTTGGGCCCAACTGCACATTCACCATAAACCTATAGGTTTGTTAAATGTTAATGGTTTTTATGATAAGTTGCTGTCTTTCCTTGATCAAGCTGTGGAACAAGAATTTTTAACATCTTCGGCACGACAAATCATAATCTCTGCTGCTACTGCTGAACAATTGATTGACCAACTACAATCTTTCATCCCTATCATTGATCCCTGCATGAGTCGCCTAGATTGGTCAACTAAGGAAAGCCGTAAAAAGCTTAGATTAGATTTGAGCCTTCATCTGTGAAAACTTGTGTCTTTTGGTTTTATTAATAGCATATTATTTTGTTTTGTTACTTCTTATGTTTGTTTAAGTGTGTTTCAGGTTTGTCATTGTTCACTGTTTCAGGTGATGTCTTCTATACTCTATCTTTCTACCTTCGAACATTGAGGACAATGTCTCGTTTTGGTTGGGGGGAGAGGGTAGTAGTTAAAAACAATATATATATATACTAACTTGCTAACTGTTTTTGCTATTATTAAAACCATTTGACAAAATTGTTATTAGGATGGCAGAGTATGGAATCAATTTTATTGAATCTAGAGACGCATCTTAGTAAGTTTCATTACCAAGGTCTATCATAATACTTCTTGAAATATTCAGGTTTACAAACTCTCACATTGTTATCACTTGATTCTGCTCCTATACTCATTTAACAAGTATTATTAAACCTTCATTTTCACACACACACTTTAACATATGATTGTGGGTTGCACATTGGATTATTACATTAATTATGTTCTTTTGTTGAAGGTAACAACTAAGGGAAAAGGATAGTATATAATTTGCAAAACAAAAAAAAAAAAAAAAAAAAAAAAAGAAAAAAAGAAAAAAGATAGTATTGATGATAATAAAACGTGGATAAGTTTGGTTTCGTAGCCTCCCTAACCTAAGCAATTAAGCCCGAAGGGGTGTTTTAACACCTAATACCCTAAAGTCAACTGACTTGGGAGCTATTGGCCCAAAGCTTGTTACATGGGTTAAGGAGAAAAGCTTAAGGGAATCAAACATTGCACTATCTACGTATCAGTATCTGCAACCCGAGTTGTTAAGCTCGTAGGGGTGTCTCAACACCTAATGCCCTAAGACCAACTGGTCTGGGAGTCATTAGCCTAAAACTCGTTACATGGGTTAAAGATACATTGTGTTTTAAGTTGTATGTGTATATAAAAAAAAAAAAAAAAAAAAAAAAAAAAAATAATCCCAACCCAAGGAAGTTCACCTTAAACATTTGAACATAATATTGTTTTCTTCCAACAAAAGCCCCATCATCTATGTTTTCATTGAGCACACAAGAAGAAGGTTTATTAATATCTTGTTTAAGAAGTATGAAGCAGGAATATATATTTTTAATGAGAGTTTGTTTATCTGGATAGATTAATGGAAGTTGAATGATGAATGCCTTGCTTTGTGGAACTTGCAAATTGTTTCTCTATTTTAACGCTTTAGATTACTAGGGACTAGTAATAAGCTGGTTGGGGGGTGTGATTAGTACTTAAAAGTGCATGTTTATCAAGGTTTTATATCATCATTTTGCACTTGAAGTATCAATAACTCCTTAACTAAAGCATGTTTTATAATAACAAGTTTGATATTATAAGATACCTTAATTTATGGTAAATGCTCATTTTAAATGCAGGACTATCACATAAATAAAAGGATTGATTGATGAGTTTAAGCATTGAAAGTTAAAGGACAAAGAGATGGCCAAACTTAGAAAAGAGATGTCGGTGCAGTCCAAACCGGAACATTGCTCGGTAATTGGATCATATCTGGAGCTCTAGATTTTGGATTTAGGTCCACTTTATATGGATGGAAAGGTAAGACAAAGGCCTACAACTTTCATGAGGAGCCCAAGATTTGAAAAGGTCGTTTTGAAGTCCAAATTGAAGGAACAACGAAGAAGTCCGAAGCTGTCCTGCAGCCCAAACACTATTTAGTTTTCAGCCCATATCTTGAGTTCTAGAAGTCCAAATGACCTCATCTTTTTTTTATTGGAAAGCTGAGACAATTTCCTAGAACATTCTTGAGGATTCTGGGCAAATTATTATGTTAGCATTGACGTCTTGATCAGACAAGAAGATAAGGATTGTTATCTAGTCAAGATGTGGCCACCCACTCATCAATTAGTCAACAAATCAATAGTTCCAAATTTTGGCCTATAAAAGGAGGCACTTACCATGTATTGAGGCATCTTGGTGTTCAGATCAAGATCATGCTATTGCTTTCTCTCTTTGTATTGCTTATGTCTTGCTTTTATTAATATCAAGTTTATGCACTTCATTTCCTTTCCTTTACTTAGTTAACCTCTTTCTCATTTATGTTCTTATCTTGTTCATTTATGTTTCTTTCTTTCATTATGTTCAGCTAAGTTAATTATGTCAAGGTGAAAAGGGTACACTAATGGTGTAAGAATAAGTATAATATAAACTTACATGGACCTTAACGTTGGATATTAACATGTTTTATATTTGTTATCTTGTTCACTTTTAATACTTTGCTTGTTAAATGGTTAATCTAGATTTATGTTGTATAATATTTGGTACAACAAATACTTGGCACTTTCATAGCCCATACTGTATGGTTTAACCGACACCTGAGCTATGAAAGGAACTTGATTTGTTGTTAACATAAGTTATAATCATGAATGCCTGCCAACATTTACAAGTATTAGCTTTATTCGAATAAGATAATTAATGTAATCATGTTAACAATTTATAATCTGATTGGAACCTCCTTTATGTGTGGTTTCCAATTGAGTAATAAGAGTTTATATTATACTTGTTTGAAGTACCATTAGTGGATCCTCTAACCTTGACATTTGTTTTTATCATTGTTTAATCCTTACGTTAATCTTTCATCTCAAAGTTCTCATTAATTTCTTCATCTTCTGCTTTTATTATTATTATTATTGTTATTATTTACATTCTGTCTATATTATATAATATATATCTTTGATCTTTTCATAAACTCAGTACATAGGCTGGAAACCTATGACCCGATCTTTTAGATCATTCTCAGGTATAACAACGCCACGTACTGAGTATTATTATTGTTATTATTGTTGTTGTTGTATTGTTATTTATAATTTATACAATTAACCTCTCTGTGGTTCGACCCCGGTCTTGCCGGGTTATTTATTACTTCGACACTCATGCACTTGGGAAAAGACATCAATCTTTTGGTCGTGTCAAGTTTTTGGCGCCGTTGCCGGGGAGGTAAATTCTTGTATAAATTATAATACTTATTTTATTTTCTCTTTTCATTTTTTATTTTATTTAATTTTGCTTCATTTCTTTTCTTTTGTTTAGTTTTCTTCTCTTTTCTTTTCTTGCTTTTATTCTCTTCTTACACGTGCATGAGAGTTTGGTCACGTACATTAAGTGGTCGACTTTGTAGGGTATCCTCATCATTTTCAGAAAATATGGCCGAAGAAGATAATCAATCACTTCATAATGAGAATAATGAGAATAACCGTATGAGAACACTTAGAGACCACATGAATCCCACAAGAACAAGTGCACCCTCATGCATAGTTTTTCCTCCTGATGCATCTCATTTTAATTTTAAGCCAGGCATTATTCAACTCCTACCTTCTTTTCATGGTTTAGACCTAGAAAATCCATACTTGCATTTAAGGGAATTTGAGGAGGTCTGTAATACCTATAATGACTCAAATTGTAGCATGAACACCATTCGATTAAAGCTTTTTCCTTTTTCATTAAAAGATAAAGCTAAAACATGGCTACAAAATTTGAGACCAGGATCCATTCGTGCTTGGGATGATATGCAACAACAATTTTTAAAGAAGTTTTTTCCATCTCACAGAACAAACTCTTTCAAAAGACAAATCATCACTTTCACTCAAAAGCCAGGAGAAACATTTTACCAATGTTGGGATAGGTATCGAGATTTGCTTAATACTTGCCCACATCATGGTTTTGAAACATGGAGATTGGTTTCACATTTTTATGAAGGTTTAACACCTAGAGATAGGCAAATGGTTGAATTGATGTGCAATGGAACCTTTGAAGATAAAGACCCTAATGAAGCAATGGAGTACCTAGACTTGCTAGCCGAAAATGCTCAAAATTGGGACACCACAGGTACTTATGAGGCACCAGGTAAAACTCAACCTCATACATCTAGTGGAGGTATGCACAACCTTAGGGAAGATCATGACCTCCAAGCCAAGTTTGCATCTTTAGCTAGAAAGGTCGAAGCACTTGAATTGAAAAAGAGTGGTCAATTAAAATCTGTTCAAGACATTGTGTGTCAAATCTGTGAAACCAATGAACACTCAACAAATGATTGTCCAACTTTGCCTTCTTTTAGGGAATGCCTCCATGAACAAGCCCATGCTTTAAACAGTTTCCAAAGACCCAACCATAACCCATACTCACAAACGTATAACCCTGGTTGGAGAAATCACCCAAATTTCAGTTGGAAGAGTGATAGCAACAATGCACAAACTTCACATCCACCGTTTCAAGCACACCATAATTTCCAAAATTCTCATGGATATGCACCTCCTTATGCTCCACCTCCTAGAAGAAATTTTGAGGAAACATTGCATGCATTCATTGAAAAGCAGGAGACAATCAACACTCAACTTGCTCAAAGCATGACCGATTTTAAAGATGCTCTTGCAAAATTAACATCTGCTCTCAGTTTCCAAGAGAAAGGTAAGTTTCCTTCTCAACCACAGCAAAATCCAAAGGGGCAATACAATGCAAATGCAAGTAGTTCTGGAAGCCAACACATGGATCAAGTCAAATCAGTCATCACTCTTCGTAGTGGTAAGGTTATTGAAAAACCCATTCTTGAACCTTGTGAGAAAGATGATGAGTCTATCTCTGAGGGTAAGGAAGGGGTTGAACCTGAACATTGCAAAGAAAAGGCTGATTCCCCGCCAGCACTTCCATTTCCTCATGCCATGACCAAACAAAGGAAAGTCAATCACAACTCTGAAATCTTTGAAACTTTCAAACAGGTAAGGATCAATATACCTTTGTTGGATGCTATTAAACAGGTTCCTTCTTATGCTAAATTTTTGAAAGATCTGTGCACTGTGAAGAGAAAACTGAATGTGAAAAAGAAAGCCTTTTTAGCCGAACAAGTAAGTGCCATTCTTCAGAACAATAATGCTTTGAAATATAAAGACCCTGGTTGTCCTACAATTTCTTGCTTTATTGGAGAACATAAAATTGAAAGAGCTTTACTTGATCTTGGAGCTAGTGTGAATTTACTTCCATATTCAGTTTTTCAGAGTCTCAATCTAGGTGAGTTAAAACCAACCTCTGTAACTCTTTTACTCGCCGATAGATCTGTAAAAGTGCCTAGAGGAATAATTGAAGATGTGTTAGTACAAGTTGATAAATTCATTTATCCTGTGGATTTTGTTGTCTTGGACACGCAACCTGTTGAAGCATGTAATTCAATTCCTGTCATTTTAGGACGTCCATTTCTTGCCACTTCTAATGCATTGATTAATTGTAGGAATGGACTGATGAAGCTATCATTTGGAAACATGACATTGGAGATGAATATTTTCAATATTTACAAGCAACCTGGAGATGATAATGATTTACAGGAAGTGGACTTTATTGAAAAATTAGTTCATGATCAATTTCAAACCACTTCTTGTGAAACTGAGATTGATGAATCTGATGATTTGCAAATGGTCTACTTTCAGGAATCAAAGGCATGCAATTGGAGACCACAAATTGAAGAATTGCCACCACGATCAATTGAGCCCATACCTTCAAGTGTTCAACCACCAAAACCTGAATTGAAGCCGTTACCATTTAATCTCAAATACTCATTTTTGGGAGAAAATGAAACTTTTCCGGTAATAATCTCTTCCAAACTTAATGCACATCAAGAAGGTAAGTTATTACAGACTCTGAAAATGCACAAAAATGCATTAGGATGGACCATAGCTGACATAAAAGGAATTAGCCCTTTGATTTGCACACACAGGATTTATTTGGAGGAAAATGCTAAACCCTCTAGAGAAATGCAACGAAGGCTTAATCCTAATATGAAAGAAGTAGTGAAAAATGAAGTCATTAAGCTTCTAGATAATGGAATCATTTATCCTATTTCTGACAGCAAATGGGTAAGTCCTACCCAAGTTGTACCCAAAAAGTCTGGAGTCACTGTGATAACGAATGAGAAAAATGAGTTAATTCCAACTAGGACTGTTACGGGTTGGCGCATGTGCATTGACTATAGGAAACTTAATTCAATGACTAGAAAAGATCATTTCCCTTTACCTTTCATGGATCAAATCCTAGAAAGAGTTGCAGGTCATGAATTTTATTGTTTCCTAGATGGCTATTCAGGTTACAATCAAATTGAAATTGCATTGGAAGATCAAGAGAAGACTACTTTCACATGTCCATTTGGTACTTTTGCATATCGAAGGATGCCTTTTGGATTATGTAATGCACCAGCCACGTTTCAAAGATGCATGCTTAGCATATTCAGTGATATGGTTGAACGTTTTCTTGAGATTTTTATGGATGATTTTTCTGTTTTTGGTGATTCATTTGATGATTGTTTGACTAACTTAGAAAAGGTTTTGAGCAGGTGTGAAGAGAAGAATCTTGTACTGAATTGGGAAAAATGTCACTTTATGGTAACAAACGGCATTGTACTTGGTCACATTGTTTCATCGAAAGGAATTGAGGTTGACAAATCTAAAATCGAGTTAATTGCCAACTTACCAACACCAAAATCTGTTAAGGATGTTAGATCATTCTTAGGACATGCTGGTTTTTACAGAAGGTTCATCAAAGATTTTAGTGTAATATCTAAGCCCTTGAGTAACCTTCTAACAAAGGATAATATTTTTGAATGGACTGAACATTGTGAGGAAGCCTTTGTTAAACTTAAAAACTTGCTTACTTCTGCTCCTGTCATTCAACCTCCTGATTGGTCATTACCTTTTGAAATAATGTGTGATGCTAGTGATTATGCCGTGGGTGTTGTCTTGGGACAAAGAAAAGATAAGAAACCTTATGTGATTTACTATGCAAGTAAAACTTTAAATAGTGCTCAAATGAATTACACTACCACTGAAAAAGAATTACTTGCAGTAGTATTTGCATGTGACAAGTTCAGATCTTATCTTGTTGGCTCACCTGTTGTTGTTTTTAGTGATCATGCAGCATTGAAATATCTTCTCTCTAAGAAAGATTCTAAGGCTAGATTGGTGCGGTGGATTTTGTTACTTCAAGAATTTGATATCACAATCAAAGACAAGAAAGGCACCGAAAATGTTGTCGCGGATCATTTGTCAAGATTGACAACCGATTCGAGATCTGACATTACACCAATCGATGACTACTTTCCTGATGAATCTTTATTTTCTATCTCTACGATGCCTTGGTTTGCTAATATTGTTAATTTTCTTGTTTCAAGACAATTGCCAGCTCATTGGAGTACCCAAGACAAAAGAAAGTTCTTATTGTGTTATCTTGTTCAGAATTTGCAAGATGATGTAATAACTAAAGAAATTAATGATATTAAACAATAAACAAGAAATAAGAACAAATTATAACACAAATTAGTCCTTGCTATTCAGTTGATAATTTTCATAATGCTACATTAAAGTGAACAAAATTGAAAAGAATATGGAAATTAGTGTTGGTTCTTACCTTAAACTCTTTAAAGAGTTCATCCCTGCCCATTGAATCTACTTTTTCCCAAGAGTGTCATGCTCCCTTAAAATTGGACTTCAAAATATCTTTGATTGCACGTCCACACGATGCGTTATTGAACTTGAAAATATATAATAACAAACTTATATTAAACAAATAATTATACAATAATAAGTAATTTTTTTCATACCTGAAAATATAACCTTAATAAGTTAGTTGTTAAAAGCTTGAACTTACTCTGTTGTTCCATACAAACAAAGCTCTTTCTTTCTTGTAATTGGATCTATTGGTGTGTCAAAACCCTTTCTTTTAACACTTTGATCGTAATTGTATGGAGAAGATGTTGAACCATGGTTTGATGGAACACCATCTTCATCCTCATCACATACACCTCTCTCATTACTATTGTCTCCCTCATCTTCATCTCTAATGTTCACATCACCATCAACTCTCTCATAACTCCTATATGAATTATGTCCAGCATAAACAAGTTGGTTATCTTGAGAGAAACCTCCTTGAGTTTGAAGCAAAACTTGGAAGCGAAAGCCCTCACAATATTGATATGCTTCAACCCTCCCATAATCATGTTGAGGTACTCCCCAAAGTAGGTATATAATACTCATTTGCGTTCTGATACACAAGTTGATGAAATGTGGATCATTTGTTATTACGCCTTAATGTAGTTTGAAATGATTTGGATGAAGTGGACATGTCACTCCTTTAAGTGGACCTGTCACTCCTAGAATCTAATATAGATCCTCATCGAGGCATGCTAAAAAACAGAAAAAAATATATACATTATCATATGAATATATACAGCATAACAATAAATTAGCTCATAGTTAAACTATCAGGAGCAAAAAATTCACAGATATTTTCCCAAGACTGTCATAACTAGAATGAAAACAAACAATATATAAGATGTATTTTTGTAAGTGCAGCTTCATTACAAACAATATCCAGTTTATGATGTTCAAAATCAGTATGAATTGTCCACTTAATATTCATCACTTCAAAAAATATTATACATCAAATAAAATAATTATTGTAACAAAAACAAATATATAAATAACATCAAGACCATTTCATTAAGCATTCCTTGCAATAATAAAAATCAGTCATGAAGTTTAAATTGTCAAAAGCCAATTAACACAAACAATAATAATAAAAAATCTAAATAATTAATTAAACAAAAATAAAAATTATGAGTATGCTTACCTTAATGTTTGTTCCTATAAATAAAAACATCGAGTAGGAAGAACCCTTTCATTCATGCTTCAGCATATCTATCAGCAAGAAGAGAAATCACAAAATAAACTATAACATCAGAATCACAATTTAAAGATTGATACTTGAAAGGTTAGAAATGGTTTCAAAGGTCAATGAAAATGATATATGTAATGTGATCTATAACACACACTTGAATAAAGTAATAAAGAAAAAACATTGAAAGCCTAAACATTGTCAAGTGATTAGTACTTAAAAGTGCATGTTTATCAAGGTTTTATATCATCATTTTGCACTTGAAGTATCAATAACTCCTTAACTAAAGCATGTTTTATAATAACAAGTTTGATATTATAAGATACCTTAATTTATGGTAAATGCTCATTTTAAATGCAGGACTATCACATAAATAAAAGGATTGATTGATGAGTTTAAGCATTGAAAGTTAAAGGACAAAGAGATGGCCAAACTTAGAAAAGAGATGTCGGTGCAGTCCAAACCGGAACATTGCTCGGTAATTGGATCATATCTGGAGCTCTAGATTTTGGATTTAGGTCCACTTTATATGGATGGAAAGGTAAGACAAAGGCCTACAACTTTCATGAGGAGCCCAAGATTTGAAAAGGTCGTTTTGAAGTCCAAATTGAAGGAACAACGAAGAAGTCCGAAGCTGTCCTGCAGCCCAAACACTATTTAGTTTTCAGCCCATATCTTGAGTTCTAGAAGTCCAAATGACCTCATCTTTTTTTTATTGGAAAGCTGAGACAATTTCCTAGAACATTCTTGAGGATTCTGGGCAAATTATTATGTTAGCATTGACGTCTTGATCAGACAAGAAGATAAGGATTGTTATCTAGTCAAGATGTGGCCACCCACTCATCAATTAGTCAACAAATCAATAGTTCCAAATTTTGGCCTATAAAAGGAGGCACTTACCATGTATTGAGGCATCTTGGTGTTCAGATCAAGATCATGCTATTGCTTTCTCTCTTTGTATTGCTTATGTCTTGCTTTTATTAATATCAAGTTTATGCACTTCATTTCCTTTCCTTTCCTTTACTTAGTTAACCTCTTTCTCATTTATGTTCTTATCTTGTTCATTTATGTTTCTTTCTTTCATTATGTTCAGCTAAGTTAATTATGTCAAGGTGAAAAGGGTACACTAATGGTGTAAGAATAAGTATAATATAAACTTACATGGACCTTAACGTTGGATATTAACATGTTTTATATTTGTTATCTTGTTCACTTTTAATACTTTGCTTGTTAAATGGTTAATCTAGATTTATGTTGTATAATATTTGGTACAACAAATACTTGGCACTTTCATAGCCCATACTGTATGGTTTAACCGACACCTGAGCTATGAAAGGAACTTGATTTGTTGTTAACATAAGTTATAATCATGAATGCCTGCCAACATTTACAAGTATTAGCTTTATTCGAATAAGATAATTAATGTAATCATGTTAACAATTTATAATCTGATTGGAACCTCCTTTATGTGTGGTTTCCAATTGAGTAATAAGAGTTTATATTATACTTGTTTGAAGTACCATTAGTGGATCCTCTAACCTTGACATTTGTTTTTATCATTGTTTAATCCTTACGTTAATCTTTCATCTCAAAGTTCTCATTAATTTCTTCATCTTCTGCTTTTATTATTATTATTATTGTTATTATTTACATTCTATCTATATTATATAATATATATCTTTGATCTTTTCATAAACTCAGTATATAGGCTGGAAACCTGTGACCCGATCTTTTAGATCATTCTCAGGTATAACAACGCCACGTACTGAGTATTATTATTGTTATTGTTGTTGTTGTTGTATTGTTATTTATAATTTATACAATTAACCTCTCTGTGGTTCGACCCCGGTCTTGCCGGGTTATTTATTACTTCAACACTCCTGCACTTGGGAAAAGACATCAATCTTTTGGTCGTGTCATCAAGTAATATGAGGAAATAATATGAAATCATCCATACATATAGTAAAGATAATTCATTACATATACTATGAAATATAATTAACTTGTGCTACTCATTATTATCATCACTCCTAACCATATCATCATCATCATCACACAAAATCATGTTGTCGTCACCACCACCACCACCACCACAATAATCATCTTCATCCTCATCACCATCACCATCACCATCAGCTTCTTCTTCTTCTTCTTCATCTTTATTTCCCCAATTTATGTCAAGTTAAAGCAATTCATGTTGACTGATTTCTTCATAATAAGATGGTTCAACAAGCATATTTGGATCATCAAGTGTTTGAGTAGGAAGGACACGACATGGTTGAGAAATCTCATCTGATTGATCAACATCAAATGATCTCACATTGTTGGCATCTTCAATAAATTCACCCATGTCAATATTATAACGACTTCTAGCAGTTGTCTTAATAACCATCCACCATTTAGAGGATTTATTACCAGGTGGATATGTATAGTAGACTTGTTGACATTGTTGTGCTAACACAAAATCTTTATTTCCGTGTAGTCGAGATGTATGCTTGATTTCACCAAACCATTTGAACGATGCACTCTAATCCCTCGTTTTGTATCATAACAATTACATTTAAACATAAATAACTTGCACTTACTCCCCAAGTATTTTAGCCGAACAACTTCTTTAAACATTCCATAATAATCACGTTCATTATCATCATAGCAACTTCCTTTCATACAAACTCCACTATTCATTGTCTTTTTAAAATGACCATAACGTTCAGTATGAAATTTAAAACCATTCGCATAATACCCATTATAACATTTCACTGAAGTTGAAGGGCCCATAGCAAGTCCAAAGAGTTTATTTTCAATTCCGTTAGATTGGTATTCCACCTAGCATAATAATTAACTCCATAAGAAATAGTGATTTAAAAGAGATTAGTAATATTTTTAAAGTAACTAATTGACATAAAATATAAATTAATTTTATTAAAATACCTACATTATTTTTTAACCAATTTGAAAAGATCTCTTTGCATAATTTTTCAATTTCAACATTACTCGCATGTGGTTGTTGTGACTTTATTTCTTGACGACTGTCATAACCCAAATTTTTTACCATTTTATTTTTATTATTTTATTTACTGAAAAGGATAAAAAATTGATGAAAAAATAATAATAATGATGATGAAAAAACAAGTAAAATGAAATAAATGAAAAACGAATTAAAATTTGGGTTAAGGGCAACATGATTGGAAGTTTTGGGGTTTAATTAAACTTTGGAATTAATCTAATTAAGTTTGGAATTAATTTGTTTAATTAAGGGTTTAATTGGAGAATTGATAAAATTTTAAGACTTAATTAAGCTTGAAATTAATTTAATTCATCCAATCAAGGATTTAATTGGAGAATTAATAAGTTTTGAGACTTAATTAAGCTTGGAATTAATTTAATTAATCCAATTAAGGGTTTAATTGGAGAATTGATAAGTTTTGATACTTAATTGGACTAGGATTTAATTAAATTAATGAAATCAGGGACTTAATTGAAGAAATATCAAAGTTTGGAGTTTAATTGGGGTCCAAATTGCAAACATTAAAATCCAAGGACCATTTTGAAAATGGCGTCGAAATGCAGGGGTCCAATTACAATTTACCCAGGGGCTTAGTTACAAAACTTTTAAAAATTCAAGGGCCAAAATGAAAATAACCATTAAACACCAAAAAACGGTGCCGTTTCTCAGCACTGTTCATCTTCTTCAAACTCTTCAGCTGCCGGCCGCCACCATTACTCCTGCAATAACAGTCAATTGATTACCTGGTAACGGTGGAATGCTGTGGCTATAAAGCCGGAGAAAACAAGGAATCACGGGACGAAAAAAAAAGGGGGGATCACAGAAAACGAAAGAAGAAAACCAGAGAAGACAGGGGAAAGCCAGAAGAAAACCGAGAGATTGAACCCAGAAAACCAGAGTCAAGAACAAAAAAACCAACCCAAAAGACAGAGCAACTCACAAAACAGAAAACCAGAGCAACTAACCCAGAAAAAAAACAGAACAAACAAAAGACAACCAAGAAAGAAAATACCGAGAAGAACAGAAACATCAACCCAGATTTCATCCCTGCAAGAAATCAGTTTTCTTCCGAAAAACATATACACGGGAAAAGGAGAGAAAGGCAGAGGAACCCTGTTCTCGTCCCTGCAGGGACCCAGTTGATCACCGAAGCATTGGTTATTGACAGAAATCGTCCGAATCCACACCGGCGTTGCAACCTTCCTCAGCGTCGCTAGAAACAGAAGCAGTCGAACTCCACCAACGCTCAATCGTCTAAACAGGTGCGCCCGTTTCCATTGTATTTTTTTACTCTTCTGGTTTAAATTGCATTTGAACAGTGCGAAGGTAATTTAATTACCTTCGCACTGTTGATGCACGCGTGAAAATGCTTCACGTGTGCATCGTCCGATTGCCCAGCCGGTCACTGGCTTAGGCCAGTGACCGGGCCGGCTGGGCCAGGCCCAGCCCCTGTGGGGCTACGCTGGGCCCAGCCACCAATATACATGCTGGGCTGGATTTAGCCCAGCCCAGCCCAAAAAATAAAAAAAATAAAAAACAAAAAAATAAAAAATAAAAAATAAAAAATGTAAAATAAAAATAAAAAATGTGCATGCATGAATAAAAATAATGTAAATTTATTGGTTTATTCACTGACGCCAGAGTCAGGAATAAAAATACCGGTTTAAATTTATATTATTTTTATTCGTTGTATTTTATTTTATTTAGCTAGAAAAATAAAAAAATATGTGCATGCGTAAAAATAAATTTTATTTTTATTCACTAGCGCTAGAATAGGGAACAAAAATATTGATCTAACGTTTTTCGTAGCTACGAATTTTTACCAACGCCAGAGTTGGAATTATTCGAGCTCGAATATTCACTGACGCCAGAGTCAGGAATATTATAAACAAATCATCATAGCATAAACTAATAAACATTTAGCAATTAAAGACAAAACTAGGAATGCAGTCTGCCTTAGGCAGAACGTTTAAGAGGTGATAATATCTTCCCTTTTACGTAACCAATCCCGAGCCATAGAATCTCTTTTTGACCAGTTAGGGTTCCTAGTGACCATAATACTAGGTGGCGACTCCTCAAACAAGACCTTTTCTCCTAAAGAACCAGATGCCAGATATCTGTTCTTTTTCCATTAATTCAAGAGAATTATTTTTAGAGTCGTCGCGATGTCGGGTCCGACAACGACATTGCCTAAAATTTTAAAATGTTAAAGTTAATAATAAATTATTATAAATTAAGTACAAAATAATATTTCATACTTACTCTAAATAAGGCTTCAGTTCTTGACAATTGAATATCACATAATTATGCACAATTTGCATTTTAGCATGTGACAACTGTCTTCTATAAAATCTTTTGGATAATTTTTTTCCTGGATAGGAAAAAATAGAGAGATGTCCATCTAGACTTTTAAGGCCACCATCATCATTCTGTGGAACTCGATTCCAAATTGTTTGCACGTTATCACCAAAATAATAAGATGCAAAATTGATAATTTCATCAATCAAGTATGCTTCACATATGGAACCCTCAACTTTAGCTTTATTGGTCACTTTCTTCTTCAAATAAAACATATACCTATATCATTTATGTCAATTAGTTTATTTTTAAAAATAAAAAGGGAATAAAATTAACATAGTATGAAAACATACCGTTCAAACGAATACATCCATCGATATTGAACTAGTCCGCCAACTTTTGCCTCGTAAGGTAGATGTATCGTCAAGTGTTCCATGGCGTCAAAGAAGGATGAAGGAAAAATCCTTTCAAGTTTGCAAATTATTTCAATTATATTCATCTGCATTAACTCCATGTGTTGGGCATTTAAATTTGTTGTACAAATATCTCAAAAAAATACGGACAGTTCAGTTAATGCCTCCCACAACGGCCTAGGTAAGTAAGGTCGGAAAGCGGTTGGAAGAAGTCTTTGAATGAAGACATGACAATCATGACTCTTCATCCCCGAAACCTTACATTGTGCCTCTTTCACACATCGTGAAATGCTTGAAGCATAACCATCAGGAAATGATAATTCCTTTATCCATGACAAAACTTCTTGTTGTTGTTTCTTGTGTAGACAATAAGTGCCTTTAGGTTTGTAAACCCGACCATTCGTATCTTGTTGCAAATGTAAATTTGGCTTCTTACAATACAATTGAATATCCAACCTAGCCTTTAAATTGTCGTTAGTTCTATTAGGACAATCTATTACTGTATAAAAAATATTGTCAAAGATATTTTTCTCAATATGCATGACATCAAGATTATAACGAATCAAATTTGTATGCCAGTATGGAAGCTCCCAGAAAATGCTCTTCTTCACCCAATTGTGTTTAACCCCAAAGCCAGGAATTTTATCATTATATGATGAACCTCCATTACGTCCCTCGGTATACTTGGACACTTCGTTTAACATTTCCAAACCAGATGGACGAGGTAAATGAGGGAGCCTTCCAATTACTTATTTCAAAAACTTATCAGATTGACATCTATATGGGTGGTTCATGGGTAGGAATCGTCGATGACAATAAAAAAATGTAGTTTTCCCTCCATTTTTTAATCTAAAAGCCTTGATATGCTCCATACAATAAGGACAAGAAAAATTTCCATGAGTACTCCACCCCGATAACATGCCATATGTTGGAAAGTCACTAATGGTCCACATCAAACCTAGCTTTAATTGGAAATTTTCCTTTCTGTATACATCATATGTTTCAACACCAACAGACCACAAATTCTTTAACTCATCAATCAAAGGTCTTAAAAAAACATCAAGCTTTTTCCCCGGATTCTTTGGCCCAGGAATCATCATTGTCAAAAACATGAATGGTCTAGTCATGCATTTCCACGGAGGCAAATTATAAACAGTCACAATTACTGGCCAACAAGAGTATGTATTTGAAGACATGTCAAATAGACAAACCATCAGTGCATAACCCTAACCAAATATTTCTCGAATCTGATGCAAAGCTTAAGTGGACACGATTAAACTCCTTCCATGCCTCCCTATCAGATGGGTGCACCATAACCCCATTATCTGACTTATGAAAATGATGCCATGTCATATCTTTGGCATGATATGGAGATATGAATAGTCTCTAAAGCCTTGGTGTCAAGGGAAAGTATCGGAGTTGCTTCTCTGCCTTATTGGAACTTTTACTAGTTGGATTTCTAGGTTTGTATCGTGAACGTCCATAAAAATCACAATTTATTTTCATTACATCTACGCCATAGTATAGCATACAGTAATTAGGAAACACATCATATTTATCATAACCAAGTCCAAGTGGCCACATAAATTTCTTGGCATTGTAAAAATTGGATACCAAATTTTCATCATTAGGCATGCAACTTTTTGTACAATCAATAAACTTGTTGAAGGCAGTCTAAGTCAAATATCATTAGAGTATGCATCACCAACCCCTATTGCATCCATAACCAGATTCCTATATGGATTTTTTAGACAAACATCATTCACAACATGACTAATTCCAACCGATGAAGGTCCATCCAATATTGGTTCTGCGATATAAGGCTCTCTATGTACAGTCCAATTTTCATAACAAGGTAAAAAACCTTTTGTCAATAGATGCTTACAAACATGATCTTCCTTTAAAAACTTTTGATTTTTGCACCTCACACAAGGACATCTAATTCCCCCCCCCCCCCCGGATATATTTTTATCAATTGAAAAGGCAAAATTGATAAATCTTCTAACACTTGTAATGTATTCGGGACGAAGGTGACCATCCATAAGATGACAATACATCCACGATCGATCATCCATGTTAATCTAATTAACATGATAACACCAATAAGCATTTTTAGAAATAAACATACTTCTTTAACTTCTAGTACTTAAACAATCATTTAAAATAAAATATGTACCACATAAACAAACTTTAATTATCTGTCCAGCTCACACATATATATAGCCAAGAAATTAGTACTTTTAGAGTTCATGGGTCATGTTCTTAAGATTTATTGGGCTGCTATTTAAGGTCACTACTGTTCTAGTTGGCAAATTTATTTAATAACCTTAAAACTCTACAACAATTCTAACATAAGACATTAGTAATTGACAGATTTTATTGGCAGTCTACTGAAACAGTAGAGTTATGCTTCATGTAAGAGGCAAACTTTTTGTGCTATATGTAATTAGTATTTTATAAACATTTTCTTTTAGGGTAAGCTAGAAGATGGACAAGAAATTGTTGTGAAGAGGCTGTCAAGGAGTTCTAGATAAGGATTAAATGAGTTAAAAATTGAGGTGATACTAATTAACAAGCTTCAACATATAAATCATGTAAAGCTTTCTAATTGAATTCATTTTCACATATATTTTAAGCATTAAAGTTGAATTCAATTACATGATTTAATAATTTATTTGAAATATAAGAATTCTAATAGGTTATTAATTTAATCCAAATTTAAACAATATTGTTATTTATCTATTTCCTTTTTAATTATTAGAGTAAACTATTAATTTAATTTAATTTCAAATTTTTTAATATATAAACATTATAATATTATATTTTAATTAGAGAATTATGATTTTAACATGGTGATTTTACTCAATAGCTTGTTTTGCCACTAAAAAAAATGCAATATAAGTTTCAAAAAGCATTAATTAT
The DNA here is from genome assembly GCA_030145905.1 of Populus davidiana. Taxonomy (NCBI): domain Eukaryota; kingdom Viridiplantae; phylum Streptophyta; class Magnoliopsida; order Malpighiales; family Salicaceae; genus Populus; species Populus davidiana. The sequence goes on from CM057807.1 coordinate 8,595,630, forward strand.
TTGTTTTTGGACAACCCATTAATCAGCCTTAAAAATAATTAAAGTTGGTTTAAACATGAAAGGGCTTTTTTTGAACTACCCATCCAAAGTTCTAAACTGCCTCGTCATTGATTTATATTGTCTAACCAAATAATTGAAATGGGATTTGGGCCTCTAAATGCCTTCATGGTTTTGAAATTAGATAAAGAAAACCGAGGCTTATTCTTATTCTTCTTAAGAGGAAAAATTCCAAAAACATGAATTAACTTACCTTTTCATGATATATCTTATTAAAGGACAAAGCTATTGAATGCCCTTGAGGTATTCGTTTTAAATACATTTATTTGTTATTAGAGACCACGTCACCAATTAATATTATGTTGTTTCCTGAACTTTAGGAAGCAATATGTAAAAGCAGAAAGAAAAAAGATAATACTATGCCTAGAAAAGTTAATTGAATATAATGCCAGCATCATGTTCACATAAACCTCCAAAACTAGGATCTACAAGGAAAATAAATTTAAATATGCATTATCTTATCCCAATGAAAAGCAGACTTCCAATTAATTGAAAAGATTAGAATAGGCATGCCTAGTAGACAAATTAAGCATAATATAATTAAGCAACCATCTAAAAATGGAGAAAAATAGACTTACCTAAGCTCCAATAATCAATGGCCCAAGGTGGAGATTTCCTTATTGCAACCCAATCAGACTTAGCCAACTCTATTGGTTTATATTGTGATCCAATAAGCCATTCATATTGCTGGAAAATAAAAAAAAAACATAAACAGTATGTTAAACCCATCCAGCTATATCCATTGCTAGTCTTTAAAACAAATTTAAGTTAAACTATGAAAACCAGAAAGAATATCCAAGTTAAATTGTTAATTTTTTATATTTTTATGGCACTTGTCTTATCATAACAATTTTTTTTCTTCTAAGATCTAACTTGAAAATTTTCAATCTTGAACAAGATTACAAATGCATTTTGAAATTTCAAAATAACTAACATTTAATTTATAACAAGGAACTATCTTATGGTTTTCAAAAACATAATAACTAACTTATAAAATCATAAAAAATACATAGACTAAATTATAATTTACTCTAATCATTATCTTTTAAAACCTATAACTTAATAAGAATCTATATTGTTAGGACATAATTTGTCTACAAAACCTAGCCCTTGCATAAAAGGAAATTCCAATGAGATGCTTATAGTTCAAATAGCAGAACAACAAGGTACAAAAAGCATAACAGAAATAACTTAGCTGTAAATAAACCTAGCTAACCAAAAGTCAGATCAATAGAAAGGCAATACAGGACTAAGAATTCACAGCAAGGAACTACTGACTTCACAGCAACAATCAAATTAAATTTGTAGTTAATTGATATATTATTTAGTCATCTCCAGGTTTCATTTTGGTCTCATAATTTCCATCCAAAAAGAAACTTAATATCAGATTTAATGAAAGAAAATCATTCAATTAATTTTTTAATATACAAACTGGCATTGAATAAGGAAAGAAAAAAAACAGTCTTATGCCCTGAAAAGTTAATTGAATATAACCAGCATCATGTTCACATGAACATCCAAAACTAGGATCTACAAGGAAAATAAATTTAAATATGCATTATCAAAACCCCCAATTTATTTATTTATAGTATACAAGAGAATCAATACACACCATTTAATCCCGTCTTTGGTAGCTACTGCAATATCTAAATTTTGTTTGCTGAAAACAGGAACTCCATCAACCCTCCTGCTCCCATTGCTGTGTGGAATAGTCTTGAGAAGTTGGTGTACTGCCTTGACCTGTGAGAGCAGAAATCAGATAAAAACAGAATTATAAATCTATCACAATAAATACAACTTTGTTAATACCATGTGGTCTGAACAAATGGTACCTGCTTTTAATTTAGAACAAACTGAAATAGTTGAGGTTTCTCCTGCATAACACAAAGCAAAATAAAAGGTGGATTATTCCAGAAAATGAGATGATATTAGAAATATGAATAGGATCGCAAAATTTGAATTTTGTCAAGAAAAATAACTGCATGTAAGTTTGCAACTAAATCTAATAATTGCATATTTTGAAAAAATAACTACATGAATCAGCAGCCACCACATCCTAGTAATTTGGATTGTTGTGACTAAAATGCAACACTAAAACTCTGCAAGCATGCTCAATCAAATCACAGCAAGAAAAAAAAAAACACTTAGACTGCTACCGAAGCAGAGCATCACAGGTTAACCAGTTGCTAGACTCTCTAGATTTGAACAACATCCATACGCTAATGTAACACTTAAAATTTATAGAAGTAGAGTATCACAAGTTAAAAAGTTGAAGCAGAAGGATAGCAATTTATAACATCATGAAACACCACTGTGAAAGTGAAGAAATTGAACTGATGCATAATTTCCACCAATCACTCTCTTCCAAACACATGAATCATCAGCATTGGTCTAGTTGCCTAAAATCACTCAAGGTCTAGTTGCCTAAAATCACTCAATTTGTGAACCGTAACCCTAAAAATTAAATTGGGGGTTTTCATAAATTTTCAATTAAACATGCATAATTATAGATCACGGTAAAAACATTCCATAAACCCTTATATTATCGAATTAATAGCATAAAACCATTATTCAAAGTATCGATAAAAAAAAAAAATTAGTACCTGTGTTCTTGAGTTATAGGTGAACGAGATGAATCTACACGACAGAATAGCACCTGAGATTGGAAAAGTTAGGTTAAAACGTTTTAGTGTAAGTTAAATTTCAATAGAGAAAAATATAAATCCTAAATTAATTACCTGAATTATTGAAGATAATAGTGCAAAACCCAAGCCGTTTACAAAGAGAAGGGGTAAATCAGGAAGTTCGTTGGTGATTATGATGGGTCTGGTGCGATGTTGCCATGGGTCTGTGTTTTTGGTGGTTATAGAGAAAGATTGAAACTGTTACGATGAAGGAGAAGAAGATGAAGAAAAAAAATTAGGGATGTTGAAGACGAATGAGAAGAAGATGAAAAGTTTGGGACAAAGGAAAATCAAATCGATGAAGAGAGGGTGATTTTTCTATAGCTATGTATGTTATTAGGGACAAAGAAGATGGTAAGTTAATTAATTTTCAGCTGCTAGTTTTGTTGTTCTTTGTTTACCTTTCTAAGGGTGTGGGGTGGGGTGGAGTCCTACAGGTGTAGAAAGCAATGGAGCGAAATTAAACGATTGAGATTTTATCTTATCAAAAGTAATCAACGGTTTCTATAATTTTGGTTTTATATTAAGATTTAAATAATTATTTTTTTAGTTAGCAATGGATTATCCGTTGCAAACTTTGGTTTTATAATTTTCCGTTGCTAAAACGTGTTGCTAATATTAAAAAAAATAATATATGTTTAATCAGTTGCAAATCTATTACTGAATTTAGTAATGGATAATTTTGTTGCTAAATTCAGATGCTAATAGCCCCTGTTTTTAGTAGTGTATGTATAACTAATTGATTGGTTATAGATAATATATACTAATAATCTCTCAATTGCATTAAAACAAATCATTTATGTATCTAATTTCATATCACTCTACATGGGGACCATGCGTCAACTAGGAAAGGATATGTAAGATTACCTTTAATGGTCACTTACTCTATTGTTATATCCTTTTCTTTTATGATTTATCCAAATAGATGGAATCGTCTAAATGCATGTTTGGACTGATTTTTAGGGTCATTTGACTAGGGTGGACACCAAAGTGATATTGGTTAGTCTAAGTTAAGAAAAAAATCAATTTTTAGTGTGTTGATTCTAAAAACTAAGGAAAATATTTCCAAGTTCACACAAGCTTCACTTGTATATGAGAAGATTGATAAGTCATACTTCACTAAGACTTTGATAAGGTATGATCTTGGATAAACTAAATTTGTTTATTGAAAGTCAAATAAGTCTTTACTCCAAGTCTGTATTTGACATGTAGATGATGAAACCATATTATTCGATAGTTTTACCTATATTTACCTTGCATTTTGCCAATGTTTTATATATAAAATGCCTTGATAATTTTTTTTATGCTTTTGAAGGCACTTTTGGATGTAAAATTTGAAAAAGAAGTAAATTAGAAATAAAATTCAAACCATGTTCCAACCTCCATCGAATATTGGTAGATTTGATTTTTAATCGATATTTTATGCAGAACTTGAGTTGTAGAGGTTGAAATGAAGTGATCTTAGTGGCATTAGAAAGCTAACATCCATAACTTTATATAAATATATGGCAAGAAAAAAAAATGAAAAACATGGAAATCACAGTCTTCAAAGACAAGTCTTGTAATCAGCTAATTTTGACTTTCGACCATTTCAAGTTGAATGTCTTGAGTTAGAGAAGTCCATTTGATCCAAACTTGATTTTTTTAGATTTCTAACTTAAAGACCTATCAACCTACCAAATTGCAGCAGAAAAGCAGCTCATATGATAGAGATATGATTTTTATAAGACAACTCATAAATTCTGCCAACATACATGTTTTGTGAAGAAACAAGTCCAACTTACTTCCCAAGCATCCAAACCGACATGAACATTATTTCTTCGTATGAAAAAGGTATTTATTTGGGAAATTTAACTTCTCTAAGTACAAAGTCAAAGCTTGAAGATTCTATGCAAGACTATTTTTTTTTATTTTTAGAAAAGTAGTTATTGTACTACTTAAATGTAAATTGTCTACTCTGGAAATGACTATTATTATTTTTGAGGATACAAACAGATTGGAGGGATATGGGGATTAGGACTTCCTATCAAATAAAAAGAAAGAGAGAAATAAAAAGACGGTGACCAGAAAGAAGAAGAAAAACTCACCCTTTTCTTATATACTCGAAATTATATTTTCATCATTTCTCTTCCTTAGTTTTTCGATAGACATGCAAAGCAAAGTTATTTTTCTTAATTGAAAGAGTACAAAAACCTTCAGATTTAAAAAATTATGAGATTTATTTTATATTTTCTTTTCAATTTATATGATGAGTATGAATGCTTTTCTATACTTATTTTCTACAATTATTTAGTTTGATTGTTAGAGCAGATTCTAAGTTATTATTCTAACCAGTTTATTGATAAATTTGTTATCAAAACCAGAATTATGATATTTAAATTGTGAAGCGACTAAGTTTAATAATTATGACAGATTTATGGTGTTAATCTTAGGGAAAATATTCAATTAAATTAAGCATATACTATAAACAGTTATGATGTCTAGATTTATCAACTTATCTAGTTCTTAAAGCTGCCATAAAATTTAATTACTAGTGTGGTTATTTAATGGTTAGGGTTAGTTAAATTGCGAATTAGTTAACTGACTAATGTTAAAGAAAGATAAATATTCAGAATATAAATTGACGTATCATTTCAATTCTCAGTTTTGATTTCCATAGATGGACATTTACTTGAGACAAAGGCTTTTCTTTAAATAAGTTTCAACTTATTTAATTTAGTTTGATTACTTTATTTTGTTTATCATAGCATAACCTAGATAACCTCGAAACCTGCCAACTTTGAATCATTTAGCATAAAGACTTGAACTAGATCTTTCATGTGGGATCGACCCCTTCCTTGCTCTATACTATCTTATTTGTTTAAGTTAGGGTAATTAATTTGTGTGATCGCGACACTGCAACATATTTTGGTGTCGTTGCCGAGAAATTGATTCTAGCTAATTCTTATGTTGTGATTGTTATTTATTTCATTCTAAAAAAACAAAAAAGGGTACTATTTAAAATGAAATTGTTGGTGGAATAAGGCTTTAACATTTAGTTTCCTGAAGGAGAATGATGTTCTGAGCAAGACTAGTCCCCTTTGGCCACTAGCTCCACCCTCTCGAGCCTAAATTCCACTATTTACTAGGGTTTTTAGGCATTGTTGTGTTTTAACATTGGATTTTTATTTACTTTCAATACTTTAAATCTCTTTTGTGATTGATTTATTTTTAGTTTATTCAAGTTTTCTTGACTATGTATGCCTATAATCTGATCTACTGACCAAGAACAAGTGCAAGTAGATCTCGAAATTGAAAACACTTTACGCAGATTACAAAAGGAAGCTTGCATTAACATTATGGTTGTTACACAATAACATACACTCAAGGAGATTGTTTCTTCCAAAGTGGAGAATCAACCATTGTGCATAAACATTAACAATAATGCCAACTTCGAGCTGAAGTCTGGGTTCATACACATACTGTCAATAATTAATGGACTTTCTAGAGAAGACCCTCATACTCATCTCAATGAGTCCCACATGGTTTGCGTTGACATGAAATGACATGGAGTTAACGAAGAACAAGTTAAGTTGAAAGCTTTCCTTTTATCTTTAAAAAGGAAGCAAAAGCATGGCTTTTCTCTATTCTCTTTGGTTCCATTAAGATTTGGAATGGTTTGAAGAAGATTTTTCTGGAGAAGTATTTTCTAGCCTTTTGAGTTGTAAATATAAGGAAAGAAATATATGGGATTTCACAATCTTATGGGGAAACACTCTCTAAATATTGGGAAAGATTTGATCAATTGTGCATTCAATGTCCTCATCATCAAATACCTGATTAGCTGCTCATTCAATACTTCTACAAAGAACTGATGCCTACTGACTATAATATCATTGATGCGACAAATGGAGGAGAATTGGTAGATAAAACACTAGTGGTTGCATGCCAATTGATCTAAAATGTGGCTGCCAACTCGAATCAATTTGGCACGCGTGCAGACGTCCCAAGCAAACAAGTAAACAAGGTAAGTATTGTTAACCTTGAGAATAAAGTTAATGATCTTACTTCTCTTGTATGTTCTTTGGTTTGTAGAAATATACAATAAGTGAAAGTTTTTAGCATATGCTCGTTACTAGGCCATCCTTGGAATATGTGCCCAACAATGCAAGAAGATTACATTGAACAAGCTAATGCAATTGATGAAGCATTCAATGACCAACCCTATAGTAAATATGATCACTTTTTTTAACATGTACATCCTAGATGGAGAGATCACCTGAATTTACGCTACGAGAACCTATCTCAACAAGGCAATCAAGGTCGACAGTTCCATACCCATGGATTTCAACCCCAACAGAATTATCAAGCGAAACAGCCTCCTGTGTTTATAAATTCTAATGTTATTGGTGTGATCAAGTGATGATCTTCATGAGATGATGAAAACCTCAGCTTCTAACACAATGCCTTTACAACAAAATATCATTTCTTTTCAACATGAAACAAGGTTAAATATTCACAACTTAGAGAAGCTAACAAGGTAGGTTGCTTTAAGTGTAGGGAAATTAAAAGAACAAATCAATGGAAAATTTCCCTCCCAAGCATTATATCCAAAAGAGAATGTTAGTGTGATCATGCTACAAAGTGGAAAAGAACTTGAAGAGTAAAGAACGAAACAAATTAAGAAGGAGAAAAACCGAACTTAGCAAAAAGAAGAAACATCTTACTCCTCAACAAACTAAAACAACCACCAATAAGGTAAGTCCTAACTCAATGAATTCCAATTTCAAGAAAATCTCTCCCTTTCATTTGAGTTCTTCCAAGCAAAGAAACAGGATAAAAAAAAAAAAGATTTTAAAGGTTATCAAGAAAGTGAAACTCAACATTCCTTTGATTGATGCTATCAAGTAAACTCCTAAATATTTCAAATTCTTAAAATAACAGTTTACTATCAAAAGTACTTACAAGCTAAAAGGCTACAAAACGGTAAGTATGGGTAAAGTTGTATATGTTGTTGTTCAAAAGAATTTTTCTTTAAAGTAAAACAACCTAGGTGCGCTTACTATCCCATGTGTTATAGGTAATGTTGGTGACATGACCGAAAGATTGATGTCTTATCCCAAGTGCAGGAGTGTCGAAGTAATAAATAACCCGGCAAGACCGGGGTCGAACCATAGGAAGGTGAACTATATAAATTACAAATAATATATATATATATATATATAAACAAACAAAGAGTTTATAAGAATTTTATAGGATATTAATGTAAGGATTAAAAAATGATAAAACAATTGTCAAGGTTAGAAGATTCACTAATGGTATCAGAAATAAGTATAGTATAAACTATTTTTATTAATTAACTAGAAACCACATATAAAAGAGATTACAATCGAATTATTTATCCTTAATAGTTCATTATAAAATGTTAACATGATCATATTAATTATCTTATTTAAATGACACCAAACTTTTAAATATTATCAGGAATTCATGATGCTAACTTATGTTAACAACAAATCAAGTTCCTTTCATAGCACAGGTGTAGGTCATACCATACAGCTGCCAATGAAAGTGCCAAGCATTTATTGTACCAAGTGTTATACAACACAAATCTAGATTAATCATTTAACAAGCAAGGTATTAAGAATTAGTCAGATAAAAAGATAAGACATGTTATTAACAAACTTTCTTGGATATAAACATTGAAGTCCATGTTGAGTTTATATTATACCTATTCTAACACTATTAGTGAAACCTTTTCACCTTGACATAATAAACTTAGCTAAACATGATGAAGAAGATAAACATAAATAAACAATATAAGAACATAAGTATAGTAAAGGAAATGAAAAGCATAAATAAGAGATTAAGGAAAATATAACATGAAATAAAACTTAAACATTACAAAAATTAAACGAAAGAAATAAAGAGCATGATCTTGATCTGAACAACCAAGATGCCTAAATGCATGGCAAATGCCTACTTTTATAGGCCAAAATTTGAAAATATTGATTTTATGAATAATTGTTGAGTGGGTGGCCACATTTTAACTTGGTGACAATCCTTATCTTCTTCTCTAAACAAAATGTAATTGCTAATGTCGGAATTTGAACCAACTTTACCATGAAAGTTCTAGGAAATTGTCTCAGCTCTCCAGGAAAAAAAATTGAGGTAATTTGGACTTCTAGAACTCGAGACATGGGTTGAACACTGAACAGTGTTTGGGCTGCAGGACAGATTCGGACTTCTCTATTGTTGCTAGAATTTGGACTTGAAAACGGTCTTTTTAAATCTTGGACTCCACATGAAAGTTTTAGGCCTATGTCTTATCTTTCCATCCATATAAAGAAAACCTAAATCCGAGATCTACAGCTGCAGATATGACCCAATTACCGAACAGTGTTCTAGTTTGGACTGAACCAACATCTCTTTTCTAAGTTTGGCTCTCTCTTTGTCCTTTCAATTTCAGTACTTAAACTCATCAATCAATCTTTTCATTTATGTGATAGGCCTTCATTAGATGAACATTTATCATAAATTAAGATATGTTATAGTATCAGACTTGTTATTATAAAACGTGCTTTAGTTAAGGAGTTATTGATACTTAAAGTTTGGCTCTCTCTTTGTCCTTTCAATTTATGTACTTAAACTCATCAATCAATATTTTCATTTATGTGATAGGTCTACATTTAAGATGAACATTTACCATACATTAAGGTATGTTATAGTATCATACTTGTTATTATAAAACGTGCTTTAGTTAAGGAGTTATTGATACTTAAAGTGCAAAATGATGATATAAAACCTTGATAAAAATGCACAATTAAGTACAAATCAAAGGGCAATCCAAAAATAGAGTATGAATACATGTTTGAGAAGATTAGGAAAAATAACCACAAACACTAAAATCTCTAAATTCCCAACAAAATTGAACATTATTGCTAAGAGGACAACTATAGAACACAAGTTATAAAAGTATTTTTTAAGAACTTGGATTTGCAAAACCTAATTAATAGAAGTAGCTATAATTGAAAGAAACAAATTGAGGAAAAAGCTAATAATAAGCTATATTAGAAGAGTAATCATCATTTGGTGAAGGACCGAAAACTCGATGATTCAAATTGGTGGAAGTAACATTTTTATACGAATATCTAAAATTGATGTATAATTTAGGATTTCTAGTTTCCTCTAATTACTAGGTGTCGACTCTATTTTTTTCATAATTTCTCTTTTAATTTTTGAAGGTCCTAATTTATGTCATGTTGCGAAATCCATTATTTTCTAACACATTATCTAGTAGAAATTCAAACCATTCACTCAAAAAATTAATTATTTAGTCAAATGGAGTAATAATTATATTGATAGCAGTACTACCAAATATTCAATTGCTTGTTAGCTGTTTAAGTCATATACTCCCAAGCTATTGTGGCAATATCTATTTTAAATCCAAACTATTTTTATATCAATTTTATTTCCAAATTATTTTGATTTTTAAATAAGAATTTTTGTTAGTCATTTAAAGGGTTAAGTAAAACCCGTTAAGAATTTATTTCTTTTACTTCCAAACTATTTTTATATCGATTTTATTTCCAAATTATTTTTATTTTTAAATAATACATTTTGTTAGTCATTTAAAGGGTAAAGTAAAACCCGTCAAGAATTGATTTATTTTATTATAAAAAAGTACAATTTGGATAAAACGTTCTAGAAAGGATGAAAGTCTTAATTGAGAATTTTTGAAAGTTTACTACTAAACTTGATATTAAAAATTGTTTTATAATAAAACTCAGACTATCTATATAATTGAAGAGTATTTTACACGATTTTCTTAGTTTTTTTTATTTCTAAATAATTTGTTGTCGATACACAGTTAAAATAATCAATTATTTTAAATATATAAGGGCATATGTCACAATCTTAAACATTGTAGTCATATTCTCTAAAAATAATTATTTGGATATTATATCCGTCAAAATTATGAGTCCATTTATTTTTTATTATAAGGTATATTACATTTTAGTCTTCATAGTGTGATAAACGTTTTTTATTTTTTCCTTGAATTTTAAAGTTTTAATTGATAACTTAATGTTAAATTAAGAGTTTTAATGTGGCTCATAATAAGTAAAATTCAAAATTATTGGAATTTATCAGCAAGTTTGTATGAACATTTCAATATCATATTTTCCTAAATATGTTGTGTTATTGATGCATTTAAGATTTCTATCTTTTCACCGATAAAAATGACAATTGAGATTTTCAAAAATCTCTATCAAGTAAAATTGGCACACCACAAAAATATTGCTATATTTTATTATCATTTTTCATCACAAGAACATCTCTTAATGATCTATCAAGAGTATCAATTTTTTTTTCATAATTCACTAAAGCTTTATCCCATAGTTTGTTTTGATAAATTTTCTAAAATTATCTCTCTTTTAATTTCACATGTAGAAATTATAATCAACATGCAATGGTATTTTAAATATTGAAGAAGTATTTTGACCATCAAGTAACAACAAAAACAAAAAATATAACCATGCAAGGATAGAATATAAACAAATATAGGTGCAATAAATAAGAAGAAATGCATAACACATTAAACCCAATCATATAGAGGTAAAGCATGACAACTGGACCAGATAAAATAATGATGGGCTTTAGTTTTTCAAATATATAGATGATAAAAATCCAAAATTGCAATAGGCTCAAAATATAGATCCCCATTAAAAATGACAACATTATCTAAATAATGTGATATCATGTGATACCCATAATTTTAAGGTAATATTTGGTTATTGTTCTAAGATTAAAAAAAAAAAATGGAGACATTAGAGACAGAGCATATAAGAAAAACATGAAAATAGAATTATGTTGGGTAATGATGTACAAGACAACATGATTGGCTCAGTATCCTATTAGGTTATTGTGGACAATACATAATAAAATATGAAAAATTTTATTTTACCCTTAATATATACTATTTTTAAAATTGCATAATTTTAAAAAATAATTATATATTTTTTAGTTTATATTGAGTGTTGAGATAAATAATATTATAATAACCCTAGTTATATAACCAAGACTGAGTTGACTGGTTGACTCGGGGTCTAGACTCGTTACAGTTTAAAAAAATAGAAAAAGGATTGACTCGACTTGACCTGATCAAACACCTAGATCAACTCGGGATAAAACATGAGTCAAAAACCCGTTCACTTTTTTGAAGAAAAAAAATGGTCAAAACAAGGTTGTTTTGATTATTTTAAAAAATAATTTTTAGGCAGCCAGGTTGACTTTCTCAACTAATGACCTAAACCTTGCCTCAATTCAACTCCCAAGTCGGGTTTTAAAACTATGATAATAATTATTTTTATCTATACATTGACTTAGATCAACACATGTTGACCCTCTTAACCCGTGACCTGAGCATTGTCATAGTTGACCCTTGAGTTTGGTTTTAAAACTATGATGATAATAACATTTATCCTTATATTGACCTAAGTCAACTTGGGTTGACCCTCTTAATCTATGGCCAGGGTCTTGCCCTGGGTTGATCCCCGAATCAAGTTTTAAAATTTGATAACAATCACTTTTATTTTATATTGACCCTCCTGACATATAACTCAGGCCTTATCTCGGGTCGACCCTCAAAATAAGTTTTAAAACTATGATAATAACTAATTTTATCCTTACATTGACCCGGATAAACGATCAACCCCACTTGTGACAAGGACCTTGTCCTGGATCAACCTTTGAATTAAGCTTACTATGATAATAACCACTTTAAAACTATGATAATACTTAGGTCAGCCCATCCGATGGCCCAAGTCTTGACTAGTGACCCGAGCTTTGCCCCGAATCGATCCTCGAGTTGGGTTTTAAAATTATAATAATAAATATTTTTATCCTTACATTTCTTAGTTAGACAATCTTGGAATTGAGAGTTTTTTTATAAGGATATTTTAGAAATAAAAAATAATAAATATTATTTTTTGACATATGTACCCTTTGTACCTCATGTTTTGAAAGTATAGAAATTCACTCCAAGATTAGACCAGAGATAGATTTATTTTTATGTCTCTACCTCTTCAACGAAACACATATTTGTTTCTATTATCTTTGTCCATATTGTCCTAGTAACCAAACCTTACCTAAAAATCTTTAAAAATATAACAAGAACAAAATGCAGAAAAGGTGAATAGGCTTTTGACAAATTAAAATCAACACTTATCTAGATTAAACCAATAAGCACGGGTCAAGCAAAAGTAAAAAAAATATAGTAAATAAGCACAAGATTATAAAATAAATAGTGTGGAGATAAAATGATAAAATACAATAATTTATCATAATTATGTCATATCTGCATCTAGTATCCAAGCTCCATTTGGGATTTAGAATCCACCAATCTCTTCTACCTATACAAGCAAGGAACAAGTCTTTTTTTTTTTTTCTGGGAGGAAAGAAACAGGAGAATTTTTTACAACACTAGCAAATCGGTTGAGGCTGTTTTCAGAAAATTTCAGATTCTATTTTACACTATATTGTATTTTCATGAAAAAAATCCCCTGGCTTACAATGTTGCATTCTGATTGGATTGGTTGGGGTAGTTTAATGTGAATGCATGTTTATCTTGCCCCTGCATGGTCTATCCTCTGTTGGCTTCGCGTAGTTAGCTGGTCCTTATTTCATGGGGGGGTTTTTGATGGGCCCTTGGGGCTGAGTTCTTTGCTGCTGTGGTTTGTTGAATTATGATGGCTACATGTTGTTGACTTGGTTCGACATGGGAGAGGAGCAGCTGGATGTTTTTGTTGGATTTCGGCTGCTTGTTTTGGCTCTGCTGGCAGTAGATTGACTTGCCTGGCAGTGCATTGGATTGGCTGGTTAAGTCCCTCATGTTTGTTCTATGTGTGGCTACTTCTGGCCTTAGGGATGTTTGTTTTATGTTTCTTTTCAATGGGAGCATGTTCCCATTTTAGTTTTAGGGTACTGGTTACCCTCATCTCTGTATATACATTTTCTGTTTGCTACTTTTGTGGCTTTGTTACCTTTAATCTTAATATATTCTTACATTTGATCAAAAAAAAAAGGAACAAGTCTTTTAAAACCACTCTTTTTTCTTCTCAAGATCGACTTACTTCTTGTTAAATGAAGATGAATCTTGTTACAAGCAAAGGATAAAACCTTTTATAACCACTCTATCTAAGACTAAAAAACAACCTATTTGTTATAGTGTTTCTTTTTATCTTTTACAAGTATAATAAAACTCAACTCTCTTGAAAGAGTATATGATACAAGTCAAGCTCACTCAATACCAATGAGTAGTATTTGGAGGTTTAACTCTATTCAAATAATGCAAGAGATTTTGTCTTTTATCTTCCTCTTTTTTCTATGCTACTTCTTAAACTCCTCTCTTTTCATACCTTCAAAAGATAGCTCGTCAAGTACATGTGTAGGCGCAATGAAAAACTACCAGCTGGATAAATAAATGATTATCCTTTGAAGAGAATTCTTTAAATAAGAAATTAGATGTTGTAAATAGTCATTTGAAGAGAATTATCTAAATAAGGAATTAGCCATTTTAAAAAAAACCTTCATTTAATATAAAAATAGCCATTGTAAAGAATTTTCCAAGTAAAGAACTAGTTTTAAACTACTTACCTTAGCCAATTATATGCTTCCTTAGCTGGTTTTGGGCTTTGTTGGCCAATCCATGCATGGATAGAATAAGTCATAGGTTCTAGGCCTTTATTTAGTTTTTAATTTTTCCTTTGTTTAGTTGGTTCTTCTTACATATTTTCTTCATGAATTTTGTACAATCAAACTCCAAATATAAATAAGTTCTTATGTAACAACCTCAAAAAAAATTCAATCAATATATTCGTATAACTCCCACATAAAGAGTAAATGGAGCAATTTTTTTTTTTGTCAAGTTCACCGAAATTTCTAATGAAATTTCTTCAGAGTCTCCTCTATGTCGAAAGATCCCAAGTTATTGACAATTTATCATGCACATAATTATCATCACATCCCACCCATATTACATCCATAATTGGTACATTCAATCATTTAATTCATTCGAGAATATACTTAGGACAAATCTTCATTCTCAATCTTCATCTCATATCTCATGCATAAGTTAGTAATTAAGAGAACCATCCAAGCACTGAAATTTCATATATAAACACAACACAGTTTAGCATTATGAACATAAGTTGTTACGTATAATTTTTTTCAAGTATAGATCAATACAGTAATACTCCAAAAACAAAATAATATAAGGAGTATACTGTTATATTCAGGTTACATGTTTACTGCATGAAAAATTACATGAAAAATCCCTAAGTTCCTAACATATACAAAAGGGATGAGGAACCTAAATTCTACTCCTGACGTGAATGGAAGGGACTTGCAAAACAAATACAATTAAAAATAACTAAAATACAAACAATTCACGGAAGACAATTTATACAACACATTTATGTACTTAAGTCATATACAATTTCAATACACCACCACCAACCCCCTTTAAGGATTATCCAATTTATTTCCTTTAACTACTTCTCTCCGCATTAAGAAGACTACTACTGACACTAATGACCTCCATTAGTGTCTTTAGTTACCGATCCTCGGGTCAACTAATAAGATTCATAAAAATGCCGACACTAACATGATTGTTGGTGTCATTAACTATTTTTGGACCGAAATAGTTAATCAATGTTCTATGCTACCTTGGGAGGTCCTTGGGTATGCCGATGTCAAGGATTCTTGACATCATTAGCTTTCACCTCGGAAAGCTAATCAAGTCTACAAGTTTTGCTAATATCATTAACTATTCTGAACCCGAATAGTTAATCAAGTTTTATATTTCTCCTCCCACGTATCGGTAATGCCGATGTTAACCAGCTTGGCTAACATCATTAGCCTCCCATATCAGGGACATGTTAATCAAATTTGAGAAACAGCCATCACCAAAATTCATTGTTAATGTTCATTTCCTCCAAAAGAACCCATAATTTAAATTTAGTCCTCCGCTTCTATTTTCCAATCATTTAACCTTTCCATTCCCCCTTTTTTTTCGTCATCAATAAGCACCAAATTTTTATAGTTCAATAGTTAGTTAAAATAATTATTAACTAGAGGAGATATAGGTACCAGGTACCTACCTGCTGTAGACGCTCGACTAGCATTCCCCTGTTGTTGTTGTACTCCTCCCGCGATTCCTCTTGAAACCACAAACACCCATCATTATTCCATATTAGTCCACATATCACAACACAACAGCAACAATGGCAATAATATTCATTTCTCTTTTACCAATCTTTTCTTTCTCACTTACATTCCTCATTATTATCCTTTAATATTTTCAACCCATTAGTAGTCCAAGTGGACATCATGAATTCAATTTTGATCACAGTTTTTTTTTTCTTTTTGAAGATCAAGACACATTTTACGAAGGGTGAGAAAACAAATTTTACCCTTAATATGGCTAAATTCCGCCGTTTTATTGACTTGACCGAAACTGCCAACAGGGGTGACAACTTGACCTCTCCTCAGATTTTTATTTGTATCTGGAGTTCCAAGACTCTAAATTAGGCGAGGTCAGACTCGTTGGAAAGCTAACACTCCCAGCTATAACTTCTATGAATGGACCCCCCTAGATTCTATCATCTTCAGGTCCAAATTCCCTCAGGAACCAGGGTAATGAACCTGCCCTGTTTTGTCAATGGAGAAGGTATCTATAATTTTTATCTCTAATCCTACTTCCCCATCAATTAATACCATGTTTTCACCTTACCTAGAACGTAGGTTCCTCTCCCTTACAAGTTACAATTTGTAACTACACTACATCAACACGTCTAATTAATTAACAGTGGAGTCATACGTTCTCCTTTTTTTTTCTTCCCTTCTAGTGGCCATTCCTTCTCTTTACACACACACACACACACTCAATCACCACATTTCCTTATTGTTCACCTCCTGAAACCTGTTTTAATTTTACAATAAGGAAAACAATGCAAACTATCAAAATTTCCCTTATTTCTTTACAACCCCACGGTCGACCACTATATCCCCATAATCTTTGATTTTGTTGAAATCTTCTTTGCATAATTCCATCCTTTTTTTAGGCAACCTATGTTGCTCAACTCATTTAGTTCCAATCAATTCCACATTTTTCCAAATTTTACTCAAAGACCCTAATATTTCAACTTCACATTAATGCACAATTCTTGCATGAATTTAATTTGGCTTTCCCAATTGGTTTAGAACTTCATACCTAGAGGAATTTAGGTTTGAATTTTGATTTGAATAAAGTTTCCTAACCCCTTCCTTTTCAATAAATAGCCGGCCTCCCACTCCCTCTTCTCTTAGCAATTCCGTCAGTTTTCTTCTTGCAAATCTCCTGCCCAAGTTTGTCTTCCTACATAGAAATTCTAAGTTTTATGTAGGTATTTAGGTGTTTTCTCTTAGGCTTGATGAAGGAAAATCTGAAAATTTTCCTTTCCCTTTTCTTTTTGTTACCTCCCTGGTCATGAATGAGAGAAGGGATGGGTATTTATAGTCTCATCTCTTCTTAATTCTATTTTGGCCCCATCTTTCTTTCTTTTTTCTTATTTTATCCCTCCCTTTTTATAACAACATTTTTGACTTATTATAAACTCCTCCCTTTTTTTATATACTTTATTCTCAGGCTTCACACCTTAAGCCCAACCTTCAACATCACAAAGCTTGAATTAATCAATTTTCATTTGAGTAACAAGCTTGTTTATTTTATATGCTTGAATAATATATATTAACATCACAACACTTAAGCATAATATATTAGTGATACCATTTATCATTAAAATTATAGCTATTGTGGTCGTAATCTCTCATTGCTAGCACAAGAACATGATAAATATACAAAACAAATGTTGTGTTTATCAAGAATTATCCAATTAAAGAGTATGAAATTGAACATTACAATAAGATGCAACTATATATTTCCATCCAAACTCATGTTAACAACAAACAAAAAATATAATGTTTTTAGGTGATCAATAGTTTAGTAATATAACATTAGAGAAAGAAAAAAACTGTTGAAATTTGAAATATTGAACAAAAATAGAGGTAAGATTAACAAATTAATATGCAATAAAATAAAATAAATAAAAGAATAAAAGGTATTTAAACATATTCATCTAAACAATAACTCCCATAACATAAACTCAATGTCCAGTCATTTTTTAATGTTGTGTTTAGTTAATATTTATGAATAAAAGATACAAATATTAAAAGAAATTGAAACATGTTTGGTTGAAGGACGAATTTTCTACCTCTATAAAAATTTTAGGATGAATTTTTATTTTTTTAAAATAGAACAAATATAAAAACTTATACCTTCTATCTCAAATTCTTTATCTTTTCCATCCCAAAACATTAATCAAACTCTACACAATAATAAACATATATTTAATATGGAATAAGGATGAGATGATGATGATTAAACGTTCATGTATGATCGCACATCCATTATTTTTCAATATAATATTAAGATTATGAAGTCATTAATTCGATCATAGGCTATCACCCTCGATTTGACCTGAAGTTCAACCTTCAACATCACAAACTTGAATTAATCAATATGATATTAAGATTATGAAGTTATTAAATCGAGAATCAAAGAAAATGATGAAGCTAGCACCCTTGATTTGACCTTGTGAGTGCACGATATGCAAGGAGTCTAAATCGAGGGCTTTAACAATAAAGCTTTGCTAATACACACTCTAATCCCTAAATTTATAGAAATTGTTTTGGTCTTTATTTTTTATTTTTCTTATAAAAAAGTTTTGTATCCTTATATTTTACAGCAAAAACAATTTTTTCCTGGAATGATTTTTTTTCAATTGTTCCTGCATGTCAAGTTGTTGACTTGGTCAAAATTAGTTTTAAAAAATTACATGGGTTGATAGCAAGGTAAGAGATAAGTGGATTTAAGTAGGTATGCCGCTTCAAAAATATGAATTTTACTTTCTATGATGTTTGATTTTTTTTTTCCATTTATTTCCCTGATTTTAACCTTAAAAATTAAGACAAGACATAATAAAATAATTTAAAATAATAGAAAAGGAAAAAGACATCATAATACAGATATGATATCATGAAGAAAATTATTGAAAAATAATATATTTGTGATAATATAAGAAAAAAACAAAGTAAAAACAGGAAAAAAAAAATTATGATACATATGATATTGAATGAAACAAAAGTTTTTTTTTTTTTTTAACATGTACAAGTATTTAAATCCATCCCATTCTTACCTTTTCGGTCAACCCATAGAAATAATTTGATTATTATTGATTAAGTTAGCAACTTGACGTATAGGGAGGATTGAAAGAATAAGCCATTTAGGGACCAAACTGAATTTGTTGTAAAGTATGAGCACCAAAAAATAAATATTAAAAAGATTTAGAGACCACGAATGTAAGGACGACAAGAATCTGACATATAAGGTTGCTAATAAAATAAAAATACCTTTTAAACACAAATTAAAAACACAAGGACTTACTTAAACATTAACCCAATAAAATAAAATAAAAACGAAGATTCAGTTTCAGAATTGAGAGCAAAAAGAAAACAGCAAAAGAGGGCCACGGGTGGCGGTTTCAACTTTCGAGAGGTGGCAGTAACTGTCATTTTATGATAAATGAAACGCATATTCTCCACCACTCCGTACTATGCGGGCCTCCCTTTTTTTGTCTTGCTGCATTTTAACTTTTCTCACCCTGTCCAGTGTCCACTCCCTCCTACTGTGTCTGTGTCGTGGACTTAAACAAAACAAAACCTTGTAAAAAAACACCTCATCATGTCTTCTTAGTTAGATTAACAGTTATTCCTATCCTTTCACTTTCGTTGTTGTCGGTTTCGAAGAGAAAGTAGAAACTGTCTATGCAGCACAAGACACGCTCACGCTCTTTGATGATCGATCGAAAAACATTAAATTGAAGATGCTTTCACCACCCAACAACATATAAAGATCGAGCTCATGGATATTGCTTTTTGTTAATTTTGATTCTCGTGAAATAAACGAAATATGAAGGCACTCGTTATTCCTCCTGTAAGTAGTTATCTCTGATCTCTCTTATGGTTTTTAAGAAGAAGAAAACATCGTGTTATGTATTATTGAGGGCCAGGGGTCATGGATACTGCTGGATTCAACAAGGCATCGTGATGATGGATGAATACCTTGATTCTATAAGCTTTTCCCTTTTACCAAAAGCTTTCCTTTTCTTTTCCTTTCCTGCCATAATCAAAGAAAGCAAGGAAAGAATTAAAACAATCATCATCAATTCATCATCATCATGAATTTGTAGCTCAAAAACTCGTTTCAGGGCAATGAGAAGTAACTTGGCTTGCCTTTGACCGTCAAGAGAGGCGACATAATATAACTTATGGAGCACTCCCTTTGGCGGGATCTTAACTAATGGCTTTCTGTACCATATTTGTATGCATGTATATAAATAAAGACATATCGCTTTACAATTACATGCATGTATGCGTGGTGTGTAGTGAACTCGTTGTTCTTTAATGACTTTGTTATTATTTGTTTGTTTGTTATATATATATATCTTTTCAGGTATCCCTGCCTTCGGATTCGAAGAGTAGGAGATCACATTGGTGTAGCGTTTTTCCTGCTGCTGCTTTTCTTTTTCTTATTTTCTTTGCACTATATGCTTTCATAGCTCCAGATTACAAAGAGGTAATCAGTTTAGTACTGCTTTCATTGAATTTTCAATATTTTTTCAAGTTAACCATTGCTTGTTACCATCGTTCTGCGTTGATATATCAAAATAGATCCTTAATTTGTAATCCAACTGCTTCTCATTATCTTGTTTTATGGTCTTTTTTCTACCTAATAGACAAGTATTAACTTTGTTGGATGCTTATGAGTCTGTCCTGCAGAGATTATCAAGATGGGGAATAGCTGATACTTTTCAGAATTTTAAATTCAGCAATTGCAAGGTTGGGCTTTTTTTTTTCCTGCAAGTTTAGTTGTTTAGATAATTTTCCTTCAAAAATAGTTGATGGGTTTTGTTTCGTACATGGTTCTGTATATTTTAGAATCAGTGCAGGCCTCCTGGAAGTGAGTCCTTACCTGAAGGGATTGTCTCAAAGACTTCTAACTTTCAAATGAGGCCGCTATGGGGCTTTCCAAAGGTAAAAGTTTATGAGCTCCATGACGAAGTGACTGATCATTCATTTCTCAGAAAGTCAATTCTTGTGACTGATCATGAATTACTGTCACCATTTAATCTCATCTCAACAAGTTTTCAAGATGGACATTTACATGTGACTGCATTAACTCTGCCATGGGTTTGCCAACATTGGTTGCACGAATGTTGAAAAGTTTAATGTGTTTCCATACGTTTGTTTAGGGACTGTGACATAATCTTCCTAGAATTGCAACTTTCTAAAACCTTCATGCTGTAAGTTAACTTCTATAACGAATGAACTTTATAAAATAAATGTTTCAGATGTGGCTCATAGATCTTGAGACTTCTTAGCGTGTTTTCTTCTAATTCGCAGTTCATATATAGCTTACTAGCTGTGAAGCTAGAGCAACCACGGATGATTATTTGACTGTTAAATGCGACTTATTACATGTATAAGTACTATCACAGATACACTTTTTGGTTGAACAAGAATACGTGCTTCTCCATTTCACTGGAAATGGAAGTTGGAGATATTTGGCATCCTAAAATGTTTGCTTAATGGAAACATATAATATCAATTTTCTCTTGCTGCTGATTTTGCTTGATTAATATTTGGCTGTTGTGCTTTGCCTTGTTGTTTCTTTGATTTCAACATGTTAAAAAATTGCATCTGGTTTGGACAGAATGATGAAAATTCTCCAATAAACCTATTGGCTGTGGCTGTTGGAATAACGCAAAGAGATCTTGTCAATAAGATGGTAAAAAAGGTATGAATACTACAAGTCAACTTTTATATTCGTAGTTTTTCTCTTACTTCTCTGTTTTAATATTTATTCAATTTTTCAGTTTCTCTCGAGCAACTTTTCTGTGATGCTTTTCCATTATGATGGTATTGTTGATGAATGGAGAGATTTTGAGTGGAATGATCGTGTTATACACGTTTCTGCCCGTAATCAAACTAAATGGTGAGTTGTCCTGGCCCTGGGATCCATTGATCATTACTTGTAGAAATTAAATTACCTAAATAAATCTTTACTGGGTTTTTGTTTTTGATGATGGCTAGGTGGTTTGCAAAGAGGTTCTTGCATCCTGATATAGTTGCTGCATGCAATTACATTTTCCTTTGGGACGAGGACCTTGGAGTTGAAAACTTCAATCCTAAACAGTATGTTAATTGCATGTCTCACTTTTTTCTTTAAATTATATATATAAGAAAACCTCAATTTTTAAATGCTTTAATTCTAGGACCAATAAAATCCTAGTGTTCATCTGAACATTAACTCTTTCCAGTACTTAAAGTGGACAAAATGTTGAAATAAGTCGTGTGCCGGTTACCATGTAATCATGTAGTCCTAATTGAAGCTTGTCCATAATTGTAGAGGGAGTGAAAAAGGTAAAATGTTATCAGCTTCGACATGCATTAACATTGAATGATTAGAAATATTTGCCTCAGTTGCTAATGTGGTGTGATGTCCTTCACAGAAATCTGAGCGGAAGGCTTGCCTTCAGCTATTGATTTTTCTTCAAGGGCTTAACAGGATTCAGATGATGATTTTTCCCCGAAGCCTAAAAACTTAGTTTTTCTAGCTGCGTTACTCTCATGAACATCAAATAGTCAAGGCTCTAGGAAGGGTATTATCTATATTCATGGGTATCATATTGCAATAGACCCATCTTTTGGGGTTTATGAGGAGCTTCCGCGGGATTCTAGGACTCAACATAGACAAGATCACAAGTTTCTTGTGAAGGCTGAGAACTTGTCAAATGATATATGCCTATTCTGTACAATTTGCAGTGTGTTTTGCCAGCTGAATTTCCATTTTCTTAGATTTCATGAGATGCAGTAATTCATCATCTAAATGCTGGTGGGAGTCGAGAGAGTATTTACCATTATTTGCTACCTGTGATCAATCTATTCATTGTGAGATTATTTAGCATCACCTAAATGCATGCTTTGGGGAAAAGGAACGTGATTTTATTTTGCGTTATGCAAATTTAGCAATTTGTTTGCCTGTGTGTGCATGTGTACATGATGTGTGTTCCATTGCAAATGAGAGAAGCATTTCAGAGAAGAAAAACAAGGCTTGAACAGTAAAAAGAAGGCATTCCGTATTAAAGACTATACAAGTAAATAAAATAAGGTGAAAATACGTATGTTTCTGTTGGTCATCACAATTCAGCTTTGATAGTTTCAAGTAGTGGTCTTTGCCCACCATCTTCAGCTCATAGCGATCCACCATCTTGCTGCTTTGTTTCTGTAAATACAACATTTAAAGGAAAAAAGGACATTTTGTGAGCAATGATAAAGTTGGAAGCATGCAGAGATAACAAACTATAAATTCATGATATGACAGTTCATATTTCCAATGCTCAAACATCTTTTTTCTTTGAACTTATTTGACATTGCTAGGTATGTTTCAATTGTTAAAAGTGAAGGGCTTCATATATCACAGCCAGCCCTTGATTATAAATCTCTGGTACATCAGCAAATTACTGTCCGGGCAAGCAAATCAGGAGTGCACAGGTTCTTGTGTAACCTCTTTTTTCCTCCTTTTAATGATTATGTGCAGTAATCGGTACTTACCATCTGACCTTGATCGGTTAAATTTTTCTTGACAATGTTGGACCATGAGCTCCTTTATTTTGGGATATGAATGTGTTCATTTTGGAATGTTACTGTTACTTTGAACTATACATATGCAGATTTTCTGTACTGCAGTGGTTATTCCTCTCTGATGGCATATGTTCATTGTTATCAGAAGGACTTACAAGCCTGGTATTTGTGATGGAAATAGTACCGCTCCTCCATGCACAGGGTAAAAAAATTCAGTTATGTTACATATCTGTGAAGTTCATTTGTATTTTACCAAGGAAGCTAATAATCCCATCCTTTACATGGGATTTAACTGTTTCTCTTGACAAAACTAAGCTGAAGATCTAAATTACAGGTGGGTGGAAATGATGGCCCCTGTTTTCTCGAGAGCTGCTTGGCGCTGTGTGTGGTATATGATCCAGGTGTTTTATTGAAGAGCTTATTTTTTTGGTTATTCTGTTCTTACATCAGTATGTGGATGTGCATCTCTGTTTTTCTGTCTTCTAGAAATATCACAGTATTGCATCAGGGGCTGCTTATTCATTTCAGAAAGTGATGAATGCTGTCATGGACTGCTACTTTTCATGGGCTCTTATATTCTTTATCACACTTGTAACCTGGTTTCATGGATTCTGATGCTATCACACATCTTTTATGCTAAATTTATTTTGCAGAATGACTTGATCCATGCATGGGGTCTAGACTATCAGCTTGGTTACTGTTCTCAGGCAAGCTACTCTCTTTTTTCCCTTTCTCAACGTTATCTAAACTCTCTTTTGCTCCTTCCAACATATATACTTACCAGAAATCCTACTGGCCAACGTTTTGATAGGGTGATCGAACAAAAAATATTGGTATTGTGGATGCGGAGTACATAGTCCATTATGGTCACCCAACACTTGGAGGTGTGGTTGAAAATGAGGTTAGAAATCTTACATGGTCATGCAGATTTTGTTGCTAGAGTTTTCTCGTCTAAGCTTTTGGTGTTACTTGAGATTATTGCCACATCTGGTGCATCAAATCACTTCAAGGGCACACACATATGATGCAAGCATAAGCATAAGACTGTTTTTAAAGAACAGGTTTAGTTGTAGTATGATTTTTTCGACAGATGCCAGTCTTTCTTTCCAGAGTTCATAAAAATTAGAGCAAACTGAACAAAGAAATGCAAGGTTGGTCTGAGAAACTTGTGGGTTGGATTTGAACTTGCCCCTATAATTTTCAGAAAATGATGAATTAAGAATTGTCGTACTGATGAAATGGTAAATTACCTTGCTAGTAAATTTTCTTAATTCATCATAAAAGAAATTGTAAATTACCTATGATTCTCATGGATGAATTTACTTGTTCTCTTCGAATTTTTGATGGTCCAATACTTCCAGTGAGTGTGCTCCTCGATTCCTAGGATCCCTCCTAACAAGCAGATGCTCTCTCGCGTGCTTGTGCCATGGCCAAGCCAAGCCATTGCAAACAATATAAATTTTTCTTCTTGCTATTTTGAATGAGTCTTCACCATGTGAACTTTCACACTCCTTGTTTGATCATTGACATGAATGTAGTGTTTATATACCTGTTGTGAAGACACCACATTATTCACAAAAAATCAGGTTATGGAATGATAGCAAGTTTTAACGAAAACTATATCTGTTGAAAATGATTTCAATTGTCTAGTTTGACGAGATGTTGAAAAGCATCCCTTCTTATTCAACTTTCTATACCTAGACCTAATATTGATTTTGTCTAGAGCTACAAGCATGCCAGAGGATCCAAGAGATTCTTTATGCTGTAACTGCAAATACCACTTCTCTTGTTTTAGAAGTTAAAATCACTCCTCACCATCCTTGATTGCCCTTCTCATGAAACTGAGAATCTGACAAGTGTGACATATACCATGCCTTTGATGTGGATTCTCTCCTTGTTTGATCGTTCTATATAAATGGATTTTTCATCTCTGTATTGCAGGAGCCTTCTCGTTCACAGAAAACAGATCCTAGATTGGAAGTAAGTACATATCAATGCAAACGATTTCAAATTGTCTATTTTTGTTGAGTGGTTGAAAATCATCCCTCTTCATTTCAATTTCCTCACTCGACATATCGTTGACTTCGTTCAGAGGTACAAACATAGTGGACCTCGAGAGCTTGTTAGGCATTCAGCCTGTCACTAAAGTCTAGAGCCTATTAACCTCGTAGTTTCAGAAACGT
This sequence comes from Populus davidiana, assembly GCA_030145905.1. NCBI lineage: Eukaryota > Viridiplantae > Streptophyta > Magnoliopsida > Malpighiales > Salicaceae > Populus > Populus davidiana. The sequence goes on from CM057807.1 coordinate 8,621,335, forward strand.
TTCTCTCCCTAGTAGGACATTGTTCTATTCTTAGAAATTGTCTTCATCAATGTAGGTAGGTGTTGAGATTACTGCCCATGTCTTCGATTTCTAAAGGAAAATGTACATTAAAATAGAAGCACTTATCAGGCGTCTTAGGCACAAAATGCAGTTAACGTTACAATGAAAAGGAAGAGAGGTCGGGAAAAAAAAGAAGAACAAGGCAGGATGATGGCAGAACTTGCAGGTTGTACCAATTCTAACATATCTCTGGAACATAAACCTATCCTCAATACCCATTGCAGGTGAGGAGGCAGTCCTTGATCGAACTGAGAATTTTTCAAAAGCGATGGAAAGAGGCGGTTGAGGAGGATCAATGCTGGATAGATCCATACAAAGAGGCAGTGAAAGAAAGCAGCTAGCTGCATGTCCATGAAGCTGTGGACACCATGATCCATCGTACATTCATTATATATGTATATATATTATATTCTGCAGAGGCAAGAGGCCTGGAACAAACAAGATACAGAGATCAGAAGCTCCGGGGTCGTGATTCACAGGAGAATTAATGGCAACATGCAATATAAATAAAAGCAAAGTTTGGGATCTGTCTTCGTTTGTATATTGTGGTGTGCGAGTCAGGTCATGTAAATGGTGAAGGATACGTACAAGCAAGGCATGAATTAATCAAAGAGCATTCACATTGATGTGAAGAAGAAACCAACCTCGCTAGACCTGTAATTTGGCAGCTGTAAAGTTGATGAATACAGGTGATGGAGACTGATTTTAGTGAACGTGTTCATACTGGGAGACCGTGGATCAATAATTTCTACAATGCTTAGCTTTACAGCACTTGCTTCCCAAGAATTCAAATTGTAAGAATTGATATGCATTTGGTTTTTCTCATTTTATTACCTACAATAAAATTATCCTTTTACCCTCCACTTAAAAGATTAACCTTTGGTTTTGGGAGTAGAGTTGTCTTTATATAGGGATCCATTGGTCATGAGGTAAAATGAGAAAAGTAAATGTTAAAATATTACATTACTCTTGAAAGAAATTAAAAAAATACTGGCATGGAAGGGTTTTATAGTCTTTGATGCATAGTGTAATTACTCCAATACCCTTTTAAAAAAATCGTGGAGGATTTTTTTTTTTATGAAAAGTGTAATCACTACAATGCTCTTGATATCAAAAATTGTAAAGCTATTCTAGGGTATTTGGACTTTTTTTTGTGGTTTTTTTGTTATATATAATGTGAATGAGGGTTTTGTTTTTAGCAATATAAAAAATAAAAAAGTGGTTATTGGTGCTTCAATGTGTAGGAGAGGGTCTTCACATTCATGCGATGCATGTGTCCTTACATGGCGGCCAAAATTGTCCAACCATCTAGTAGAGGCACTTTCAATAAAATGACGCATGTGTCATGGTTCATAATTGTTAGGTGATGGTCGGATTTTTTCTTGTACCTCATCTTCCAATAAAATGACACGAATTGATATCAATTGTTTTTTTATTATTTTTTTATTATATTAATTTTATTTTTTAATTTTATCATTTAAAATTGAGTTTTTTAAATTTTTTAAAAAATTGAGTTTTTTTTTGTTTTTCAATTTGTTTTCTATAAAGATAGTCCAACTTTACAAGTCAAGTCATGAGTTTACCATATTAACTTGATTTGTCAAGGGAGCATGTCTAGGTCATTTTTTTTTAGTCTATCGAATTTATTTATTTTTCGATTTCATCCTTCAAGTTTAGTTTTTCATTGAATATTTTTGTTGCTTTGTGAAATAAAATTTAGGCAAGTCTTTTACATTTTTTATGGTTTTTTTATTTGAATATTATTTGATTTGGTCTATTTTCTTATAAAAAAAAATTGTTTTTAAAGTTGATGTTTTTTCAGATTAAAAAAAATTAATTAATCATTTTATTATTTTTTTGGTTTACATATACACACACACACACTTCAAGTAAGAAATCCTCCTTTTGTTAGACTTTTTTTAAAAAATAAAAATTTCATGCTCACACACCCCCATTTTTTTTGTTGTTTAGATGAAAAATAATTTTTAAAATAAAAAATTGTTAAATCAATTTCATCCCAAATTAACTTGGGATGCTTTTTTTTATCAATTGTTTTTTTTTTAATTTCACCCAGATTTGTTTTTTAGCGTTTTCTATATATATAAAAAAAAATGTTGTATGCATATTCATTATTTTGGTTGAAAAAAAAAATATTTTTTTATAAAAAAAACCATGTTAATCATTCTTCTTTTTTTAAAAACATAAAATAAAATTTCAACCCACAACAAAGTGCGGTCATAGTGTAGTATATATTAATTTTGTACTAATTAGGACGGATCTCCTTTTGTCTCAATTTTGTCATTATTTCATGCCTCTATCAAAATTCATTTACAAAGACAAAATCGGTCCCTCTATCAACGTTGTTATAAATAAAGGGTTCTAAGCCTCAACTTGGCCTCAAACCTACATGCCTTGTGCCTATTATGAACTGTACAATAAACTAATCCAATTTTTATATACATATATTTTTTGAAAAACAATTAATTTGCATGAAATTAATTGCACAATAAACTCATCTTAAATTCAATAGCAGGGAAAAGAAAAGGTAAATACAGAAAAGAAAAAAAAAAAAAAAGAAATCACTGAACTAGGAGTTGATTATTTTTGTTTTGGTTTAGTTTTTATAAAAAAAAATAACCACACTAATCCGTTTCAGATTGTTTTTTTTTAGGATAAAAAGTGTTCAAACAGGAAGTGGATAAAGATAGAAGGAGTGGTTTAACCTATGATGATGATTCAGCATTAATTCTTAGCTTTCTCTTCAAGGAAATTGTGATTTAATATAATAAATTGATGATAGTGTGTGCCTGCAGAGTGCAATAATGATACGGGCACGCATGCCTTAAACATCCAAGATTCATAAGAAACAATTTGATCGCTGTTTGGCCTTGAAACAGCACATGGGTTTCGTCATATATCAGCTCAATAAGATTCTCAAAACACTCTTCTCAATGCACCAAACGCCGGTGTGGCTGCAAACCCTACTGCCATGTCTACATGCTCACGAGCCCTACTGTTTGCGTATTCGATTTTTATTTTTCCAAAGTGTACTAGGCTGCTTTTGTTTTTCGTTACTTTTTATGCTACTGGCAAAACAAACACAGTAACATGTTTAATTTTATATTATATTTTATACAATGAGACTATTGAAACACAATTTTTATATAATGATTTTTTGATACTTTTTAAATTGAATTTTATACAAAAAAATTTAAATTCTATTTATTTTACATTTAAAAAACGTTTTTTTAAAATATTTATTTATTTATTTTTCAAATTAATATTTTTTTGCATTGATGTCAAAATTAATTTTTTTAAATATATATATATATATATATGCATTTCTAAATAAAAAAAATATTTTTAAAAAACAACCGCAATTCCAAACACAACTGACTAAACATTTTATACATATATTTTTGCTATACATAAACTTCAACCATAATTTTTATCAAACACGTATCTAAATTCAACTACCAAAAGCTAATCACACTTTTGAAAAACTTATTTTTTAAAATCACAACCATAAAAACTACTTACAAAATAAACACTATAAAAAATTCATGTTTTTTTAAAATGCACGGCCTTACCACTAAACCAAACAGAAACAACTCTTAATAAATTTGTTCAAATAACAAAAAAAACAAAATTCAGCTCAATATTTCTGTTTTTATGTAAAAGAGGAGACATTATAAATGGTCAATCTATGATTATAACTCATAAGGCCCCCATCCACCTTAAAATCTCAGCAACTAGTTGCTACTTGCTTCTAGACTTAATTGCCTCCCACCCATCTTCCACCCACCTTGCTATTATCGCTATCAGCACCTCCATGCATTAATATCATCATATCAACCCACTATAAAAACCCTATCTACATAAGAGCTTTTACAGCACCGATTAGCACTAACCTATTTATTGGTAATTCAAGACCATCATGCGCTCGAGGGCACCTCCACATCATCTGCTGGAGCTTGGCAGCAGGGCATTAAGATCATAAAATATGCAGAATGATTTTATATAGCTAGCCCCACTACAGGGCCATTGCCAGAACAAACATGCTAATTGGTTAACGAGCTGTTCATGTCTGCTTTAAACATGGAGAAGAAGCAACAAAACAGCATATGCAAGATCAAAGAAGAGACTGAAGAGTGAAGACACAAAAGAAGGCAGCCATAGGTCGAGAACAAACATATTCCAGCAAGAACATTAGTGGGCATTTGAGATTTTTCACGTTGACAGAGAACAAAATTAAATAATAATAACAAATAAATTAAGATATGGTGAATCTTAATCCTTTGTCGAGAGTAACAGACCAGCACTACTGAGCACTGAGATTTAATATATTCTTAAAGGCAACTACTTGGATTGTCACAAACCCCAATGGTTTGGTAAACATAAGAACAATTCTTCTCCAAATATCCATAAATTGCTAAAATACTAACCTCGTCTGCTGTCTCCACTCAGAAGGCGTTGTTGCAACTTCCTTAAAAAATTATACACACTTCCCACTGGAAGTAGCAACAACCCTTTACCTTGCCTGGAAATAGCAACAACGCTTTACCTGGAAATAGCAACACCCAAACACTAACAGTGACCCTATCATATACTGGTATGATAGCAGCAATAAACAAAATTATAAACAAACAAATCTAAGAACAGGTATTCTCCTCCCCCCGCTCACACTTGCAACAGGATCAAGAAAAACCACAAGAACTAGAGATGGCATCTGAGGCAATTACAGGTCTTGGGAGTGAAGGAACAGAAACCAAAGGGCCTGTTTGGAATGTTGCAATTGATGGCATAGCAACAAGGAGATGGCAAGCAAACCCCCTTAGCACCTCCACAGCAAGTGCACATTGCACATATCTGAAAACCATTCAATCTTCTCCTGGTCTCATTCATCATCATTCTTATCTCCGTAACCTTCAGTGGCTCCATCAACGGCACCATCTCATTACTTGTTGCAGACCCATTTACCTCCAAATCAACAAAAATTCAATCCACAAACACCAATTTAGACATGAAAAGCAAAGGGATCTACAAATTAAGAGGGGAATATGGAGAGAAACAACACTCACCTGGCCTGTGCTTGTACTTGCCTCATTGTAATCGATCACATTAGCTAGGAGGAGGAGGAGGAGGAGGAGGAGCATGAGAGGTAAAGAGACCCCATAAGCAGACATGATGAGATGGGTTTTTCACGAGGCTTTTGAAATATGGGGGAATTGGCAATTGGGGTTTTGAGTTGTATATGTACTAGAACAAAGTGTTTGATTTGGCGCATCATTAAATGTTACTTGGTGTTACGGTTGATGGGTTTGTTTTGGTTTCCAGCTGCAAAGGACTACGGGATGTTTGGTACCGCGATGAAGGTTTAAAATATTTTTATATTAAAATAATATATTTTAAAATTTATTTTCAAACTGAATTTAAAAATATTTTCAAAAAATTTTTAAATTTTTCTAATAATATCTTTAAAACATAAAAATAAAGTGAGGGTTCAGATGGAGAATTAGAGTCTCTGGTTTATTAATCATGCATAGTTTTAAGATCCAAGCAGGTCGACTTAGAGCCTGATGACCTGTTTGGCCAGGAAAAACATGGTCAAAAAATTAGTTGCAACCTGTTGCTATTTTTTTAACCAAAACGATGTCATTTTGATTTATAAAAAAATTAGAGTTGATCCAGATATTTCAGACAAAACCCATGACTCGAGTCTTTGATCGGATTTAAAAAATCTAATTGTATGTCGTGATGTGTTATTTAAGAAAAGAAATTAAAATAATATTTTTAAAATCTTATATTAGTTTTAATATTAAAAGAATATTAATTTAATTTAAAATTAAAAAAAAAATGAGCTTGGATTCTCTAAAAGATTAGCCCTGTTTGTTTTTGTATTTCAAAAGCATTTTTGAAAAAAATTGAATTTTTTTATTTTTTTTTTAATTCAAATTATTATTTTTTTGATGTTTTCAAATCATTTTGATGCACTAATATCAAAAATAATTTTTTTAAAATAAAAATAATATTAATTTAATATATTTTTAAATAAAAAATACTTTAAAAAATAATTAGAACTACGTTCATACTCCAAGTCCCAAACATATTATTCTCTTGCCAATCAAGGTATAGATAACAAGTGTCATGATGTTTATGGCTTGGAACGGGCTCGGTTTCAGCCGGACCAAAATCAGGTTCTGTTTATTTTTGCTAGGCCAGGGCCCACCAAGCCCAACATTGGGCCTCTTAAGAGAATTTTTGCCAGGTTAAAAATAAATAAATAAATAAATATTTCAGTTTCTTTGAGGCCTTGGAATGGCTTTTTGACGGTGGAATGCATACGTACAAGTCAATGCGTATGGGGTCCACAATTATTGTCATTTCACAGCTAAGCAAGGATTGACCAGGTCAAATCAAAATCTATACACGTGGAAACAAATTGCAAAAACCTCGCTATCTACATGAAAATGTTCATCAGTGACCAAAAAAAAAAAAAAAATTGTATCAATGATTGGAAAGAACAAAAACAATATGAACTTGCTTAAAAGTGAAAACTCTGCATCCATGCACGTTTTTTTTCCCCAATAAATACCATACATTTGAGAAATGGTGAAGCAAACATGTTAAGTAGACACGGTCTTTTGTGAATTGCTGTAATAAAATTTTTATTTTTTTATTTAGTTGGAAAAATGAAAGCCAACAGAAAATACATGCTTGTATCTTTTTTTTATTGCAGCTCTTATATTATTTTTTTTGTTAACCTTTTTTAAAAAATATTTTTTCAAGTTCTTAAATTATAATTTGTTATATACTATTTTTTCAATTCGCTTTTCATTTTTTTTTTACTTTCACTATGGACTCTTTTATTAAAGTTTATTTGGTTTTCAATTCCATCTTTCAATTAAAACTATTTTAGTTTTATTTTTTTTTAATTTAGCCTTCATTTTTTTGATTTATTTTTTTTTTGTTTTCTTTTCAATTTTTGATGCCTTAAAATTTAATTTTTATTTCGGTTTTCACCCTTATTCTTTTAATTATAATTTTTTATGTGGTTTATTTTTTTTCTTGGCTATATCCTTCAGTGTTTGATTTGCTTGGGATTAAGCTTCATGACTTTTTCATTTTCTATACTTTCAATCTAATAACACGGATCACAAGTTTTAAGAGTTACTACGGTTAGGAATCTTTTATTTTCTTTTATAATTTTATTATTCTACATTTTTTTTTAGAAAAAAAATGTTTTGTGGTTATTTTTAATTTTTTTTATATCAGTTTATCTTGATCTCATTATCTAATTTTGCAAGCCTTTTTTGAATAAAGATTTTCTTAAGAAATTATTTTGTTTTCTATTCAACTTTTGTAGGTTTTTATTTTATTTTATAAATATAAGTTTTGTTTTGGAAGAAAAACAACTATTTTAAAATAATATTTTTAATATGTTCAGCCCTGCATAGTTTCTTCTCCTTTTATTTTACTCACTCGATTTCATGTATTTTTATTTCTATTATCTTTTATTGATTTTAAAAAATAATTTTGGTGTACACA